>JAIFZK010000096.1:5382500-5773751 GCA_027481765.1 Tenualosa thibaudeaui
CTATAATGACCAGCAGACAATGCATGATCCCTTACATACAGTTTATGTAGCCATTTAATGGCACCCCCTGGATTTCATTATGAGTCGCCTCTGACACACACACACTCTCTTACTAAACACACAATTCATGGCAGCACGAAAAACAGCTGAATCAGTACTATCCTGTGTGTGTAATCCTAATGGGGGAGGGGGAAATTTATAATCATCAGCACTAATATTAGCGAACAAACATAAACAAAACACAACACAACAAATAAACAAACATCTCCAACAGAGGCAGGCTAGCAGCAGGGAATATGAGGGGAGGATGGAGGTTAGTCATCACAGGGAAGAGAGGCGCCTCACAAAGAAAAGAAAAAGAGGGGAAAAAAAAAAGAGTGTTTGATGGAGGAGGCCAATGCGAGAGACGTGGAAGAGGGAGAGAGGCAGATAGGCAGAGAGAGAGAGAGAGAGATGGATGAAAGAAAACAAGACTGAGACAGGGAGAAGGAGAGAGAAGAAAAAAATTAGACCTGGAGAAAGACTGGTAGAGAGATGAGAAAGAGGGAGGAAGAGAAAGAGAAATACAGAGAAGAGGAAAGTAAGGGAGAGATGAGACTGAGGGAGGGGGGAGGAGGAAGAGCACAGAGAGAGAGAGAAAGAGAGGGAGGGAGGCAGGGAGGAGAAGAGGGAGGGGGATAATGGAGGTAGAAATTGTTGGGTGGGGTGGGGGGACCTGAGGGCCTCCTGCCAATAGCATCGACACATTATGCCACCTCTGCCAGCAGGACTCACACAAACACACACACAGTTTTTCTCTCAAATGCACATACACACACACACTCCGACAGACACACACACACACACACACACTCTTACCCTGACACTACCACTAATAGACTTGTAAAATTGCACCCTCTACACACACACATGCACACACACACACTCTCTTTCTCTCTCCCTCCCTCCCTCCCCACTCTTAGATATACAAACGCTTTCAGCAAGACACACGAACACACAAAAACACACCAAATTAAAAAAAAAAACACATTTCTCTCCATTTCTAGTTCACACTGAGAAAGCCAACACATTCTTTCAGGTTCTTTCTTTAGATCGCTCTCATACACAGCCAAGACTACACTACTACACACACACACACAAGTTAAAAAGAGGCTCTATACACTTTATTTCGGTCATCTCTGTCTCTCTCTCATTCACACACACACACAAACACACACACACAATAAATCACCCAATCGAAGCCCAGTCTTCCTCTGTCCTCATCCAGCTGTCTGCTCTATAGCTGCTGATGTATTATTTCTTATTGTGTGTGTGTGTGTGTGTATGTATGTGTGTGTGAGTGGTAAGTGTGTGAGAGCGTGCTCACGCATGTGAATGTAGCTCGAAACAGTCGAATACTGCCAGATTCCTCAACCATTTATTGTGTTCCAGAACAGACACCTGTCTAGCTTCTCTCTGTTAATACCATTCTTAGCTTATGCATGGGTAAGCTTACAACAGCACCTATGTGACTCACTGCTAAGACATCAAATTGAAGGTGACATCATAATAAACAAACATCCATTATAGAAGCCACACATTACGCTGTGTCACCAGTCTCAGTCTCCAGATATGCTTTTTTTAAAGTAGAACTGAGGGAGCTTTTTTGCATTTATTGCAGACTAGCATGGAGTGATTGGCCACTGGTTGGCATCAAACCCAGGTCCTATTGGATGCCTAGACCCAGATATGGCAGGAAGCTGTGGCATGACTCACTCACAGACACCCACAAACTCATGATCACGTACCATGATGTAGTGTCGTTGCATTTCTGACTTCTCACTGGCCAGTTTATCACACTCCAGCTTCAGGCTGCAGAGGGGACAGACACACAGTCAACATAATATTATATATTAATGACAATGCAACACCAAAAGACCAAAAATATAAACAAGATACTGTATATTGCTCTGAAAGATATATACTTTTACTGCTAATGTTAAACTACTCTGTCAGTCATTTTCCACTGAAAAGTAAAACCACTGTAGTTATGTTAAAGGAGAACTCCAGATTGAATCAATCACTTGCCCTAGAGTTCAAGTTCACCAAGTGCTGTTTGAAGGAAAAAGGCGATAGCAAAATAATTGATCATTATATATTTTTCCATATTGATCAATATCACGAATTGCGACGATAGAACTTCAAATCAAAATCATCTTTAATTGACTGGACTGGGCAAAATCACATGACAACACATGTGGTAGTGTGCTTTTAAGGAATAGTACATGAACACACACAGTGGAATGCACAGAATATAAAGAAAGAGTTTACAAAATAAATAATAACAGTAGTAATTAACAATGATTAGTTTTCATGTGCTTGATCATTGTCAATAAATGGTTATGATTGTCAGTTCAATTAATTTTCCAATTAACTGCCCAGCCCTACCACATAGACTGAATACTGAGCCGGCATTAATGTTAACTGAATGAGGCATAGGAAAACGAATCTGAAAGTATGTTTCTGAGCCCCATTTGGATAGTTCTGACCGCCGCTTCGCTAATCAGTCTAAATTTTCTTGTTCTTTTTCCTACTGACAACACAACAGAGCTATAGATTGATTCATACTGTTTTCTCCTTTAAGTCCAAAAAGTCACAACCACAATGCATCTGCTGTGTAGAGTGAGTGTCTTTCAAAAGGGCAGCGTGGCCTTTAAAAAGCAGCAGCTCTCCAAAGCCATGCTTTCCCTTGAGCCGAACACATGCACTGGAGATCCTGCAGACCAAAGAAGTCCCACTATAGCTGGCTAAGACCATTTACATAGTTTGAGATGTCTGACATAGTCAGACATAGATATAATGTTGTGCATGCACATGCTCCCTAGGTTAACAAAAGAAAATCTTCTTGCTTTTGTAGACACTGAGCAACCTTTTGCAGTCCACCTAAAATATAAACACATTACTAGAAGACTCAAAATTAGCCTAAGGGCCCAACTTTCAGCGCAGCCTCTATTGTTTGGTACACTTCCAGTGACACCCATGTTGTCAAACACGTTTTTGACTCACGCACTCTGGTACGCAGGACGGCATGATGGCGCCCTTGTGTTTGCGTAAGCTTGCATTGACTTGCGTTTCTTCTGCATGCTTCATCAGGCCTGCCTCTCCATTTTGTGCCTCTGTTATTGTGTGTGTGTGTGAGTGTGAGTGTGTGAAAGAGACATGCTGCGGCCTACACTTTCACTTTGTCAAAAAGGGATCCCAGCAATGTTGTGTTGCCATGACAACCAGCCCTTTAGCCGGGCTGGGGAGCGGTTTGCTGATTGGCTGTGTGGCAGCTGGGTTCTGCTGCGATTGGATGAGGCAGCTGGTGGGCGAGAAAGACTGATGGAGAGTAGAAGACTGCTCTGAGTATCATTGTGAGTCAGAATTACACTGCTGTGTGCGTGTGTGTGTGTGTATATATCAACATCATGCTACTATATGTGTGTTGCCCTGATGTGTGTGCATGTGTGTGCATTATTCTGCTATACGTGTGTATGCAAGCATGAGGATGTGAGTGCGGATGGCCTCATTGGTTTGCTCTTATGTGCATGGTCCTAAAGTATGTGTCTGTGGTATCTTCGTTTAACTGCTGGTTGTACTCTTAATGCCTCTGCAGCCACTGATTTAAATGTTCTTTCCTAAATATCGCCTCACAACAGAACACACACACACACACACACACGGCATGTGTTCACTCCTCTCCCTCTGGTTCTGCAGGCAGTGCAGAGAACCCTGAGTGGTGCTTGGCTACAGTACCGCCCCCTGTTGGCAAGATTAGGATGGGTAATAGACGCACCTCACACCTCTCCCACTCACCTTCTCTGGGATTTTACCAACCCAGCTAATGGCAATTCAAACTGAGTAATCTCAACTCTGTAGTAACTCTACTAGTCAGTTGTGGGTCTCACGAGGTGATGTATATTGCAGTGAACTGTGGAGGACTCAGTGGTGACATTTTGAGCAATGCATTTTGGGCAGGTGTGTCAGCGTGCAGTGAGTTGCATTACGGCTCACTGTGAGGCTGTTAAGTGATGTGCATTATGGATTGCTCTGCGGGTGTTAGGTGAGGTGCATTATGGGTACCTGTGGTACTGTGCCTGTAGAAACTGGAACTCATCCTTGATGCGGTCACAGGAGTCTGAGGTGGTGAACTTGAGTGGCTGAGAGGACTGGGAGGAGGCCTGCTGGGAAGGGAGCACAGTTAGAACAGACAGACAGACAGACAGACAGACAGACAGACAGACAGACAGACAGACAGACACACACACACACACACACACACACACACACACACACACACACACACACACAGGTATAACACCAAAAACTGATTACACCTCGAGAAAACAACAGACAACCACACACACATACAATCACAGACAGGGCAACAAATACCCTTAACCAAACCTGTTAAATGGAGTCATTCATGTGATTTCATCACTGGATTTCTGGAGCCCATTTTTCTAACTGAAAATACACTCGCAAACTAACTTCCCACTCTAAAGAACCTCGAAAGACCCTGTTTGAAAAATGAACGAGTTGTACTACTTGAATCACAGTATGTGTATTGTTCCCTTATGGTGGCCTGATGCCTGATCAGCAGGCAGCCACACCCTGGTCTGACAGCTAGTGCGTTTGCTGGTGGAAACCAGGTCAAACGTTTCGACCACCGGAAGGAGACGTGTCCATTTAGTCACACACCCAACACAAACACCGCTCCCATTGGTCAGGAAAGATCAGACAACCCAAACCCTGTTGACAAACTGTGTAGGCAGAAACCCAGACCCCAGACCCTCTCAAAGTAAGCCTGCACTGACATGAATGCACTGACATGAATCCACTTAATGACTGCTTCTCAGAAGGGCTTACAGTTAGGGGACAGTTTGGGATTTAGCCAGATACTGCATACACAGTGCGCGTGCACATGCACACAATAGGTGAAGATTGCGATCATTAATCGCCTAAATTCAGACATTATAAGTCCCCCTACAGTCCTCAAAATGAAATGCATAGTCCACATGCAAGAATAAAGCCATGAAAAGGCACTGCAGCACATGTGTTCTTTAGGGAGCTGCCAAAGACTATATGCAGACTGGGAGATGGATTTTAGAGGATACTTTCTGTGTGTATTTGCAGAACAGAACATATATAAATTATGTAAAAAATGTTTTTCAGTCAGTCAATACTGTGAAATTCTGGAGAAATACGTGAGGGGTGTGTGGTATGTGCATGTGTGTGTGTGTGAGGAGGGAGGCAGGTCAACTGCTGGAGGGCAGCTAAATCAGGTGCCCCCTGCTGGTCTGTTTGTTCTGACTGACTGCATCCCTCTGGGGCATCTCTTGCTCTCTCTCCCACTCCCACACACACACACACATATATTGACCCGCTGATGTACTTGTACAAGACTGCTGACACCCCCCCCCCCCACACACACACACACAAACAAAAGACACAACACAAAGACACTATACAACAAAGACAGCAGCCTCTCCAACATCTTTGTGCCATCAGTTTAAAACCTCACTTTTTGACCAACATCTTGTACTGGTTTCTTTTGAAAATTCTTTCAACCTGTGTACTTGGGTAATGAATACCAATTTTCACCTGTTTTGAATGTAACGCTAGTTTCCTAGTTCTGTTTACTCAGAGCAACAGTTTATCAGTCTATCAGCTGCAACTCTACTGCTCAATCAGTGTTGCCTGTCCATTTAGGTCTACTGACATGAGGAACAAATGCTGCAGACCATGAAACTACCCACAACTGCCATTATTATTATTATACCACAAAAAACCCACATGGCTGCAACACTCATGGGGTGAGTCAGGTTGACTGGAATAGGTATTGGACATCCTCTCCACTTTGCCATTGGTTTAAAACCTGGAAGTTGGTGATGATGGTGGCGGTTGTGGGGGTGGGGGTTGGTGTGGGGCGATGGTGTTCACAAGTGTAGTGGGAGTGGCAGGGATAAAGCTGGGATGTTTTCCCCACGGGCTCTCATCTTTATTTGTTTATTTATTTATTTACCCTTGTGGTGTTATTGATTTCCTGGAGTGAGGAGGTTTGGGGGGAAGGGGGGGCTCCACTGCATCAACAGTATTGATTTGAAAAGGGAGTTGTGTGTTTTTTGAAAGAGGGGTATTGATTTTCAATGGGAGGTCTTTGAGCCGCTCCAAAAGGGGAAGGGAGGGGAGCAGGGGATGATCTCCACGTCTTGCATGACACCGCTTTAATTCAGTCCACCTCCCACCACGTGTGTGTGTGTGTGTTTGTGTGCTTGTGTTCTGACAAGGTACACAGATGTTGACATGGTGTGTGTATGAGTATGCCAATACTGGGGTGTTGTGTGTGTGCGTGTGTGTGCATATGCACAAATATCATGTCTCAAGCTGTTGCAATGCATTTATGTGAGAATATTTGTGATTAAGTGTGATTACTTTGAATGATGTAGTGTGTGAGCGTCTGCTGCATTAGTGAATTTGTGTGTGTGTGTGATGTGTGTATGATCAACCCTCTCCCTCCCACCATTAAGAATCAATTAGAGAGGCCGATACACAGATAATTTCAGGCGGCGACCTTTGACTTGGTACATTCCCCCCTACCTCGACCCCCACTCATCAGAGTCTGGCCTCGACAAGGCTGCGGCTTTGTGATGATAATGAGGAGCGTTGCCCCAGGTGACCAAGACATCTGCTACAACACACACACACACACACGGCTTCAGTTTGTTGGAGAGAAACACAAAGAGGATAAGAGCTGCTGTTGTCATGTGTGCGAGACAACACAAGGGTGTGTTTGTATGTATGTTCAGGTGTGAGAGTAGCGAATCTAACAAGTGTGTGCTCAAGTTTAGGTGAGAGCAATGATTACCTTGGTGTGGGAGAAAGAGAAAACAAGCATGTGTATTAGGTGTTAGTAAGGAAGTGAATATGTGTGTGTGTGTGAGAGAGAGATAGAATGAGCTTGTGTGTGTGTTTGGGTGTAATTGAGGCTAGCATGTCTGTGTGTAAGAGAGTAATGTGCTGTGGTAGAGAAGACTATCAAACAGGAGTGTGTTCATCTCCAGAGATGCTATGTTTGTGTTCACACACAATTAGCACTAAGGCAAGGTGCTTCCTAGCTCGTGGCTAACTCGTTGATTTTTGGGCCACAAGGACCCCAATGTGTGTTTTCAGATCTGAGTCCTGACATGACCTCAACAACCATGCGCAAGTTCATATTAATTGTGTGTGTGTATGTCTCTCAGAAGTTGTCTGAGATGTTTTCTATATACATGCACATATGGGGTAGGGTGTAAATATATATGGTTCTGGGAGTATGTGGCTTCATGCATGAATGTGCTTAGGAAAACGCATGTGCACAGGACAGAGCAGCCACTCTCTCTGTTTGTGTATGTGTGTTGGTGGGGGTGTTATGTGCATATATTTTTGTGCCTCTGTGTATGTGTGCATTTGAAGTTTGGAAAAGGGTAGGTTTGTGTGTGCCTGAATGCATAACTGTGCTTGTGTGTGTGTATAAAATGGAGGAAACAGTGTGTTATTATGTGTCTGTGTAGGCAGTGGGTGTAATTCTTTTTCCATTTTTGTGTGAGTGTGTGTGTGTGAATGAAAGTGTCTGCATGAGTGAGAGGGTGAGTGATGGAAGGGGGTGTTTTGTGTGTGTGCAAGTGCCCATGAATGTATGTCCTACAACAGTGGTGTGTGTGTGTGTGTTCCCAAGGAGGGGGGGGGGGGTTTGCTCATGTCAGTGGCATTAATGGGTGTATGTGTATGATTGGAGTAACTGTTAGTGACACAGGGGTGGATGTGTGTATGTGTGTGAATGATTAGGGAGTGTTTTCCTATGTGTGTAGTGTGTGTAGCGAGTAAGTGTGCCTACATGCATGGTGTGCACATGCTTGTCTGACTGGGGATGTGTGTGTAAATGATGTGAGGAGTGTTGACTGTTTAGTGTGTGTGTGAGTGTGTGTGTGTGGGGGGGGGGGGGGTGAGGGAGTGTTTGTTTAGTTGAGTGGGAGAGGAGGTGCCTAGGGATTGACCCTTGCTCAGCTGGGGGGCCTGTGCTAATTCGGCCTTAATAACACTCACCAGTCCTCCCCTACTGAGTCAGTGTGTATGTGTGTTCCAATGTCTCTGTCGTCCACAGCTCAAGATTCATCAGCACTACCCGACAGCATGTGTTTGTGTGTGCTTTTGTACTGCACAAAGAGAATGACCAATTTCACACACAGCGGGAGTAGTCTGCACTCTCCTCGTCCCTCCTCTCATCACTCATGCAGAGAGAGAGAGAGAGAGAAAGAGAGAGAGAGAGTGGATGAGAGAGAGAGAAAGGGAGAGTGGATGAGAGAGAGAGAAAGGGAGAGAGGAGCTAGCAAAAGACAGAGTGCAGAGAGAGAAAGTGTGTTTGTGTGTGTGTGTGTGTGTGTGTGTGTGTGTGTGTGTGTGTGTGTGTGTGTGTGTGTGTGTGTGTGTGTGTGTGTGTGTGTGTGTGTGTGTGTGTGCGCGCGCGAGGAGGCAAAAGTGTGTGTTTGCCTGTGTGCATGTGTGTTTGGGAGTTAGAGTGTAGAATAAGTGTGTGTGTGTGAATAACACAGAAGATGCATGGAGACCTGGTTAGAATACAAGACAGGAGAAGCAAGGTTACCATTGTTTTCCAGGATTCCTCTGAACAGCTGCATGGCAGAGTGATTTGTAGCAGGAAACCAACAAGCTTATGTGCAAACAGTAGCTATGTCAGGGCCACGGAAATCAAAGTGTCTGAACTTCTTTGTACATTTTCTATAAATATTGTGTGAATTGCATTTGAGGATTCAGAAGTCGATAGATAGCTTGGGGTTCATTGGTAGTGAAGACACCTAAAAATGGAAGTCTAGAAACTATTTACCCTGACGTGTTCTCTGATTGGTCTGAACATGTATTGCTTGATGAAAGTCTGGCCGCTGCTACATTGTCCAGCCATAATTCCTGATAACCTATGACTGACTACCATGTAATGTAAAGTGGAATAATACTCTATTATGAACTATTACGATGCTTAGCTAAAACAATAGGCAACTTGTAGTCTGTCATGGTTACTACTGATTGTAATTTTTCTGCAGGACCCCTGGCAGTTGGGTTAGCCCCTTGAGTCGTGGATCTGCCCAAGGTTTCTTCCTAGATTAACTGAACATAAGGGAGTTTTTCCTTGACCCTGTTGCTCTTGGGTGCTCCTTCTATGAAGCGCCAAGAGACAATAATATTATAAATATATAATATAAGCCGTTGTATAAATAAAACTGAATTGAACTGAATTGAAAGTAGTTCAGTGCTGCTTAGCTGATGGGCACTTTTCCCATTACAGTGAAAACGGGCCACCATTAGAGACACACCAATACAGTGCCTACATTTGATCTTCCTGTTCCTTTCCCTGCACATAAGAAACTGAAGAGGGTATTTCCTGCACTGTTTTCTCTAAACCTGACTGTGAATCAGTATAGGGTCTCTGTTCGAAAGAATGAAATCTCCAGCCTACACGTCAGCATCTTGCAAAAACACATGCTATGCTCTTTAAGTGCAGTGCTACAACAAAGAGCAAGAGCACAGCGCGGCTGCCAAACACGGTCAGCTTAATCTAGGCCTCTTATTGTAGGAGCCAGTGTTGTTCCTTTGGCCACGCACAGCTTGATCCCAGCTACACTGTGGGCCCGCTAGTCAGGGTGGCTCTTTGTCTCGGAAATAGCCAGCAGTTACAAGGACAGAAGGGCGAGGAAAAAAGCACATGATGATGACGAGACAGAAAGCGGAGTTCACGTTGGGGTTCAGTCAGTCTCTGATTTTGAGATTTTGGAGTTTCTCTTCTTTGTCAAGGACCCTGTTTGTACCATCCCAGCATCCCCACTATGACTTACTATAGGTTTTTTTTAAGAGCTAGTAGGGGCTTGGAAAAGGTAAAGTACATATTGTCATTTTAGCCTACTTTTCAAAGCTGGATTCCAAGTGCTGCCAGATCAACAGATACCCTCTCCACCTTCAAGAAACTCTTGAAGACTCAGCTCTTCCAAGATTATTTTTCTGAATTTCTGAATACCAGGAATGCACTTAATCTCTTTCCATACTGCACTTTTATTAACACTATTGCACTTTCAACTTAAAGTACTGCTAATTTTATGTTGGCAATATGCACTCTTTGTTAGTGTTTCATTATGCTGTAGCTCTTTTGTAAGTCGCTTTGGATAACAGGAAGTATGGCTAACTGAGGCAGCAAACAGCTCATCAAGCATGGCTACCTGTAGAAGGACAGGTCAGCACAAGGACAGAAGGAAACACACAAGAGTCAGGAACTAGCAACCCAGTAGCCCAAATGGTTCTGCTACCATATCACTGGTGACAGGCATATGAACATGCCTTTTCTGAAGCTGCTCCATGAAGTGTCCTGGAGTTAAGAAAACAAATTTGATCCACAAATAGCAACATCAAATGAGGAAACATACCAAAACACCTTCCCTCTTTCTTACCCCTAGCAGCTAACTACTGTGTTATTGAAATTCGCATCAACTGTGTTGTTGAAAAGTACAATAAACGACTAACTGATTGACTTGCATCATGTGTGGTGCTGAACTCAATAAAATCAATCAATGACAGAGCGTCATGTGGTCACCTTAAAGGTGACTTGAATGGTGCTGAATGTGCACTCAAAACCCCATAAATAGCCTGGGTTTGACGATGAGGAAACTGTGGCTGCACATCTGCAGTACCAAGTTACAATGCATCATCTAATGCTGGCTGCTGCTTTATTTGGGATCAGACATCCCCGTCTTTCCCGAGACAATCCCCATGTTGAGTGGCCTGTCCCTGGTGAAAACGAAAACTCCTTTCTTTGCCTCCTTTTGTAGCCATGAACAGTATTGCAACTGTATATGGTTTTGCCTCAGAAATCTGGTCACCAAAATCAGTTTGCTCTGAATTCAATTACTTTTTGTCAGAATTTTTATTCATAGTGTTTGCAAAGTTACCAAACAGTGCACTGGATTCAAAGCCCACTGCGGTGTGTAAAACAAGTGTCAAAAATAACAATTCACCTAAGTTTGCCTTATATTCCCATATGAATATTATAATTCATCTTCATCAACATGACATGTGACTGTGATTGACTTAATGTTTGCCTGTCTGGTGGTGTGTGTGTGTGTGTGTGTGTGTGGTGGGGGGTCAGCAACGAGGGGAGGGGGGTCACGGTAGAGCAGCTTAGGGTGCTGTCTCTCAGCACTGGGGGCTGTTAATCCCTGGAGTTAATCTGCTGCACAGGCTCTAAGGACTCCAACAAGCAGCATAAGGCTGTGCAATTGGATTACAGCCACAGCCACCTCAGAGAAGGGGAGGGAGGCGGGGGAGAGAGAGAGGGAGGGCACAAGCAATAGGAGGGAAGAGAGAGGGAAAGAAAGAGTAGAAAACAGGAGGGTAAGAGAATAAAAATTAGTGAGTTCCTGGGGGAGTTGGTCTTTTAGATATACACATGTAGGCGCACACACACACAGTGTGAGAGAAAGGTGTGTGCACACACATACATATACACAAACACACACACACAGGGTGTGGCAGTGGGTGAATGGAGCTATGTGTGATGTTATTCTAAAGCTAAAGAGTCAAAACAGTTCTGTGCTGTGATGATACGGCCTGCCTCACCTATAATGAAAGAGAAACACACACACACACACACTTTCCTGTACTGAATTTCACCCTTTCACAGAAGAGTTAGGCCTCTTAAACTCTTGCTTTCTTGACTGGTGTATATCTTTATCATTAAGACAGCCAAGGCAATTTTTATCTGATGATGTGACAACTTTAAGGTGTTCAACACTGAGAAGATGCTTTGAGCTGTAGGGTCTGAGTCTGCTCAACTGGACAAACACTGTCTAATATAAATGAATGTGTTACATGAGTTATTTTTGCCCTGGCAAACTGTTCTGAACAAGAACCTACTGCTTCCTGCAGGATTTCAATGCTTAGTCTTGTTCCTTTTACAACACTGACACCAAAAACACAGAGAGCAAGGATTTTCAATAACTTGCCTGATCATGCTCCTGACCAAAATTTACTGTCCCCACTGCAAACCTGCCCTGTTCACAACAGCAAACTTGACCACAATCCAAATCCACGTTAACCAAGAGACCAATATAATTTTATAAGGTGGGGTGTAGATACGCAGATAACTGACCAACACATTGCATGGTCAGACCATTCTACCCCACAAAGGAGTTTCATGTTAATTGTGTTGGGGAACCAGTAATCTAACCAGACCTACCCGCTTAATTGGAAGTTTATTGCAGTAATCAATAATCATACAGTTTTCCACCATATAGCACAGTGAAATACGTTTTGAAGAATGCAATTAATTACATAATTGCAAATATATAGAACACTAGAAAGACAACATTTGAGAGTGAAGTGTTGGCAGAAAGACAATGAAAAAGTACAACCTCCATAAGCACCATTCAATGCTCAAATGCAGTATATGAACATTTTCCCCAAATTCATTTCTGCCAACTGCACATCAAAATCTTGACACAATAAGCAAGTTGTTTAGCTTTTAGCAAACAACTGGTCCCAAACTGTACCATAACATGTAGTGTATGGCTTACACTTAGCAAACTGGCAATATCTGACACTGATATTTTTTTACTTCAATATACATTTAACTTCAATTTGATTTTTCACCAAATTGTAATATGTAAAATACTATGTGCCCCTTGAAATTATTAAATTCTGAAGAACAAAAGGTTATTTGTTACCATTTTAACAAATTGGTCTATAGTTACAACACGGCTATATGCGAACAATTACTTGCATTTAGATGTTCAGTAACATACAACACCCATACACACATGCAAGTTATAGCGTGTCGATCCGATCCACCAATTTACTGTGAACACTCGCAGCATCAGGGCCTCTTCCCCTCGAACCCTGACGACCCTCTTACAAATAGCTGAGCACACTCGATGGCTCGTTTACGTCCATTGTGTTACTTTGGGAAATGTATCAATTAGTAGACTCATTAACCCGTATCCCCTCCCCCAATTCTATTGGGGCAACATACGTGTCCCCCCGCTTACCGACTCCCACCGCCCACGTTATTTGTGTTGTTGCTCCTGCGCGCCTTAAAGAACAGTTTTGATGTAGTCCTCTGTCAACACCACGAATTACTGTGGTAGAGCAAGAACTGCTTGACACGAGATACCCGTTGCGTGCAAAGAGCCATCCGTGCAAGGTGCCTATTAAAATGCTTTTGATCCTGAAGATTGTGCCAAAAGGAAAGACCACAAGTCTTCTATAATCTTGCCCAACCGAGCACACCAGGAGAAACTACGGTGGTTAATATTCAAGGAGTAATATTGATTTGTTTCAGACACGTGATTACAGTTTGGGACATATTATGAAGGGATAAAGACCATTTTGCGACTAGCTGTAGGCTATGACGAGAAGAACCCCTATGTCTTGTCAACGAAAACTGGTAGAAACATGCGGCGATAATTGGCCACATACATTTTATTGTCCCAACCTCAGAGAACGTTGCACGTTTCCAACCAAAACGTTTTATAATAACATGCTGTGATTAAAAGGGAACAATAGTTAGCTAAACTAGTAGATAAATTGCTAAGTTGCGTAAAGAACACCTGAAACGATAGTTTGTTACATTGCTTGTTACGATGCAACAGCTATTAGCACATAAAGCATAGCTCACGCTACCCAGTTAGCAAATCAAAGGTGGCGATTCCCCCCCACATAACCCTACAGCAATGCAAGAAACCTGGCCTTTGGGGCGGCTAGCAAGCTATAGGCTATTGTTTTTTGATCTGTGAGGTGCTGTAGTAAGTAGGTGTGTTACTACATAGATCTAACATTTCTCCTGCAAACAAGTAAGACGTATCGTTATCTGTAATAGTAGTAGTTTCTTGGCAGACTGCACAGTTTTCCTATTGACAAAGCACCTAAATGCTACATCTGGCTTACATTAGATTTAGTCGGCCGAACCTGGTTGATTACCCTTGCAAGAGAGCGCAATTTGAGGAAGAGATGAAATACACAACTCCATTTGACACAGGGATAATTGCAGACTAGATATAACGTTACTACATCAATTACTTACCGAGTGTCTGGATTGTGGAAACATCATGTCAGTTAGCGGTATGGCTACTCCTTCGCAAAGTAAATCAAATTAGCCTGAGGATGCAGTCCTTTTCTTTATGTTTAACACAGGCAGATTTTGCGAGCTGATCCAAAGTCTCTGTCCAGAATGTCCTTCACTGCAGGTCTGATTCAGAGTGGTTCGTATATATGATAACGGTATTCTTCCCTGAAACAACTAATAAAACATGTCCAACACAGCCTCCACAATGGGCAATATTATGCGCCTTTGCTTTGACTACGATCAGTACGCAGCTAACGTTTGTTGTTAACAACACGTAAAAGGCTCAGCTTAGCTAAATTGATGGAGTTATTGTAATATGTCTGCAAGGAAAATAACACGATCTATGATTTCAGAGCTCAGTTCTGTACAAATGATAAACTGAACAATCACACAGAGGAAATCGTACAAGAACTAGCTCACGGATGCTAAGTCAGTCATTCGTTGCATCCATTTGGCTGGCTGGCTAGCTTTGTGAACAGTCATCAAGCTAGCAAGCGATGTGCTAAGGTTATATCACTAGCAAACTGGTTTTAGTTAATTCAGAGGCAGGTTTGACCGAAATAAGTCTTTGACGAAAAAGCAAGTCTTGTTTTAAGGCCTTTTGAAAATCCTTTGTTGAATCGGTCCCTTGTCCCTGTCGTCCGGTTGCAATCCGCATCTAGTCACATACAAGGCTTGTGCTGCTGGAGTGGAACAACCATCTCTTTCCGCTTCTCTAGCTACAAAATGTACGAGCCATCGAGGAACGAGCGCCCCATGTGATGTGGGATTGAGGTGGCGCTCGGAAGGCCCATTTTAGATGTCAAATGTATAAAATTACAGTTTGCGGAAGTGTTACTGTTTAATGTGCCCCCACTGAAATGTAGGCGGAACTGGTTTACTCTTCCTGTCATCTACAGGGACAACGATTAGAACACATAGTTTGTGCTTTTAGCTTAAACAAGAGACCAAACCGATTGTGTTGTTGCTCCAAGATTTACCCATTAAACCGCTACATAAAAACAGTAATCTTTGTTTCTAGTATGTATCTAGTATGATCGTCTTTATATTAAGTATACAATAATCAATTAAACATGGCACTGCTCTTTTCAAATGTGACTTGTTCCCCCCTTCAAAATAATGAAAAGAACTCGAAGTCAGGTACATTTCGCAGGAAAAAAAGTGAAAAATCAATGTTGTTTCTCAAAATAAATAAATACATAAATAAATAAAATTGGTGGGTCAAGTTAGTCTACCGTCTCAGGATAATGTATCCAAAGTTGCAAAGCTTAAAAATTAGTTAAAAAATTTAAAAACATTATTTTAAATTGGAGAAATTCAAGGCAAACTATCTTAGTCCTTATTTTGTTCTATAATTCAAATAGTGATTTTAGGCTGACCACTTGCAATTTTCTTAAACAAGACAATGTCATCTTTCAGCATATGTGATTTGATAAATAATGACAAATAATCTGCGCCATTACGATGTGTGTAACATAGTTGACAGTCAGTTAATATACTCCTGAACATTGCAATCTTTCTGATCAAATACATAGCTGTGTTTAAAACCTCCACTATAGAGTTATTACATGACAGGGTGCTGGTTGCATGTTTTTGGCACAAACTATAATTGGGCAGCTGTGGGTAGTGTTGTTAGTCTCAAAATTGACAGACATTTTGTGGACAGTAATCAATGACAATATTTAAAAGTGAAAATAAAAATGAAAACAAACATTTTTGTTTAGTACTTACATACCTTAAACACTTAAAAGTGTGCATTTTATGATAATAATCCTATTAATTCAATTTGACACCAAGACAGTGTCACTCTAAAACCGGACATGGCAAAAAGTTTTTTTTTTTTTTTTTTTAGGGATATGATGACAAATATTTAGGTGAAAAAGGTACAGTATACTCATTATGTTGGTGTGTGATCATTAAACACTTTGTTGATCCATAATTTGATTTATTTTGAAGTTGAAAGAATAAATGTCACCAACATCAACGGACATGAAACATACCCCAAATCATAGAATCACCCAGTCATATTCATATACACAGTCAATGTCAGAGTTGGAGATAATGATTTTAAATGAAGTAGGCCTAATGGCCTTCACTGAAAAAGCCATCTTTTACAGCAATTGGCCTACAATCTTGCAAACCTTATTTATCTCAGGAACAAATGAAAAGCTGAAAGAACGGTGCCTGAACCCATCAGCCAACCATGGTGTAATGATCTATATTTTTAATGTGCTAAATTGGGAAATTTTAACTGTGTGGAAGGGACGTTGAGAAAGGCCATCAGATTTTGCAGTGCCATGCCACACTTTGGGGCAGCCGTGGCCTACTACTGGTAATACTACCATGACTGAAGTGCCCTTGAGCAAGCCACCAACCCCTCACTGCTCCCCAGGTGCTGCTGTAGCAGGCAGCCCACTGCTCTGAGTTAATGTTCACTTAACTGTGTGCTGTATGTATTTCACTAATTCACGACTGGGATAAATGCAGAGACCAGATTTCCCTCACAGGATCAAGAGTATAGTTTCATCCCACAACAGGATGATGACCCAAAACACACCTCGAAACCATGTCAGCATTATTAACACATAAGAAGTCATCCATTAGCCATCTCTGGATTTGAACCCTATTGAGCAGCTTAACCGCATGTTATGGAGGAAAAGTCAAGACAATCCATCTTGTGGGAGATGCTGCAGGAGATATGGGGTGAAATCTCATCACATTACCTTGACAAAGCTGATAACTAATATGCCTTAAAGGAGCAATCTGGTGAATCAATCCATAGTCCTGTTGTTTGAGGTCACCGAGCGCGATCTGTAGGAAAAAGAACCAGAAAATTTGATGCAACAAATTTTGTTTGGTACCAAATTTTCATGTACTTTTTCCTACTGACAGTACTCAGACACCTGGAACAATAGGGCTAGGACTAAGTAGTGACAGGTTGTGATCTCAGCCTGTGTTTACAAATGCATATAGATCCGTCTTCCCTTCATGCCACTGAGCAAGATGGTAATTACTCCTTTCAAAATTTGTCATACTCTGATGAGATACATTATCCGTTACACAATGAAGGGCAAGACAACAAGCAAAGTATAGGAACAAATTTATTTAAATTTAAAACAGATACTTTATTCTTTTTTTCTTTTTGTTTTTTTAGAAGGCGGCTATGAAAATCATTTTCATGTTTGAATGAGGTTCAGGCAACAGTGGTTAAAATTAAACCAAAATACAAAAAGAAAGAAATGAAAGAAAACAAACAAAACAAAAACAAACATATGGCGAGAATGTTGTACATCAATAACCAATAATATGTCCCCATTCAGGAAGGGCTGTTCTTTAGCCCTGCCCACTACCACAGAGAGCACATGCATCTGAAAATCACTCGTTATTTGTTTACAAAAAGAGCGCGCAAGAAAAAAGAAAACAGCAGTTCCTTTCTTAAACCTTCAACACAGAATGAAGTTATATATATATATATCTATATATATATATATATATATATATATATATATATATTTATATACTTTTTTTGTTTATCACTTGTTTAGTGTTTCGCTTTTAAAAAGGGGGAGCAAACGTGGCGAGAGTCCGCTCGCCATTTGGACAACATTGGCACTTGTATGGAGAAGCTCTCCACAACATTGGGATTGGCACACTCAGTATCTTACATCATTTACATCTGGAATACTTACAAAATAAAAAGGTGAACAAAAAAGTATTTTATACACCACTAAACATTGTCCTGTTTGATTTGAAAAGCAGGAGAGAAAGAGAGAAATGTAATTAAAAGAGGAAGGAAAAAAGAGATAGGAGTGGTCCTAAATGCCTTAGTGTTCATGTAATGTAATGTTAAATACAAGAGAAATTATAATAATAATAATAATAATAACAACAACAAAAACAGCAGGAAAGTAGGCTTTCAGACAGAAATGTTTTGCATTCCTGTCAAAGTAGACAAACTCACAGCATTTTTGCTCACCCAATAACAAATCTGCTCATCTCTGCTTTGGTAAACCTGTTGCTATAAGTTATGGACAACATTTTGTCCATCTCATCTAGGCACAGGAGCCTTCACCAGGTGAACTGGGCCTTCTTGCTTGCTGTTCACACAGAGAGAGAAAGGGAATCACTTGAGACAAGTTCTAGGTTTGAGGGGGGTGGAGAAAAGCTCTGTCACAGCCAGCTCTGGCATTGAGGTGTCACTGCCAGGTTTGCTCCAAGTGATCAACAGTGGAACAACACAACTAAACCCCCCCTCCATCTTTCAGCTTTTTTTTTTTTTTTTTTAAATCTTGATGCCCAAAACTGCCATGCCTAACTGCTCTAGTTAAAATAAAAACACAAAAACATATGTAATATGAAAGCCACCAGCTGAGCAGCAGCCGATATGTCTGTGCAACTCTTGAAATGCAAAACAGCAACACAAAACAAAAACTATTTAGACTGGGTGATAAAGGAGTTCTAAACTGATTATCAACACCACTGGTTTCATTGTGAAACTGGCCTCTAATGTTCAGTATTCTCTGAAAGTCTCTCTGAAATGGCTTCCCATTAAGGGCCTGTCACACCAAGAACGATACCTAGAATGACAAATTAATATCGCTCTAATTCATATGAATGGCAACATCCACACCACAAACTATAACGTCAACGTCATGTGCAACGATATTGTTGGGGTCACTTTCAGAGCGATTTTTAGAATGATAAAAAGGTTTACAGCCAATCAAAAACCATGGAATTTTGGACATTACTTCATTCACATTTAGGACAGACTTTCAGTACCATTGGTCAGTGTGGATGGAAATATTGTTATGGTTAGTTATCTTTACAGCCATCATTCCAGGTGTGAACGGCACTTTAGTCTTGTAAAACCTAACACAACCTAGTCTAAGACTACCACAACACAGCTGCTACGACAAGCAGAGGTGGGGACACAGGCTGAAACAGACAGACACAGACACCACGTCTGGATAGCACTTGTGCATACTGCAAGTTACTCCACAGAGAGAGAGTGAGAGACACAGAGAGAGAGAGACAGAGAGAGAGAGAGAGAGAGAGAGAGAGAGAGAGAAGATGCCCCAGTACAAAAAACAGCACTTTGATGCTGACACTGTCTGAAGCTTCGAATTTGGAGGGCAATTCCTGAGTAGTCCTCCATCAACAAAGGGTTAACTAATGGTGAAAATAACACAGATGGAACAAACATCTAATGAAACTATTTCCTCCATTCTCATGCCACACATCATCCCTTGAAACAACCATGTGAATTGCAAGCTCACATCTAGTTCCCGAGGGCTGTCGAAGTTAGAAGTACCCCCCTTTGTGACGGCAAAGAGTAGGTGTGCTCTATGGAGAGTTGTTACTTGGTATACTCACAAGCCTTGCAGGAAAAACACACCACAATTCAGTGAACTGTAACCAAACACAATACTGACTTGTTTCGTGGTACTGTATGCCCCCACAAAGGCAGATACAGCAAGCATAACAACTTGATTGATAACTTGATTGTTAGTGAGATTTTATTGTCATGGCAATTGTAGGAACAACTGTCCTGGGGAGTAGACTTGTGGCTGAAACTGACAGTCAAGTATTTTTTAAGACTGAACAACAAGAGTGAATGCTCATTAAGTAACCCTTCATAGAGTACAACAGGGGTCTTTCCCTGCAGTCTTTTAAAATACTGTCATGATTGACACTAACTGAACTGACAAAAAAACACAAAAGAAAAAAACAAAACACCCAGCTTATTGAGTCTCTGGAAACTATGTTGTCTATGGTGCTCCACGAATCCACTAGAGAGCAAACCAGACAGCAAGCAACTGTCCAAATAGGCTTTACTCTTGTCATGCCCTACCTTCTCCCACCCATGAATGATGAATGGCTGCCACCTAGTGGTATGGGGGACAGCAGAAAAGCAGCAGAGCAGTTCTACAAACTACAGACTTGGCAATCACAATTCAACTCCACCTGTCTAACACTGTTGGGAAAAAATAAAAACACTAAGCCTTGTCCACAGTTACGGAACTGAGCCCCCAAAGTGCACTGGGCTAAGTGGGATGGGATGGATCATTAGCTGCCCTCTCAGTCTGTGAGAGGAGTGTGCACCTTTGAGTGCGCTTCCTCCTCAGTATACTCTGGGGTTCACTCACTTCAAAGTGTATAATTTTTTTTGTACGCTCTTAGCAGAAATACTTTTGGATAACATTAGCTATTGTTGGGGGGGGGGGGGGGGGCACAAGAAGGAAAATACCCATGCATATACACTGGTAATAAACCTAAAACCTAAAATCCTAATAAGGACATTCAATCTTGTAGTGTCCACCAAGAACATTTTAGCACAGCACACAGTATGGATTTTGTTTTCTCTGAAGCCACGTTTGTATGTTTCTGTGTATTACCAAGTATTTGGTAAACACAGTTTGCCAAATGGTGTGATCAGGAACACAGTGTGAATATGACAGAAATCAGAACTCAAAAGAAAGAAAGAAAGAAAGAAAAATCTCTCACATGCACATACTTGAGTTGTGTCACTAGGTGGTTTTAATAGTAGTGAGCCTGTTGTTCTGTTCTGTCCTGTCCACCACTCTGTGCATGAGCTCTCAGGGACTCACTCACATAAGTCGTGCCAAGTGATGACGTAAAGCACATCTGTGCCACTCGTGCCCTCTCCTCTCCCCTTTTCTGTCTTCATTTGTCTAGCCATTTCAGCACAATTCATTTAATCTTATTTCCTTTCCATAGATTTTTTAGTGATAGCCCTTGATGAATAATGAAAATGCGAGGTCGTCAATATAAAAGCTTAAAACGCCAAAACTGCTAGAAAGTTCTATCTGCACATTACTTACTTGCACAATGAAGAAGAAAACAAGCAGTGCTATTTAGAAATACCAGAAAACAAAACAAAAAACATCAACAACAGCAGAGGTGGAGGGAGAAGAGAAAAGAGGAGAAAAGAAGAAATAAAAAATGTTGCAAGCATACGGACCTAAAAGGTCGCTAATCACTGTTTAAAAAGCTGTCTACTTTTTTCCATATGGTACGTTTCCTATGGTTGGATTAAGCGCTGCATCAAAAATTGATGAGAAAATTCAAACTGATTAAAAAAAATATATATAACAGGGAAGAGTATATATCTTATGGTAGGACATGGTAATAAAATGGCAACAAGTTAAGTCTGGAGGCAAAAAGTTTTTTTTTCTTTTAAAAATCCCCAAATACACGAAAGAAAAAAACGTTCCATAACAGATGTTTGTACAGCAGTATAGACTCAAGTCTCCACCTTGATCTGTTATTGGGGAGCACTTCAAAAATGAGAGAGGAAAAACAAATAGCAGTCAAATTATCAACACCTTCAAATCTGATCCATAAATTACATAAATAAAATGTATTTATTTAATTATCTTTCAAAAAAGGAATATATTTGTAATTCTTTTATTATATGGTAGGTAAGAGGAGAAGAGAAAAGCTAAACCAGGAGAGTTCTGGACTGGGCTGAGTAGTCATGTGCACAGAGTTGACAGGAGTCACTTTTCACCTCTGACCTTTGGTGACCCTTCACAACCTATCTGTGCACGTGTCCTGGCCCAATTGCTTGAGTGACATGTTAATTGTGGTAGCAAAATGGAAACAGACAGAATCACAGTATCAATGATAATATTGTAATTCATAAGAAATTAAAAACCCCCAACGAAACCGTACACAGTTACGAAAAAAAGTGGAGTATATTTTTTTTCTTTTGCCAAAGATAGTGTACCACAGACTTTTTGTACATAAGCATTTATGTGTATACGTATTTACAAATATAAATATACACAATCAATTCACTTCATCAGACTTCAGCACATTAATGCTCAACCCCAACCCCCCACAAAGCGACCCCATGCCCCGAAACGCTCTCCATCCCACATCCCAGCATCCTTTGCTTCGGCATGTCAAACTTGAATCAGCTGATAGATAGATAGATGACGCTTCCTTGTGAAAAACAAACAAAAGTAAACTGGTTTAAAAACGTTGTGCACCTGGGCCTTCGCAAGCCACCCCATCACATAATCCTGCAGGTAGGGAGGAAGGAGGGACAGAGGCAGGTGGTTGTGGGATAGTTATGGAGGGCTAGGGATGAGGTGGAGGGATGAATGTCCATTTGCATGGCTATAGCACCCTGTGCCAGTTGCTATCAGGGGCAAGTTATGGCCTGACAGATTACACAAACCAGAACAAGCTGGCCGTGGGGAGATGTGGGTACAGGTAAGGATTTGAGAGGATGGGATGGGCATTTGTGAGGGGCGGTGCAGGGCAGGGAAGCGATGCAGCCTATCATAAAACAAACGCAACATTACGCAAAGGGATACTCGTGGCGTCCATGTGCGCCACCCACACATGCACACATATAGGTGTTTTCACACACAAATCACTCGCTCTCTCACAACCACACATTCTCATTCTCTGATCAAGCTTGATTTGCACATGTATTTAAATGTTTAAATAAGTCTGATCATTTTTTCTTCTTTAGAACTCTTTGCTGCTGTTATAGTTGTATTTCATAGCAAGTAGAAGTAGCAATAGTTACTATTTTTAAAAACATGTATTTTTTTGTAGTTGTCTTTTCTTGTAAGATCATCTCAGGAATTTACAGAAATCTCAGGTGTTCTGTTTTTGGAAAACTCATCCCCTTAATCCCCTTCTTGTCAGGTTTATAAAGATGTCATTTGATTTCAGCCTGGAGCTTGTCACAGTCCAGGAGCTCTATTCATATGGTGCTGTAATCGGGTTTTGTCTCTCCTGTTTTTGCTTTGCAATGCTCACACCTGTAGATACATTCACCATGTGAGCTGAAGACTTGTGTTTTCTGAAAGTAAGAGTGTGTGTGTGTGTCTGTGCCACACTTTCAAAGTCCTGGCTGTGGTTCCTCAACAGTTAGGTGAGAGGGGCACTATATGTGTGTATGTGTATTTGTGTGTGTTAGTGCCTGCGCCACACTTTCTAAGTCCTGACTGTGTTTCATCATGATGTGTCAACAGCTAGGTGAGGGAGGGGCACTATGTGTATGTGTGTGTGTGTGTGTGTTTCACATGAAGGGGAAGTGCAAGAACAGAAGTGCGGGCAGTAGTGTCTTAAGAGTGGTGATGGG
The DNA here is from genome assembly GCA_027481765.1 of Tenualosa thibaudeaui. Lineage (NCBI taxonomy): Eukaryota > Metazoa > Chordata > Actinopteri > Clupeiformes > Clupeidae > Tenualosa > Tenualosa thibaudeaui. The sequence continues at coordinate 5,405,804 of JAIFZK010000096.1, forward strand.
CGTGTTGTGGGGAGAGGGATGGACGTCTTCTAGTGTTCGAGCCTACAAGGATGTTTAGAGTGCATAACCCCTTGGCAAAACATGCACGCTCGCACGCACGCCCGCCTGCCCACACACACACACACACACACACACAGAAACACACTTACCCGTGTAGACACACACACACACACACACTATCAGGGCCCTACAGCTGCCAACCAGAAGGAGTGGCTTTGGCAAAAATAATGAATGAAGTGTACAAATGAAGGATGGGACTTGCGGGAGGGGCAGTAAGATTCAAAGGGACTAGACAGTGGTGCATGTCAGTTTATATGCGTCTATGGAGTGTGATTTGTGTGTGTGCGTGTGAGTGTGTGTGTGTATGTTTGTGTGCGTTTGTGCCCACCCAAGGGCACCATGTGCACACACACCAGCTTTTACACAATACGTCTGTAGGTTTTGTCTATGTGCATGCGTGCGTGTGTTTGTGTGGGTTTATGCACATACACAAGGATGGGCATGTGATGGGTGTGTGTACACACACACTCTAGTGCACATGTATTCAGGCAAATGTATATTTGTGTTTTTGTTTTGTGTTATGTGTGCACATGTGTGTAGTGTGTGTGTGTGCGCGTGTGCAAGTATGTGCGTGGATGTCCATGCCTGTATATGTGAGTGTGTGTGTGTGTGTGTGTGTGTGTGTGTGTGTGTGAGGCCCAAGCAGTGGCTCACACCAGGTTGTACTCTTTGAGGTTGAGCTGCAGGATGGTGTCTTTAACGGCGGCGAAGACAAATCGGATGTTCTCGGTGTCGGTTGCACAGGTGAAGTGAGAGTAGATGATCTTGTCACTGTCGGGGTTCAGGTCCACAAACATCTTCAGGATGAACTCCCGGGCTGCCTGGGCATCCCGCTGCGGCCCTGCCCATTGGATAGGAGAACAGTCAATCAGTTCAACAGCCAGTTAGGTTTAAGGTTCTTCTGTACAACCTACTGAAATGCTTGCAAAGTAAAAAATAATGCTCAGCATTCTGCAATTGAAATAAATTTGCAGGCTATGAAATCTTTCATAAGTAAAGTGTTTTCTAATGCAGTAATCTACTGGTTTGTTCCCAACATGAACACTAGTACAGAACATTGGGTGTCCCTCAGTCAAACACAAGCCATAGTCTAGAGTCAATCAATCTATAGCCCTGTTGCTTGAGCTTGCCAAGTGATGTTTCACTATTCAGTCTATGTAGACAACAGCAAACGCTAACTGATGAGAGCAAAAAAACTGTCTGCGGCCATTTCACCAATTCAGCCTTTGATGCACCAAAGTTTCTCATTCAGCGTGTACAGAATGCTTCTATAAGGCACCTGGCGTAACCTTTCTGTAACAGAGTGCGCACACCACTCACTGACCAGCCTGATTCTATCGGACATCCTACCGTTGACCCAGCCAACGTCACTGACTGACTAAATGGCATCAAGGTCAATTCATAACAATTTTGATTCAGATTCAAGAGATTGTCAGACCAGCCTAGCATGGTGTAATTTTGAGAATACTGTTGCCCACAGCAGATCTCTGCTACAACAGTTGCCCACTGTGGGCGAGATACTGATTGTGAGCACTTCCTGAGAACTGGACATGAACGTTGAGGAATGCAAAAGCTTTTAGTACAGAATCAAACCCAACCCTGACCTGACCTTAAGAGTGTTTCAATGGCAATGCCCATTGTAACTATAATTATAACTAGACCAAATTATAACTAAACCACATGTATGTAATACCATACACCACACCACACACCTACACACACACACACACACACACCTCTACACACACACACACAGATCAGGGATAAGAAACAGACAAGGGTGAACATCGCGCCATAGTCCGATACAGACCGTCAAACTCAGGGAAGTAGTCCACCAGATGGGAGTAGGTGATCTTCTCCTCCAGAAGGTCCTTCTTGTTAAGGAAGAGAATGACGGAGGAATTCTGGAACCAGGGATATGTGATAATGGTCCGGAACAAAGCCTTGCTCTCCTCCATACGGTTCTGCAGGACACATGCAAGGAGGGTAATAGGAGACAAAGAGGGAAGTGGGGGAAAGGAAGAAGCCAGGGTGAAAAAACAAAAAAGTTGAAAGTTTAGGTTAAGTTTGGGTTATGTGTAAATGACTGAAACTAGTTGGCCCACTGTAAATTTGCAACACACTGTGTTTTCGGTAATTTTAGTGCACTACAGATAGCTTAGTAGCTAAGGTCAGTGCTTAAATCAGGACTCTGGACAGACCTGGGTTGCCAAATGACATCAGCAGCAGCAGCAGCTCTAACAAACGGCACATCCCCCTAAAAACAGGTGGGGGTTGCTGTTTGCATCCGCACAGTAGTCTAGTCAGTAGTAGTACCTCATTGTCAGACTCCACAAGGACCTGATCATATTCGCTCAGCGCCACAAGGAACATGATGGACGTGACATTCTCAAAGCAGTGGATCCACTTCCGCCTCTCGGAGCGCTGGCCTCCGACATCCACCATCCTGAGAAGGAGAGTGGCAAGAGAGAGAGAGAGAGAGAGAGAGAGGAAGACAAAATACTTCACCATTGGAAAACCAACTAGGAACACCTCACAACTAGGAACACCTCACAACTAGGAACACCTCACAACTAGGAACCCAATTCAGTTACGGACAAAGAGGCATCAGGCATCAAGCAAAGTCTCTAAGCTTCTTGCACATTAATTAAACAGTGATATGTGGGAGATTTTTACCACTAAATTTGCTTAAATGCAGTTTTGCTTTTTGCCTCTACATGTACACAACAGTAGCATTTATGACATCTTTAACCAGATGCACTTTCCTTGCACCCTTCCCATGAACGGAATGTTTGAAATATTGCTGAACTCATTTAAAATGAGACTAGAAATACAGGTTCTTTGAGTATTCATGTAAGCTACCCTTAACTGAAGGTAGACTAATGTTGATGTAAGCAATTCTGAGAAGTCTAATGTATACACAAAGTAAAATCCATACATGGCAAGAATGCAAAGATCTTTGCACACTTCAAAATTTAAAACCCAGAAAATGACCGAAAATGACAAAGCATTAGATAGACATAACATAAAAGGAGAATAAGCCTTCAGAATTCTGCACACAACATGCATACAGACATGACTCTATAGCAGTTTATATAAAGTTAGATAACGATAGCGTAATCAGACCAGATAAGGCATACAACTTCAGATTCAACCGATTCAAAAATCTAGTGCTGACCAGTTAGATTTTTGTCTGACACCTGAACCCATTAGTGCAGACCCTGCACTACTTTATGTGGGTCTTAAAATCGGATACCATTTGAAACTTGTGTAGTTTGCGCCCAGCTCAAGTCTAGATATTCCACAGCACTCATCTCTCCCCGACTAGCTTTGTCAGATGTGTGGAACTGGCACTTAACTTCCTTCCTTACTCAATTATAAAAATTTGATTATGATCACCATTTAAGGCTTTTCACAATCTTTGGCTGTGTGAATGGTGTCATCTTGACTAAATTACTGCTTAATGAATGAATGACTCAATAGAATGCAACAGAGCATAATGAGATAGGATGCTATTCCTTTTTTAATGCCTTCTCTGTATTCTACCTCCTGGTGAAGTTGTGAAGTTAAAACTGAATAGTAACAAATAGTAATGTTGCACCATTGGAGGTACACCCTAGCACCTGTCATGGCCTTTGTCCTGATTTAGTGTGAGGTGGACACATCTCATTTCAAACGCTCTGAGTGTCTAGGAGGACTTGCTTCTCCACACTAATGGGCTCCATTGGTGATGTAACCATGAAACAGTCCGAACCAAACCAGGGAGGCTTCCACGCACAGCATCAGGCCAAGAGAGAATGGAGCATCTCTCTCTCATTGCCTACAGTACCCCCTGCCTCTCTCTCTCCCTCTCTTTTCTATTCATCTCTTACTTTTGTCTTTCTAAAATACTTTTTACATCAGTTACGCAGCTAAAATAGTAATCACATCTTTCTTGCATAACATGAAATCTATGATGCCCTTAGCCTGCTGTCTTCGTCAACTTGTTCTCTTGGCCTTCTGCTGTTGGGAACCCAAGACATGGAAACTGCTCCCTCAGTGACACAGACAGAATGGTACACCACTGAGAGACAAAGAGACACACACATGCATCCTTCAAGGTGAACACTGCCCATCACCACTCATAATCACTCTCCATGCATTGCAGCAAGAGGGAAGAGCCAAACAGACACACACACTCCAAATCCACAACAAGCCATCCTGTATGTGCTAGGAGTAAAAACACACCAGGCTGAAGAGTGATACTGAACAGAACTCGGAACTGGGAGAGGCAGAGGGGACAGAGAGAAAGACCAATAGGGGGAGAGGGGGAGAGAGAGAAAGCGAGCGAGTGAGCCAGCGAGAGAGAGAGAGAGAGAGAGGACCAAGGCTGACGGGGGACACCACAAACACACACACACACAAACACACAGAGACAGACACACACACACAACACAGGGCTAGACCAGACGAGACAGAGATGAACAGGTAGAGAGCAGACATAAAAAGAGAGTGTACAGAGACAGAGATGCACCAGAGGACAGTGGCCCTCTTCTCTTTTGCGGTTCCTCTATCATGTTATCTCACTGCCTCATTCTTCATGTACCCAATAGGCTTCATTCACCAATATCAATAAGAATTTTCTTATTTTTTCTTAAGATCCTAAGAAAATTCTTAGGCAGACTGACAAAGATCTTATATTTTTCGTAGGCGCATTATCATGCTGAATCCCATTTCTTCTTAGGTTTAGGGGGTGGGTCAGTTTTCATTAAATGGCATATGTAAACCACCATCACCATAAACTTAAAAGTAATACATGAATACTTGCAAATGAGGCTTAATTTTTTTTTTTACTTTTTTACTGAGTCACCATGTTTCTATTTGTACCACATATTACAGAGTATGTGCATGATGATTTCATTATCGTATATGACGACTTTTTAAAAAAGTGAACAATGATGAAGATGTTATTTGTTTTGTTTATTACCTCTGCAAAGGAGGTTATGTTTTCGCCGTCTGTTTGTCTTCAAAATAACTCTAAATATACTCAACATAATTGCATACATTTTTGGACAATGTCGGTATTAGGACAAGGAACAGATGATTTGGTGGTGATCCAGAACACAGTCTGGAATTTGTTTCACATCTGTGACCCCATATTGCCTTGGCGGAGGCTTGTGCTCTCTGAAAGTTTTTCTAGTTTTAGATTAAAACACAATAATTTGTAATTTTGTAAAATAATGAAAATTTGCATTTCCAATTCCTATTTTACAACTGCAGAATTGATAGCCATTTGTGTTCCTGAGTGTGCATAGATTTTGAAGAACAGATTTCATTGTAAGAATGGCCAGTGGGGCCCATTGTGTCTTTATTGCCTCTCTACTCCTTCTACTGTCATGAGAACGCCACCCATGACCCACTTGTCACCTCTTTGAACCACAAGCAACACACCCAAGGCCCACTCCTCTCCATTTGGGTTCCCTCCATCTTTCATTCACTTCACTTCACTCCATCTCCAATTCCTTGTTCCTCATCCCTTTCTCTCCTCTTGGTCTCACTTTTCCTGTATAGCAGGGGCATTTTTAACACAGGCTGCATGAACATTATGCTTTTCCTCAGAGGGCCCCATACCTCGTGTACATGCGTGACCACAAACCGTTTCACATTTCCTTGTGTTTCTGCCCATCAGCATCACAGTCTGTGTTCTATCTTCCTCACCACTTACTTTCATCTTCCTGTCCTGTCGGTAAGCAGTTCCATGATGCACCTCATACTTGAGTTCACTAATGACATGGTGTGCACGTGGGGTTCACAGCATTGCATTGCGTAGGTCAAACGCAATCAAGTAGGCCACACAGCTACATTTCCTTTCAAGCTTTTTAAATGGGGCTGCATGAAATTATGTGAAGGGCCGGATCCAGCCCCCAGGCCATATATTTGACACCCCTGCTCTATGGCCATTTTTCCAATAAGTGGCAACGTAAGCACAGGTGTTATTAATGACAGACAATAAGATTCTAGTTCAGTGTAGCGAATAAGATCTTTGTTGGATGTCATCAAGAAGTCATTAGTAACACCTATTGTTACCTTATTACTTCCTTGAAAATTGGCTGCTGTGAAAGGGGTCCATTCTTCTCAACTCACCTGCCCTCACTCTCCTCTTTCGTTTCTCTGCTCACTACTTTACTTCTCTTCCATTCATGTTCATCCTCTTCTCTCCTCTGGTCATCTCTTTTCTCACCTGCTTTTTGCCCTCTCCTCCCCACCTCCCTTTCCTTATCCTGCTCTTTTCCCTCTTGAGGTGTGTTTCATCTCAGACCAGCGCCTCTGGAAGCAATTAACATACCACACACTTTGCTCGCACGTACACATGCAGCTATAACGGAGATGGTACAGATACAGACACACCTCTAAAGACACACCACACAGAAATCATAACCTGAAGAGCCAAAATGAATGGACACTCTCCTCCATTCTGTGAGAGACATAGAGACGCACAGAAATGTAATGTATGTACTGCTCACAATCCCAGTGTACTGTAATGTAATAAAATGTAATGAAAACTGTAATAAATGGATAATATGAAAATTGACAAGACAGTAGGTGAGGATGAAAGAAAAAAAGACTAGGGTAAGAAAGGGTACTTTGTGGTGGTGATGGTGGTGTGTGGTGGGTGCTGATAGGTGTGTGTGTGTGTTTGTGTGTGTGTGTGTGTGAAGGGGGGTTATTGATAAGGTCTCCATGGCGCCCTCTGGTGTCCCTATGCTTATGTAGCCTTACACGTGGAGACGGGGAGAGAGAGAGAAAGAGAAAGAGAAAGAGAGGAGAGAGGTGGGGTGGGGGGTGGGGGTGGCTGGCAGGGGCTTTGACAAACGAGGCCCTCCAGGAGCAGATGCCCAAAATAAAGCTCCTTCACACGGCCGACCTCCTTCTGCCTGACGCCAGACACATGCGCCCTACTTACAAACATGGCCACCGACCTCAATGTAGGCCGCCGCACCACACCCTGCAGGCTACACTACCTCAGCAGGGAAAGGGAGGAGGAAGGGATGGAGGGAGACAGGAGAAAGAGAGAGAGAGAGAAATGGAGAGGAAAAGAGGGAGGGGAGAAACACAAGGATTGGAGCAACAGGGAGAAAGAGAAAACGAGAATAAGAAAGAGGACCTGAGAATACAGAGAGGAGACGGAGAACCACCCCAAAAAAAATGTTGAGATAGGAACTGAGATTGAACATATCAGCAAAAAGGCTGGGGGGGGGCTAGTTGTGAGGCAGACTGACCAACTGCACACATACAGCTGAATAATGACGTGTCAAACATGCTTCAAGCGAGCATCAGCCATTGCATCAGCAGCATTAATGTGGGTAAAGCCCAGAAGAGAACCCAATGTTGGAGATAACATGAAACTTCAGTCAGCTTCAGTCTGTGTCTACGCCAGTCTGAAAGCTCCCAAACAAGGTAATCTCAGACACCACTGAGAACACTAGCAAAACATACACTCAGGCTCAAACACTGGTATAACAACCTCTCGCCTTTGTTCCCATGCACGTTTGACAACAGGAGCATCTACCCTCAGTTTGTCTGAAGGTAGTCAAAACTTCAAATTCATTGCAAAAGCATTGAAAATGGCTGCGCACAATAGATGCCCTAACCTACGAAGGCTTCAAAATAAATCTATATCTATCTATCTATATATATGCACGTTTCTACACGTTTTCCAATTTTCCACCACTTTCAGTTTTAGCTACTTCCTCTATAACTGCAACAGTTACTACCTAGATACTACACAAAATCGTCAAAATCAAATGCCACTGATTTACTCCATGGTTCAGGTAACCATTGGATCTTGACCAGAGTTTGTGTTACACTTTCACTTAATTGAATGGGCTTTTCATGACATGCTCTGGTGTTCTGGAATAGTAGAATTCTGAATATGACCACATAATGTGTGCACTAACACACATCATCCCCCCCCAACAAAAAAAAAAACACACTGTCAAAATTCTGTGTTGCTCGGCAGAGGCACGGTTCCCTAACACATGTGCTCACATACACGCGCTGCCCGCACACGCCCACACACACACACTATTTATTAAACCATCTCTTTCATCCAGAAGTCTCTATTGTGTGCGTGCACAGACACGCACAGACACACACACTCACACACACGAAGTGGAAGAGGCTCGGTGCGGGTCCAGGGCGGCCCTGGTCGGTGGTGTACCTGAAGATGATGCTCTGAAGGTCGAATGGATACTCTATGATGCCGGTGGTAGGGATGCGCACCCTAAGCACATCCTGCTGTGTGGGCAGGTAGTTGGATTCAGCAATGCGATCCAGATCGCTAAGATAGCTACAGAAAGAGAGACAGGCAGACAGGAGAGCGAGAGAGAGAGAGACAGACCAAAAGTCCAAGACAGGAAGAGTGGTAGAAAAAAAGAAAGAGAACAGGAGAAACAGAAAGACAGGGATAGACAGAGACAGAGAGAGATGGGAGGAAAAGAGACAGGCAGAGAGAGAAATAGAGAGCACAGAAACAATCAAATCCCAGGTAAAGAACAGACATATTGGAGTACATCACACACACACAGACACCTGTGCTCTTTCTCCTGTGGCAGGACAAAGCTGGTGTGTGTGTGAGCATGTAGTCCAAGCATGGAGAGGATGACCCACGACATCTGACCTCAGAGATCAGAACCCCAGCAACTCACTGGACACTCACTGAGAGAGATGGCCAGGCTTTTAGCATTTCCAGATACGTGGCTGTAGGGTTACTAGTGAGCTGTGTGCCCTGTGTGTCTTTGACACACTATGTGAGATTAAAGTAGCATTGAAATGCCACAAAACTGTCAACAAGTGATTCTTCTACCTATGCAAACAGCTCCAAAATCAAAAGGAGAAACACTTTTTAGGAACTAATAGCATGTAGGCTGTTTGAACCAATAGGAACTTTGGGCCCAATTTGAGGATTGCTGGAAAATGTATTGCCTCAGACATCTGATGAGTCATTGAACCCAATCCAAAGATTTCAGACTAAACATACAGAGTACAGTTGGTATGCATGTCTGGGAGCTTTGGCATGGCCTTCCATCTTCAGTGAGGGCGTATTGTGAGGTCGGTGGTATCAGTAGTAGTAGTAGCAGTAGCAGTAGCAGCAGAGTCATTTCCGGCAGTGGCCACAAGAGGGGGCACTGCTCTGCGTCGTGCTGTGCTCTGCCAGCACCAGTACCTGAAGATGACATTCTCCAGGTCGAAGGGGTACTCTATGATGCCCGTGGTGGGCACACGCACGCGCAGCACATCTTGCTGGGTGGGCACGTAATTGGCAGCAGTCACACGTTCCAGATCCGTCAGGTAGCTGCAGGGTCAAAGGCATGTTATACATATTCTCTCCCCCCCACACACACACAAATGTACACATACTCTCACACACCTTTACATCAACACACTGAACAACCACACAAAAGAAAGTAAGTGAGCATACTATACACAATGTATGCACATTCACTGGGGGAAAAGCAGTTGCTAAGTTGCTAAGGGAAAAGCACAGCTCACTTTCACCTGCTGAAGCATTAGACCATGTGCTGGGTCCTGGTACTGCAGCCTAGTTCCAAATCTCCTCTAAAAACCCAATAATGTGTCCATGTCCATCAGTTCTTATGTTCCACTATCCAGTAGCAGCCAGTAGCGTTGTGTTGAACACTATTCTGTTGAACACTACTATTGTGTTCTGGTATCTTGTGTGTGTGGTTGCTCTGTTTTCCTGTCAAATGCTGTGGAACCTGGTATAGTGTGTTTGCCTTTGGTGAAACCATGTGCCTGTGTGGTGACAGAGAGCAGTTTCCCACCACGTTTACTTATTCAAACTACTTGAAGCAATATGTATGCACATGGGTGTGAGCATGTGGCAGTTTATGAGTGAGTGAGTAAGTGTGTGTGTGTGTGCATGCACGTATGCGCATGTGCAAGTTCCTTCTTCAGTTTCAGCATAATGGGATTAAGGGGCTGAGGATGCTTTAACATTCATGGCCATTAAACTGGTGCACTCCAAGTCTGACAGTCTCCCAGTGGACACACACGTGGTTAAGTCCACCACATAACTAGGGCTTCCGGAAAGTTCTGTGTACTCGCCTGGTCCCATATTCTGCGTTTCCTTCAGAGGGGAGCTGATTAGGGAAAAGATGAGCAGAAAGCTCTGAAAAGACATGTCGGTCTAGTTGTGTGCATGTGTGTGTGTGTTGCATGTATATAAAGTATATGAATTTGTATTACGCAGTGAGTATGTGTAGACTGGGCACAAACTATAGGGATGGCCTGCGGTTCCTGAAGGACCTGCTAATACCATCAACTTCCTTTAATGCCCTCTTAGAGCAGCGGATATGCCCTCATTAATGGCAGGAGGAGGAGAAGAAGAAGTAGAAGAGGAAAGAGAAGAAGAAGAGGAAGAAGAAAAGAAGTAGAAGATTAAGTATAAGAAGAAGAATGAGAGATGGAAGAAAGGAAAGTGAGATGGACAGAAATAAAAAGGGGGGCGGGGGCAAAAGAAGAAATCTGACGAGACTGGGAAGACAGGGAGATGGAGTAAAGAGGAAAGAAGTGAAGAGACGGTGGGGAAAAGATAAGCCCGTTGGCGCCAGTGGTTTTCTCTGACTGATCACTTGCCCCATGCGGTCTCAGCGGGCCTGGGGATGCACATTGGTGCCTGCTCTCAGCCCTGAGCTCTGCTGTGCTGCACTTCTGCAGTCAGAGCAGGAGACCTCCAGCACTACCAATGACCGCAGAGCATATTAGATCTTTTTTTATTTTTCTTATATTTGAAAGAATTTAAGAGCAGAATGGATCTATTTGGAAAACTTGTCTCATTTGTAATTCAATTTCAGAAGTCCAAACTAAACTGAATTGTCATCTCTTCTTACTTGTGTCTGTGTGCGTGTGTGTGTGTGAGAAGTGTGGTTGTGTCAGTGTTTACATATTTCTATACAGTATGGTGCACATCTCTCTGGCCCATCGCTGTCTTTCCTTGTGTGCGTGTGTGTCGCATGAGCAGGTGGCCTTTGAGGGAGGCCATACTGTTTCTTCCTAAGTGTGTCAGTCGCAGAGGAGCACAGAGACCAGGAGGACACCTACCATCATGCTCCTCTTCAAACATGGATGAGACTTCCGGTCATTTGTCTGTTTGCATCACCAACTCCTTACTCATCACCAAAGCGGCAATGAAGTCTGAGTGTGTGCTACGCACATCTGTTAAAATGTGCACTTGTGTTCCTTACCTTTTGTCCTGCAACTGAGTTTGATTTTTATTCTTAAACACATCTCTCCCATACGTTCTTTCATACACATATACACACACACACATAATTCCTGGGTTATTTATTTAATTAGCTTTTTACTCACTTTTTTACTAACTTCTCATGACCACATTCTCTTACCAACATCTCTTACCAACATCTTTTTTGGCCCTTGTAGAGTGTGTGTGTGTGTGTACACTTACTATTTGGTGGAGTCAGAGAGCTGGTACTCTCTGCGCCGGTCGTAGGCTTCCTGGATGCCAGGGTCTGCCCACAGCATCTTCACAGCGTTGATGTAGGGCTGCTCGAACGATGACACCTTCTCTATGTCCACCTCCTTCACTAACATGGCATTGGACTGTACACACACACACACACACACACAGGGGGCTATATTAGGCTAATCATGAATGGAGCCAACAGTATGAGCTGGAGAGAGCTTCCACAGGTCAAATGCAACAGAAATACCCACTGATGAATTTTCCATATAGACAGGTCAATATGTGAAAAATAAGCACTTAACCTCAAAAAATTGATACAAAAGGTCTTTCCAACTGATTTTGATACCATAGGGTATACTTTATAACATATAAAGAAATCTGACTTTAGGAAAGGGGTAATTTTCAAGATAGTGTCCAAGAACCAAGAAGCTAGTCTATCTCAAGAATTACCAAGCAGAGAAAGGTGTTTAAACTACATTATGAGTTCATAATTTCCCAAGACTGCTAGAAATTGACCTTTCTTCCAGGAGTTTGACTTTTAGGCAACATTATCAGAAATCCAAAGATGAACAAAGACTGGCAAAAGACAGGAAGGGCAGAGCTAAATGGCCTAAGAAACACAGGGGTGGTTCTAGTGTGAAGCGTATCCAACCTATGTGTTGTGAGCCAATCAGTGAAGTGCTGGTGAAGTCTGAAACTTCTAAATCATGAGGCGCTGCCCTCAGACAAGGGAAAGCTCATCAGAAGAAGTCATTTAAGACAACAATTGCACATAAGGTGCAGTGGGGAAGTGCCAGGAGAAGCAACAACAATAAGGTATCATATGAACACACTCAGATTATTTTGCAGCACCCACATCCTCAGCAGCAAGGCTGACATTGCCTGTGACACCTGCCAAAATGAAAAATGTGACAATCCAGGTAAAAAAAAAAAAAAAATCCTAAAAAGTTATTAACAATTGGACAACAGACTGGTAATCTGGTCTAGATTAATGTTTTATAGTATTGTAATAATAAACACACACCAACCTTTCAGGTAATTAGCTTATTTGCAGCCTACCACAGCTAGCATGATACATGCCCTCTTCTCTGTGTGTGCAAAGCCCATTTTGATGTTAGTTTAGCTTAGCACAGTCACTGGAAAAAATTGGGATCTTTAGCATGTACCTTTGGGGGATCTATAGGAGGTGCTATACGCTACTGGCCTCTATCACTTTATGTGGTCATACTGACGTCGCTTTATGGCTTTCTTTGAAATACAGCTACATGAAGTTTTAGGCAGCCATCTTGGACACCATTATGAAACTGACCCCTTTCCCAATGTCAGAATTCACAACATTTTTGGTGTGTTGTTTAGCATGTCCAACAGTACCTGAGTACATAAAAATACATACATTTTGTATTTTGTTTTTTTGGAGATCAACCTTATATTGACCCGCCTGATATTAAAATTTGCAGGGAATAATGACATTTTGTCATGAAGTGACAGTATATTTAAATATCAATTGAAAACTTATTCTCAAGAGAATCTATCGGCACTGAATCAATGTGTATACCTCTAAGCCTAGAACCAAGACCCTGACTGGTGTGAGAACCGACTATACCTTACATTAACAAATCAAGTGGCCAGCGCCCCTGTTTGTGTTCTCACCTTGTTCTGCTCATACTTGTACTGGATCTTGAGGTTCTCAGTGGCGCGGATCATGGCCTGCATGGAGGTGAAGATGTTCTGGTAGACCAGTTTAGTGAAGCTACGCTTGTCCTCATCTGTGTAGCCTGCGCCATGGATGATGCGCATCTGCTTGATGAAGGTGCTTTTACCACTCTCACCCGTACCTGCAGACACACACACACATTTAGATAAACAAAAACTTACTTCCTCACTTATAAGCACTTCAGCTTCTGCATGACATCATCCAGAATTATAATCAAAATTTCTTTTAACCATCATTTCAAATGGTTTCTTGAGTTCATTACTGCATCTCAGGCAGAGATCACAAACTAATATAGCATTGTTTGCTCTGTGCATTACCAAATCGCCTGACCTGAGAATCTGAGAATTGGACAATTCTTAGTTATCCAATATAAGGCAGATGAGCACAGCTGAGGCACTTTTTGTACAAAACAAATGGCTACACCGATCACATCAGCATTAAACAACACTGACGTGGATCTTCTTTAAAAACATCTCACCAACTTCCTTTAAAACCTTTGCTGATTAAAAAAAAAAAAAAAAAAAATTTACAGTGCTTCCTCAATACTTCGGAAAGGGTTTAATTTACCAAACTGAGTTTAATTTAAGCACAGGTCAGATCCCTTGGATATCAAAAATGAACCGATACAGCACAGACTGTTAGTCGGTATCTGAAAGGAGTAGAGACTCACTGGATGAGGTCTGGGATCAGTAAAGAGGCCGGAGGTCAGGTCAAAAAGATTTCTGAAATGTGCCACTTCTGTTGTTCTGAAGTGACTCTGTGCTACTTCCAAAGTTCCAACACCAATTCTGTGATTCTAGAATCTAGAGTGTTTTTCTTACACCATGTCCTAACTGCAAGCGAGCGTCAGGTTGTTGTATAGCATTGACAATTGTTCCTTGTTGTTGTATAACACTGATATATTGGGTCCGTTATATATGGCATTCTATTTGGAGAGATTCCCCGTTCAAACTAGCTGAGCAATGCGATATGAGTGACAGAAATAAAAACAGACTGAGCAACAAAAGTTCTGCTAGTCACGCAGGATTCAATTAGGATACTCAAATTGAAAATAGAGTAATAATAACCGACTTTGTCGGTGACATTTGACAGTGTCGCTTGCAGTTAGGACACGGTGTTAGGGTAGTTCCACCAAACATCACTCATTTACAGATGGTTACTGGTTCCACTATTTTGCAGTGTTCTTGTGATGTTCCAGTTCCTTGGAGTTTTTTTTTTAAATTCTTTATTTATGATAATGTGGCACGTCATTCATGGAACTACAGACAACCACCGTTTCCCTTTTAGGCTAAATGACTTCATGAACTTGACAGCCCAATGTATCAACAAGGCACATGTAACCACTCTTACACACAGACAGTAAGGGTATGGAATCCTTTAAATACTAGCCATCAACACGACTGGCCACTGTTTAGACTGGGTGAACCCAAACAAGCCTGCACGCACTTTTCATTTGCTCCGCAGATCTGTGAGGCCTTCTTCCCATAAAAGCTCATTACTCAAATCACCGAAAACACAGGAACATCTTTTCCGTTATTGGGTGGACTTTTTAAGGTTACAAGAGTACATAAGTTGTTAGGAGCACCGATGAACTCAGCAGTGATGGGTATTAATGCGTTACATGTAATGTTACATACAAAAATATTCTGGGACACTCTGATTTAGCTGCTATATGTAAAACTCTAAAAATTTAAACTAAAAATTCTTAAAGTGGCATTCATCAAATAGCCTGCATAATGTAGACAGGCATAACCCTTACAATTGGTTTCGGTTCTGATATTTGTTCAAGTCAACATAGGCATGAGTAATTTAGAACATTATTTTGTTTAAAAAAAAAAAAAGAAGAAAAAATGTTTTCACCATCAAGTTTATCTGCAGCATATAAAAATGAATAATTACTCAAATTACAATTTATTTATCACAATTTACTTTTTTACTCTAGGTTGAGCACGTTTTTAAAAAAAGTAATTGTACCTATACTTGTGTACAGATTTTCATTACCCATCACTGGAACAAAGCCAGTGGCTTTCCTGATAGTATAATTCAGACCAATACTATTTAGGACTGTAAGTGTGGTGTCAGCAAGGCAAACTAACATTTACAAATAGGAACAAATCTGTTGTCCAAGGTTAGGCTAGGTGAGTTATACAAACATGGTGAGCATTGCATGTTGTTTGCTTTGCCAAATGTGAACTAAACTATCCATCACTATTTTTAAATTAACAGGCAGGCTAGTTCATTTCTGACATACAGGATATGATTTGTACATTGTGTTGTACATATGACACTCTTTCTGTTGTATTAAAGTGTAAAATGACTAACACACATTTGGGCAACAGGATTTTGTCTTTGTTTTGTTTAAACATGATTAACATGAAACTGTTTAAATAGGCTACACTATACTGTGTCCATCTCGCTAACTCTCAACACAGACACACAATGCCACGCCACCTCTAGACTAGAACCATGACAGGAACACTCATTCCTGACACACTTCAGCAAGAGATTCAATCGGATATAGCAAGTTATGTGTTTGAGTGTGTGTGTGTGTTTGTTTGAGTGTGTGTGTGGTGTACACTATGAGGGTTGTGTGAAGCTATAATAATATACCAATGCACAAACACATACTTGCTTCACAACTGACATGTACTAACATACATCATTCCCTACTCACTTGCCTATTGACACTGGGTCTCACTCACACACACACACACAGTCGGGACCTAGACACAGGCTGGACGTCTCTTTGCGGTCGCTTTTGTGTTGCTGCCACGGCAACAATCACATTAAACAAATAATACACATGCATGATGTCACATGTGTACACACACACACACACACACAGTTTTGCAGCACAAACACCCACATTAATGAACACAGTTTTTGCGTCAGCTTATAAAACACACACATAATATTGTTGGGCAAAACACACACAGAGCAGGAGATCTGGACAGAGAGGAGAGTGGCAGAATGACAGAGGCCAGGCAATCTGTGCTGCAAGAGAAACTGAAACTGCCGCCACTGCGGTCAACCACAATTTTCACAGTCAGTCATCAGCATACACGCCACAACTTGTGCACGTGAATGAGCGCGCACACACACACACACACGATTTATCCAGCACAGCTAATACACACACACAGCATACAGACACATGATTCACCCACAGACACAGCCAATAAACACACAGAATAAACATACAATTATCCATGCATTACAAAAACTAAATCTCTTAATATGCTTTGCCCCAGTCTCTCCGTATGCATGCATGCATGCACGCAATGCATAAAGCTCCACTTAAGAAGCAGTCAGTTCTCCCTCCTCCTCTACCCTTCCATCTCTTGCGGCTCCTCCAATCACTTCCTCAGCAAGCTCAGCTCCAGCTCAGAGACTCAGGCAACCTCCAGTTTGACCGGAAGTGTGTGGTCCTGGTGATCACAGAGTGGCCATCTTCCCTAAAGGCCTGTATTTTAAAGAGAGGGGGTGGTGTGGTAATGGGGGTTCAAGACAAGCAGAGCGAATCATGTGGCCCTGCTTGCTCAGAGAGGCTTTGGATTGGCCAGTAATGTTTTGCTCCTTTGTTGTGTCTCAGGAGGCCTGCTGAGCTTTGGAGGAATTTCTAGAAGACAGACTGGACGAGTGGGCCTGGTTGTCATGGCAATGGCTAACCCACTAGCAACGCTCAGAGCTGGGCGGTAAGCCAGGCCCAACCTCCTCACCGGTTTGTCCAATCGTCATGAATGAACTGCTTCCTGTGTGTGTGTGTGTGTGAGAGAGTGTGTGTGTATTCCAAACACTCCACAACTCTATCCCTATTCTATTAGATGTCAAATATTATGATGGCGCTAAACTGGGTTTAGAATTAGATGTCATGTCTTTGCCCTGCAAGAGTTTCTAAATGAACTGTTGAAGGCATGCACAAGTTTTTCCAGAAAATGTAATTAATAAATATGTACCTATAGCGCTACAGCGATCCCCAAACTCTTCAAAGTTACATTGGAAGTTTGTGGTTTTGCATCCATCTTTCGTTTAGCCCATAGAGTGTATAAAAGGTCTAGCCACACGTTTAATTTTTGTTCTTATGCCACCCGATAGATAGCCCAACACGAGGGAGTATATTGCCACGTACCCTTGCAGCGTCAAACAATACTCCAGACAATAACTCAGTTCTCTTACTGTGCATGTGTACTTGGACAATGAGAAATCTGATCAAAGGTTTTGCTCTATTATTGATAGTAGAAGTTGTGCATTGAAACTACTGACTATGACTGACTATGTGTTTTTTGTAAGGTTTAGGCGGTCCTTCCAGGAAGTAATCACATAGACCAGAGAAATAATCTGGAACATGACAGGGAAGGAAAGAAGGGGGTGAAAAAAAAAGAACGAAAAGAATGAGTGAACACAAATATTTGCCGAGCAGCAGAAGGGGGGAGAGGGAGAAAAAAAAAAAGACAGCAGCAGGCACCTGTATTCAAGGTTCAAAGTAGCAGTGTTTGCATTGCTATGGCAACACCTCCTGCCATCCCCCTATGTACTTTTCAGAGGAGAGCAAACAGAGAGGAGCAACTCCAACCTGGTCCACCGACACGCCCAAATACTCATTGCAAACACACACACGACCTGATCCACCGACACACCCACTCACACACGACCTGATCCACCGACACACCCACTCACACACAACCTGATCCACCGACACACCCACTCACACACGACCTGATCCACCGACACACCCACGACCTGATCAACCGACACACCCAGATACAGTACTCCTCACGAACACACAATCTAATCCACCAACACACCCAGACACTCAGCACACACACAACCTAATCCTCTGAAACACCCAAATACTCACCACACACACACACAACCTGATCCATCCTCATACCCAGATACTCACTGTGCACACATGACCTGATCCACCAACACATCTTGATGCTCATAGCGCACACACACACACAGATACACACACTCACTTCCTTCATTCTCTCTCC
The DNA here is from genome assembly GCA_027481765.1 of Tenualosa thibaudeaui. Lineage (NCBI taxonomy): Eukaryota > Metazoa > Chordata > Actinopteri > Clupeiformes > Clupeidae > Tenualosa > Tenualosa thibaudeaui. The sequence goes on from JAIFZK010000096.1 coordinate 5,424,060, forward strand.
AACGCAACACAGCTCATCGTATAATCTCAATTCATCCCACACACACAGAAAGCAAATTGTCAAGCACCCAAATTACACTCATCACACCATAAATAACACAAACATACACACAGACAAACACACACGCACCAAACTATTGCTACTCCTGTGGAGTGGGGGAATGAAGGGTTGGGGGTGCTGGAATTGGGCCTAACTGCCTCAAGGTTAAGGTGGACCAAACTCACTCTCACACACACAAACACACACATACACACACACGCACGGCCCTGACTCTTATTCATGTCTCTGGTAGGAGCAGAATTATTTAAATGTCTCATCTATTTCTCGTGACCCTGTCACAAGATCGGCCTCCTCCCAGAGCTCATCACTCCCAACCCTCTCTGCCTCTCTCTCTCTCTCTCTCTCTCTCTCACACACACACACACACACAGTAACAAACTAAAAGAAAAAACAAGTTACAACACACAAAAGCATGCATTACCACAGACACAAAACAAGCCAACAAAAGAAAAATACAGAAACAAGGGCCAGCACACACACACACAGGAGAGACAGCAAAGGAGGCGCGCACACACACACACACACACACGCAGTCTCTCCTCCTTGCCTCCCACTTGCTTGTCATCCTCGCTCATTCCAATTTCATTCTGTCCATCTTGACCTGTCCCCAAATCTCTCTCTAACTCCTAATCTCCCATAGTAGTCAATCCCCACCCCAAGACAAGAATTTAGGATGTTCAGAACTTTTCCTCCTCTCCCTCTCCTCTTTCTATTCTGATATTCTCTTGTTCACTTTTCTGGACTGACCTAGAAAGAGAAGGGCACCTTTTTATAGTTCTTCTACAGCTTGGCTCGAACAGCTCCCTTCTTCATCTACGTACAATTTAACATATACACACACACACACACACACTCCCAAGAGTAACTATTACACACTCACAAATGTGCACACACACACACGTATTAGGTGTCATCAACACCACAGTGGGTAATTTATGTCTAGAAGGCATCATTCAACCACTAATGGAAATATACAATAAGCACAAAAACTGATTGCTGATCAGTTGTACATGATCTTTAAAGCCAAAGTGTACAGTGGTGGTGCAGACAGCCACTGTCTCAGGTACTGGAAAGGCCTAAAATCAATGGAAGATGATCATTTGACTGCCTGAGCTGGACTTTTTTTCCCTTCCCCCTCCATTATCTGCCAACAGGCCGACCGGCATTTCCACAGCATTCTGTGTGAGCAGACGTCACCAGGGGCAACGCCAGCCTGCCAGCCTTGGAGACGGCCAACCAAAACTCAGCTCCCACAATCCCCTGCTCTGCTCATGGCCACAGCTTCACAGTAGCTCTGCCTCATCTCACATTGGCCGGATGTGGTCCTCCACCTTCCAAGAAGCCTTAGCGGCTGTACTGAGATTGCCACCACGACAGGATGAGGGAACTTTCACTTCAGTTTTTCCCGAGAGCCACCTCAGGGCTTGGGTCTGTTCAGCTTCCGCACAACAGCGTCAACTGAAAGTGTGCGGGCATGTCTGAACTGTGTCTGTGACTATGTACATGTGTGTGTGTGTGTGTGTGTGTTCCCAAAAAGACATGACACAGACTGTATATAGTGACAGCTGGGTGCCCAGGCAGCAGCTCACTTTGATCAGGTCTGCTATGGCCTGACAGAGGGAGGAGGAGGGTGCCACTCACTAGCACACATGTCTCAGGAGAGACAGCAAGGGAAGCACGCGCACACGCACACACACACACACACACACACACACACACACACACACACACACACACAGAAGCAACAGCAAGGAGAGGAGAATGACAGCAAGACAGAAATGAAGAGAACATGAAAGCAAGCAAGATAAAACAACAATTCAAATAATAATAATAATAATAATAAAAAGTGAATGACTTGACTCCAGACTCAATCTCCATTGTGAGATGTGGTCTATATTTACTCAAGAAACTAGTATTGCATTAGTGTTATGTGGTATTATTACATGGCTCTTCAAAATACTGCAGAATTTTACATTTTCAGTTGGGTCCAGTGTCTACTGCACACCACGCCGACGTAGTCACTCACATTGATCTCACGAACCCAAACACGGTAAATTGGCTAGTAGATGTAGATGTAGATGTACAGACATTCTGAGATATGACACAGAAGGAAACCTCTGATAGTGAAATGTGACCGTCCTAAGCGCCAACACTAAGTGTTGTGTTTAAATTACTTTAAATGTTTGTTATTTCATTAAGTATATAAGACGCTAACATACCTGGACACTATCTACACCCACACCCAGTCGCTTTACAGCATAACCACAAAAACGTGTAGCATGCAGACACACATATAGCATGAACCCACACTCACAGAGTATGTGAGTACAGAGTATGTGTTCACTCACAGACACACACACAGAGACAAAAGTCCACGTACATGTTGGCGCTGCATACACAAAAAGCCTCTGCATGTATTGTGCGTGTGCGCGCGCACACACACACACACACACACACACAAACCTGCCCTGCCTAGCACATGCAGAAAAAGGAGGCCAGAGGAACAGAGCACACTCACACAGAAACCATGGCATGTGGGAGGAGGCATTTCAAATCTATGCTGTTGCCGTAGAGACCGTCCTATTTCACAAAAAGAAATACATCAAATGGGAAAAGCAGCGAGGGTGGGGGTGGGGGGTGATCCTGCAGCAACAGCAAGTGTTACACTGATCCACTCCCAACTCCCATGCTTGAACCACCACTTCACCCTTCTGCCAGTCCAGAGCCCAGGTTCAGAGGGCATAGCACTAACCATGCTCACCTTGGCATGTGGTAAAGACAAAGCCAAATACACTAAAGCAGGTCATGCAGATCTGTGCTTGGATCTGGAGTCCGAAGTATAAAGCCCATTCAGGAGGGGTGAGTAAATGTGTACACTGAGGTGCAAGACAGAGACAACCAAAAGATGTTTTTTTTTCCTCCAGTACAAAGCTACATTGAACAAGAATTAGGGAAGTGAAAAGATACATAGCCGTTCTCCAGTACAGATTCTGTTCAGTATCAGGATTGGTTTAGAAACAAGATAGAATCCAGAGGGTCATTTTGCTATTGGTTCAAATCAGATTAAGAGTTTGGATCAAGAATGAAGAATGAGGAATGAATCTTTTTTTCCTCTCTCCTGAGCAGGTTCACAGTTGAGAGGCTCATTTCTCTCATTCTGTGTGCACACACATATGAGTTTGTGAATGCTCTACACGATGCCAGCCAGTTTAGATTTGAAAAACATGCAAATCTACTGGTTGTGCATTATCGGGAGTAGTAAGATCACCTGTCACAGTTGTGGTCAGACCACATGCAAAATAGTTGGCCACAAAGACTCCAGTTAACATTCACCGTTATTGCAAAATGATAACAATAATTTATATATACACAATACTCTTGTAGCTTTCATCCATACTGTTTGCACATACCTAATCTGTCACAAAGCTTTACATTTACCGTTTGGTAGACTGTGCTGCACGGCTAGGCAGGTCATTTAGCTAAAAAGGCCTCATGCAGCGTCATACAATGACTCGTCCTGTGAGGAGGCCTCCCCAGGTCTGTAGTGGAGTACACTGGAGACAACACAAAGGAAGTCGTGGGGGGGGGGGGGGGACTGTCACACACACGATGCAGCAATAACAAATTAATTGATGCATCAGGATGAATTTTCAAACATTTCTATTTTTAATAATCAATATATCTGATAAAACCAATATACCCTTACAACTGCCCATTTACCAATATCAATAGTCCAATACCCGTTGCCCGTCCCCAGTCCTACTCAGGACCCCCATCTAGCGGTCCATAATGAATGAATGAATGAATGCTGTGGATGATGGATTTCCAGTATAACTTTATTTCACCAATTCAACACACCTAAAAAATACTGATAAGTCATAGTGATACTCTGTCACAATAATTGTGGTGTTAAATTCCCATATTGTTCCATCCCTTACACACACACAAGTTCATTAGGCTAACCAACGCGAAGCAGGTCACCGCGGCAGCGCAGGGGTTGACTGCGTCGGCGCAAGAGGACTTTTAATTTGCCCTGAAACGCGTGGAGAGAGCGCTCTTCCCCTCTGCGCCGCGGCTATTTTTACCGGCTGCAGAGCACACTCCACACACACACACAGTCGAGTGATAGAGAAAGAGGGAGGGTGGTGTGTGAGACAGAGATGGCTCAGATCGACTGTCGGAGATGGTGGTTATATATTTCAAGAAGAATCCCTATTCCCTTTCTTGCTCTCTCTCTCTCTCTACTCCTTGTCTCTGCCTTTCTTTCCCTAGCGCTCATATCTCCACTTCTCCCCTCTTTCTCTCTGTTCTTTCAAAGCACATCCATCTTGGAGAGGTCTGCAAAGCTCCAGGCACAGCCCGCTGTGTGGGCTACATGCTTACATAAGAGCCCAGGAGCTCACTGGTGGTGCCTCAAGACACACACACGCACACGCACACACACAGCCAATACATGGACACTGAGGTGTGCACAGCCACAGATACATTCTGAGATGCATGGTGTAGATGGCCAAAACAGACAAACAGAGATACACACATGCACAAATTCAGATACTCATACACTCACAGGAACACACACATAAACAGAGAGGGAGTGAGAGAGAGTGAGTGAGAGAGAGAGAGAGAGGGAGGGGGAGAGAGAGAGAGAGAGTGAGAGAGAGAGAGTGAGAGAGTGAGTGAGAGAGAGGGAGTGAGAGAGTGAGTGAGAGAGAGTGAGTGAGCGAGAGAGAGTGAGAGAGAGAGAGAGTGAGTGGAGGGGGAAGAAGGAACAAAGGGCCACATCAGATGCCAACTAACTGTGTCGATGTGGAGCCCCACCGTGGCCCTCGGGCTGGGCAAGACCCAACCACACTGTGCTACCTGCAACTGACCTACCTACACAGCCAGTCAGGCTATGTGTGTGTGTGTGCGTACATGCATGTGAGCGTGTGTGATGACATCAGGTGCCTGCGTTTCTGTTGACACGTTTCGCTGTTACAGCATGACCTGAGGAACACCTAGAATGTTGAGATGTCCCAGACAAAGCCCAAGCACTACACTAATAACCCTGTTCTTTACATTAACTGACTTCACATTTAACTTCTCCTTTCTGCTATAGTTTGCATCAAGGTACTTCACAAAAACTTTACACTGGTATCTTTTGGATGCAGTTAGCAATGACGGACATGCCACTGTGGACTGTTTTTTTTTTCTTTTTTGCAGGGTGTTCCAACTGTGACATTAGAACTGCTTTGCGCTTAGCCTCGTGACATTCTGACCTGTACCTGTATTCAGGCATCGGCTGGCCAAACATCATATCAAGCCTGGAGTAACAGAAGCACTGTTTGTTGAACAGAGTTTGTGTTCCTAACTGCTATGTAAGGTAAGCAACGGGCTGGTCAAGGGCTTTGTAAGAGTTTTACATGAGTTAGATTTAACAGGTTTAACCAACCAGCATGAAAAACAGTTTAATCCTAGAGCAGCTTTAGTCCCTTTATCCTAGATAGTGGCCCATCAAAGCCCTTTAAGCCGGCTGCGGCTTGGAAAACATTTGTCTGCTACAATCAACACCCCTGGGTCTGTGCAGTTACTGTACTTCAAATACCCAACTGATTTCTGCTGTTTGCAAAATGGGGCTTGGCACATAAGCAAGCACTGACAAAGCATGGGAATGGTGGCTAACAGTGAGAATATGCAACCGTGTCTGAGCCCCAAAGTGTAGCTACATGGGCTCATCAGTCTAAAGATATCTAGATAGCAGAGTGGAGTGCACACAGACAGTTACAGACAGTTACACACACACACACACATACACACACACACACACACACACACACACACACACAAAGGACCATCAGCCTCCGGTCACAAAAGAATTCTAGGCCATGCGAAGACTGTGAGCAGTTCTAATTTAAGTCGGTGGCCGCTCTGCTTTGGCTGCTAAGCTATGCACCCATGCTCTCTCTCTCTCACTCACACACACACACAAATCTGTCCAGTGACATCTTTGATCTGTGACAAAGCTTTGCATCTCAAGCAATGACTCCTTGTCATGCATGACTGACTATAGACAGCCTATGCATTTATTGGCAAAGGATTTAATCTGCCTGACTTACAACGCCCTGTGGTCTTATGATCAGACAACATAAAGTCATTGGGTTGCTTAACACACCTGAACAACAAAGAGAAGTTCAGTTCGGGGGGTGGGGGGGTGTTACTGCGGGGGGAGCTGGCGCTTCAGAACCTGCTGAAGCCAACGAAAACAACGCATCACCATGGTGGCCCCAATAGACTGCCGCTGGTGTCAGCACAGAGCTTTGCCTGGGCTGCGGCTCCCAATAGCTGTCTCTATGACTAGCTGAGTTATGTGTGTGTCAGTGTCATTATTTTTGGAAGGTTTATTTTTTGTATGTTTGCATATGTGTGCAGGACATAACTCACAGGTGAGTCTTGCAGAAGTGAATCAGCAGAACATCTTCCCCTCTCTTTTCTCAAAACTCATATGCACAATTCAGATAACAACATTCAGGTACAGGCCTTTTGCAGCTCCCACACACATATCCTTGACCATAGCGCTTGTGTTCAAAATTGGCCAGTGTTGGTATGTGTTCAAAATTGGCCAGTCTTTAGAAAAGCCTGACATGGTGTGCATGTGTGTGTGCGTGCGAGAGAGAGAGAGAGAGAGAGAGAGAGAGAGAGAGAGAACAAAAGTGCATGCATGTCTACATCTGTGCACGAATGTCATTGTGTGAGCCTATGTTCATGTCTGTGACTGTGTGTGTGTCCATAACTGCCTTTGTCTAACTGTACGCCTGTGTGTGTGAGTGAGTGTGCATGTGTCGAGTGTAAGTATTACGAGTGTGAGAGGTGTGTGTGTGTGTGTGTGTATGTGTGTGTCTGTGTGGTGTGGGTGGATGCTGCAGATAAGAGCTGTAGCTGCTAGGACCAAGAGGATGCATCACCGCATCGCTCATCTCCACTCTCCGCTCTTTTCTCTCCCTCTCTCCTTCATATGCCAACTTCACTTCTCTATTCTCTCCATTCCTATCTGGTTCCTCATCTACTCCCAATGCAGCTCCTATCCCCTTCCACAGGGGGATCTCTTCTCTCCTCTTCCCTCTCCATCACAGGGGATCTCTCCTCCCTCTGTTCTTCACTTCTCTTCTCACTCACTCAAAATGGAGGGCATCTTCAGGAGACCACCAAGCCAGAGGAAGAGAGCAATAGTATGTATATGTGTGTGTGTATGCATACGAGTGTATACGTGTACGTCTGCGCATGTGTGTGTGTGTGTGTACAAATGTGAACAAGTGTGCACCTCCCCCCTCCCTCCCTACCTCTCCTCAGGAACCGTTGGCGATTGTGCACTCTGGAGGATAGAGCTGAGGCTTTAAAATGTGTCAAGGATACACTGTTACAGAGACAGTGTGAGGGAGGGAGGGAGAAATAGATGGAAAGATAGAGGGAGAGTGAGGAAGAATGTGAGGGGTGGGGGGTTATGGAGAAGATGGTGCAGGTGAGACAGTGGGAAAGAGAGAGTGAGTGATGGAGGGAGAGAGAGAGAGCATATGGGAGCAGGAGCCACATAGGGCCATCTGAAGCAGTGCTGTAACCTCTCTCTCTCAAATATAGGTGTAAGCATAAGTGCTGTCAATCGATTTAAAAACATTGAATTAATTACAATAGACAATTCAAGTTAAATCACGCATTTAAAAGTTCCAGAATTCTCCTTTTTTTCTGAAGAAAGAATGTCACACATGCCCCTGGTTAGTAGAGGCTAGCACTGCCTCAATTTCTTTTGGCTCCACCACAATCTGTGTTGGCAGAATGCATCAGGCTACCTGGTTAGTGCAGGCTTCAGCAAAGTGCCGCTCCTCAGTTTCCTTCACACCCAATGTGAAATAAATTCTGCACACTCCCCCTTGCGTCAAATCTACTGTCAACTATCTATGCTTCGACCATGCAGTCAAGTCTCATGAATTCCTTTGTCATGCTTTTATTTTGTTAATATCACTGTTTTGTTAATATCACCTTGCATATTTCAACATCCTTGTTGTTGCAAAAAATATATCGGAAAATATATCAGGTTTCTGGGCAGTTTATGTTCTGTTAACAAGCTAACTTCTCATAATTGCCTATAAAGTACTGCCTGCTGATTAAATTGAATTGAAAACATTATTAGGCACAGTACTATCGAGAAATCCTGCAACTGAATTCAAAATGGTGTCTTAAATTATTTACAAAGTCTACCCAGTGCACTAGCATGTTGCTAAAAGCACCTACAGTGGGCTGTTGATATACAACGGCAAACAAAACAAAGTGAGTGGACGAACTCGACCAATCACAGTTCTTGTGGTGTGTGTGTGTGAGTGAGTGAGGAGGGCGCTGGTGGGTAGTGTGACGTATAATTTATTTGCGGGGAAAAAAGAACACAACTCTTGCATAACATTTTTCCATTAATCACATGTATTAACGGTTACAGGAGAGCATGCACTCACCATGCACCAAAGTGCACAAGGGAGAGCCTCACTGTTTCACTCTGTCCACATAAAACACTCAAGTGAATCTATGAGGGGCTCAACTTAATTATGAATGATCACTCTGTCTAGTAGCACTACACACAAACACACACGCACGCACACACTTCTATGCTGACATGGACCTGATGCCCAGCAGTGCCTAAGAGATCAGTGTGAAGATGCCCAGTAAGCCGCTACTTAAAGCTCAACAATGTGTCCCTCCACTAGCTGCCTGAGGTATGGTGGTGTTTCAGTTATCTTTTTAGGACCTGGAACCTGGCAGCGGCGCAACCTACAATTCTTGCATGACAGATATAGAAAGCTCTGTAGCACAGGTCCTAAGCTGAGCTGTTCCTCTTCAGCTTTCAGGACATGTGACACATTTCTGACTGTGCTCATTTCCACATAAATCAGACAATGGTGGCAAATGGGCCAGATGTCACCTCTAACCAGGTCCAGTTTCTAGGTCTGGATCAAAGCCCACTGCTGTCGGCAAACAAAACCAAACCAAAACCAGCAAACTCCAGTTCTGATGCCTGTGGTTTGGATGTAAAGAGGACCACAGCTAACACAGCTAACTAACCTACAAACAGGAAATAGTGTATCCAGAAATGTGCCTGGTGCATAGCCTAATTTCTCAGCCTAGTGCATGTTCCCTTGAGCAATGCAACACATCTTTGATCCAAAAGAGTGTCTGCTGTGAGACTTCACCAAGCCCTTATTTTACACACATTCACTCTGCCAAGAAAGCAAAAAAAAAATAATAGTCACAATAACATCCATTAATCTATTTAGCACTCTCTACAACCTATTCAGTACACCCCCCACACGCAATGGGAAGCAGTACAAGAGCCACAGGTCTGTGTGTGTGTGTGTGTGTGTGTGTGTGTGTGTGTGTGTGTGTGTGTGTGTGTGTGCGCGCCTGCGTCTTACAAGCAAACGCAACCCATTTAACATTAAACAGAAAGGCAGACATTGCAGTGATGCTGCTGGGACAGAATGAAACGATGCCTGGCTGCAGCAGACAGGAGAGAAAGGGAGGAGGAGGAGAGGGACAAAGAAAAGAGGGGGTGGACGAAGTGGGAGAGTGGAAAAAGGGGGGGTAGACAAAATACAAAAAAGTTGATACAGATTAGTATCACAATATTTATGTTTTGATTTTCAGTTTATTTTGGTCCAGCACATCCACTCTGATTGCATTTGCAGTCCACAAGATGGCATAACACAGCAGCCTTCATCAGTTCAGAAACTGGAAAGGACATCTGGAATGGCTGCAGTCACTGAAGTACTCAAAGCATGAATACACTGTGGCTACAATAATATATTCAAAAATAAATAGAAAAATCACAGCGCACCACAGAATCAAACTTCAATACCTGCGGTGTTGCACAGAACCATCACAAGAGTTTGTCTGTACCATGTCTGTATGTGAAGAATGACAGTAACTTCACTGTGGCCCAAATATCACAATGCTACTATATTCATTCTCAACTCCCTCCCCCACGTAAGGCTTGGAGAAAGAAGTAGGAAGAGCATGGGAGAGCCAGGAAAAGATTTTGGAGAATGAGTGAGAGGATGATGGGTGAGAGAGAATGATGGGGGTTGAGAGACAGCAAGAGAGGGAAATGTGGAGGGGGGGGGGGGGGGGTTAAGAAGAGAAATTCATCTCTTTTGTAACACTGCAGAATGGCACCTGATCTATTTTTATGGCCACAAGGGGAGCCGCAGTCCAACTTAGGTCATTCAGACACCCTCAGGCACTTTATCAAGGAGAACAAAAAAGTGTGTGTGCATGTGTGTATGGGGGGGGGGGGTTGTCGGAGAGAGAGAGAGAGAGAGAGAGAGAGCACGCCACAAGAGGGAATGAGAAAAGGCTGAGGGGGGGAAGGGAGAGATAACTAGAGACAAGTGAAAAGGAAACATAACAGCACAAAGATGACACTTCTGACTCAAGTCAAGAATCTGTTGTACCATGAAACCACTACCTCTACAAATAGCCTACATTCCACTGCGTTGTCGTTTCTTTTGCTCTTTTCTCCAGAGCAACTTCAAAAAGGGGACTCGGGTCTCCTTCTGGGACAGTGCTCTGGAGCATTTTGCTTTTAAGTGTACAGTGCTTTTAAGTGTTAACCCTCCGTTCCACTTGAAAATTCAGAACCCACCACCAACTTATGTACACAGGCATGTGTGGCCATACACACAAACATAGACACAGACAGACACAGTTATGGGATCCCAAGCAGAAAGAGCCAAGAGAAATATGGCTGGCCATTGGTGCTTGACACACAGCAATTTTATGGGAACTGCAACTCTAAAACCAAAATGATGGCTATAAAGGTTATGCTGAATAAGATGACTGCACACCAATGGCCACCTGAGTTCGCCAAAACATTGTCAAGTTCGTCCACACACCACTAAAAGGTCATATTTGGTCATTTGGTTAGTGGTTGATCAGTAGTTAACTGATGTCAGAAAGTGTGTGATTTAACCATTGTTCAGATTTCTTACCTATACCTACGTCCCTAGACAGGGAAAACTGGCATAATCCCGTCCCCTGCTTCCGGTTAGTTTCCCTTTATTTACCAGACCAGAGTGACAGGCGACAACAGAAACATTTGCCAAGTTGTTAAGGCAACTGTAACGTGGTATGAGATTGACTAAGGCTATCCAATCAAACAGTAATTAGCATTTTTGAGTGGAATTGGAAGATTTCTCCACTCGAAATATACTTGTCGTCTACATTAGCAAGGACGTAGGGCAAGCACTGTCTAGTAGTAGCTGCCATCCAGAGCCTATTTGAGAGTAAAGGGCAAAGCTTAAGCGTAGATACGGCGACAGTGACATCTGAGCGACTCTGAGGGCGTCATGACCGCCATGTCTACCACAATCGCTTGCAAACTAGCAAAGATAGCTAACTATCGTCAGAGGCTTGCTAAATTCAGAACAGATTTGTTACATTTGGTACAACACAGACAGAATTTGTGAACTGCCAGCAAACGCTGACAGATGGAAACGAAATGTCCTTGCCCTCATCAGTTAGCACCGGCTGCCGTTTCACTATTTGGTCTACGCTGCACCAAACTGTCGTTCTCATACTTACTGACCTATCTACTGGTCGAATGCAGCGGAACCTGGCTAACAGTGCTAGTATCCTGGAAATTGTGGGTTCGAATCCTGGCGTGCATTCATTGTTGACAAATGCAAGTCGCTTTAGATAAAAACATCTGCTAAATGCAAAACTGTAAATGTATCAACAGCAATTGGCAACGTGAAACATCAGAGCTTACGGTTTGATTCACTCTAGATAATCCCTTTAATTGACAAGAATTTCATGCAGCAGATTTCTCAACAAAAACAAAACCTAAGGACTATAGACACAATGGAGGCAGAGGGTTTTTGTCACTGATGTGCAGAGGTGTATTAAAAGCAACAGAATCAAAGCAACTCTCCTTCCCGACAGCTTTCCCTGACTGTACTTCTATAAACCATTACACCATTTCAAACTAACCACTACACCCTCTCCCTTCCCCTCTGTTCACACGGACATTCACACGAGAGCCTACCATTAAGTGTCATCCAAGGCCAATAAGCAGGGGGTAGAAGTGGATATGGATGACTAATGTCCTAAGGAGCAAGTTGCCATAGATGCATAGTATTTCAGTTGAGTTGGTCTGGAAAAGGCTCAGTGTGGTTAGTATAAATCGTGGAGCCATCAAAGAAACCAGTGTCAACTGTACAGCCAAGATGGCCTCTAGTATCAGCTGTTGAGCCAACATGGCAATCAGTATCACATTTAGAGCCAACATGGCCGCCACACCTCATCCCTACATCTCTTGCTGCAGCGGTGCACTCATGTAGACCAGTGCTTGGCTCAGGAGTACCTGCTGTAAGAGCTAACCCACACCACAAGGGAGGTCACACTCTTTTTCAGTTCCTCCTGTCCTTACTTGCTATCTCTTTCCCTCTACCCCCTTCCACTGTTCTGGCTTGTAGCCTATAAGCCTGTCCCTCTTTCATCTGTGAGCCCTGGCCTGTCTCTCTGGTGCATCACTGTTTTCCATGCTTTTCATCCCTGTCTCTCCCCCTACCCTGTCTCCTCATGTCTCCATTCATCCACTCCTGGGGTATAGATTCACACCCTGCTTTTTCCCCCTCCAGGGCCATCACCGTTGCTACAACCTGCTTCTTTACCAAGACTGTCTGGATTAACAATGGCAAAAGTTGGATGTTAAGAACATGACAGTACTGTAGCAGCAAGGCAAAGGAAAAATCAAAGTACAACAGTGTGACTAAGCATTAAATTTATTTTGGATAGGGAAGGAAGAAAGAAAAAGTGGTTTGTGCTCATCTCATTTGTTCGTTCACCTGTGCCGCTCTCCTCACCTGCCCTCCTGTCCCAGGTGAGAACAGGAGTGATGGCACTCCCCATGGGGTTGCATAAGCATCACATGGGAGACGTACTCAATTAGCGCTCCCACTGCGCTCATTCCATTACACACATACACATACACACACACACACACACACACACACACGAACACACACACCTGATTCCTGAAGGGCTTCACCTCCTGTATAAATAGAACCTCTGTCTGCTTGAGGTCATGACCCCACTGGACTCTTGTGCTAGAACAGGGCAGGCCGTGGTGCCTCAGCTAATAAAAAAAAACTGTGTGTGTGTTTTTCCGGCTGGCACTGTACAGGCAGGCACAGAATGATATCCTCCCATGGCTTTCACAAAAAAGGGGAGGAAAGATAAAAGTTAGTGTGTGTGTGCGTGCGGTTGTCAAAGCTGCTCGTCACAGGAGCACAGTCATGACCACATTGCCTTATTTGATCAAAACGGATGGGAACAAGCTAGCCTGAGTTGAGCTGAACAAAACAGTCCTCCACACTGGCAGAGCACTCATGTGGCACGGACTCCATGGCCCTAGACATCGGGTCGCACCGGGTCACATATGGGCTCGGACCAGGCTGGATCCCACCACCAACGGGCAACACCTATCACTTCATTACAGGACTACAGTGACCCAACTGGTCAGTGTCATAGTGACAGTCACAGAGCGTACATACCGCTGTCATCCTGGTAAGGTCCACTGGGTGATTTAATTTTATTTGCTCTGCAGAAATGGGCCCAGTGGTGTGTCCACAGAGACATTTTTAATTGTACTTTAAGTGCACCCGGAAGTGAGAAAAGCTCAAAGGTGCCATCACTGCTTCCACAGTGACCGAAGTGAAGCAAACTAGTTTGGCAAGCACGTGTTACATGATTTTCCTGCAGTGTTGTGTACTTTTGGGGTAGAGCGTTGGCTAACTCCAGCTCAGGCAAGGACCATTTGGTCCTTCCTGAAAACACAATGGCTTTTGTAAAAACTGTAATGAATGAGACAATATGACAAGCATTAGGGATTATGCCGTGGTGTACTGCTAAACCAGTAATACCCCCATCTCTAATTCACACACACACACACACACACACACACCTAGATCCCAGCGTGACAGGTGGCTAGATGGGATGAGGGAATGAGCAGCAGACAGAGATAAAATAATGAAACAGAGAGAAATGGAAAACAGACAAAGGGATAGAAAAATAGAAAGAGAAAGAAGGAGGAAAAGAAAAAGAGGCTGCAGGACAAAAGAGGGAGGAGGGACAGGAGACCGCTGTGGGGTGGCTGGCGTAGAGAGAGAGATCAAAGTACACAGGCCTGCTCACAAGAAGGAGCCTTTGGAAAACACCTGGAAGTCTTTGCATTTCAGCTGTTAGCTCTGTGTGTGTATTGTCACACTCATGTGACAACACTTGCAACACAAGATGAACTCATACCAAAAAAAAAAAACATAAGTGAAACTGAAAGTGTTAATGGGTTTTCGTGAGTGTGTGTGTGTACAGAGGAAGAGTGAAACTCATAGTTCCCTCAACTAGGAGTGGCAGTCAGGACAAGAATTAAAATCAGTTTTCCTCAACCACTCAGCATAAACCAGAGTGTGCATTTGTGGGGGACTGGTGACCGCTTAATGTGCGAGAGAGTCCATGTGCATTAGTGGTCTTCTCATTTACGTCTTCACTGTATGGTATGGTATAAAGTACTAACATGTGTGCCATGCTACCTTCTAACTACAATGGCTGTTATACAACATATCAAGTTCTTGAGTGAGATTTCACTCTCATCCTTGCAAAAATCACAATCTACTCCATCAACACAAATCTACACCAACCCCAATCTAGTCCACCAACCGGCATCAGACAAAGTGTTACCGTTTAGCTTGCCTATTTGGTGCCAAGAAGCATAGTAATCAGATGTTTCCATGAGGAGGTACAATACTGATAGACTATGGTTCCCCCTGGTTGCTTGGATCTTATCTTTCACTTCTTTTCCTCCTCAGCCCAGTTAGTTGTTAACTGCAAACTTTTGAAACGTGGTACATTAAAGAAGTAGCAGTTATATTAATGGCTATCTTTAGCAAGCAAGTGTAGTGTGGGAATGGCAAACCAGCAATGCTGTGATCTTAATCTTAAACTGTAAGCTAGCATTGTTCACATTTTGATTTAATTTCTCTGCACCCTTATCATGCTAACAATGGTGGGCATTCATTGTAGGCTTTGTGTAGTTTTTCTATTCAATTAAATTATATTTATACAGCGCCTTTGACAATAGTATTGTCTCATGGCGCTTTACAGCAAGGAGCACCCAAGAGCAACAGGGGTTCTGTTAAGGGTCTTTTTCTACCCACAAACACACACACAAGCTACACAGCAACCCAATTTAGGATTTAAGCAGTCAATGCATGTGCTTTGACTTCAGCTTGGTCTCAATATGCTTTAACATTGAGTACACCAATGCCTTCTCATTCTTACCAGGAAGTGCATCTAACATCCAGGTTCTACAAAGGTACAGTAAATAGGCTATACAGCGCAAGATGGCACCAGTTATGTGTCAGATTAAAAGTTAAATGTTACTGATATTTAGCCAACACCTATATCCAATGCAAAAAACATCAAACAGCAACTTGTAGTCTGTCATGGTTACTACCTGGCAGTTGGGTTAGCCCCTTGAGTCGTGGATCTGCCCAAGGTTTCTTCCTAGATTACCTGAACATAAAGGAGTTTTTCCTTGCCCCTGTTGCTCTTGGGTGCTCCTTCTGTGAAGCGCCACGAGACAATACTATTGTAAAAGGCACTGTATAAAAAAAACTGAATTGAATTGAATTTAATTGAATATGGACTTGCAACTGCAAGTTCAAGAATCAAACACAGGTCACCTGATAGTCAGTCCAACACGCCCACAATGGATCAGATGATGCAAACTCAGATCAAGCCTGTATCCATGACTAAGGACCCATACAGATTCCTATCCAAAAGGACCATATTTTAAAGTTGATCCAGTTCTGATTGGGGCTTGGTCTGGGTCAGCTATAGAGCAAATTTGTCATCTGCCTCAAACACATGGGCGGATCTAGTTAGCTCTAGCCTCTCTTTCAGTGGCTACATGACGGACAGCGCCTCACCCATCTCCTTTTCACTTCGCTCTTCTTTCTTCAATCCTCCCTCCCCCTGACACACATAACTCCTTCACTATATATATATATTTTCTTACCTCATTTTCATGTAAACTGCTCGCTAGTCATAGTCCATTTCACACTAATCAACATACTATAGTGATCAAACACTTCTATAAGTCAGTATGTTAACTATGTGCTTGTTGTGAGAAAACGTACGATTATTAATCGTGAAGCTAACTAGAGTTAGCATCTGCTGCTTTGGTGACGCACTAGCAAAGAGACCTGGGACCGCCTGAAATAAGGGATTACAGTATTCCAGTCTGGATTCCTAATAGCAAAGGCGTAGCAGCAGTCAAAAATATGATATTTAACAGATCTGAAGAGACACATTAAACATTAAATTTTTATTGACGGTCAATGCGGAGGCCTCTCAAACTGTTAATTAACCATCAGCTGTGTTATTTTGTTGATAACCCAAGACGTCATTCATTTTTTCATAGGACTTTCTCCTTGGGGGCCGGAACATTCAAAATGCCAATCTGCCGCATACTAAATGACTATGCTGGCTTGCCAACTCTACAGTGGCACCAGACCAGTCAAGTCCGACGGGGCACCAGTCACCATACTGTGATTGATGTGGCTGACTTGTGATAAACTGGTGCAGGGAGGAGTAATGGTTGGGGGGGACTTCTAGCATGTTCTCTCCTCAGGCCTTATATATCCCTCCTGTCTTTGGCAGAGGGGGCAGGGCAATGGGGCGTTTTAGCAGCAAGACAGAACCAAAGAAGTGACAAAACCAGAGGAGTAGTGGAGTACCCACTCACTCACTCACTCACACTCACTCACTCACTCACACACACACCTCTTCTTACGGTATTGTTGGCTCAGAGCCTGTGCATGATGGCAATTTGTTGTGTGCCCACTGATGTGTGCCCGAGTGTTAGACAGAGTGTTAGCTAGAATGAGTGAGTGAGTGAGTGAACACTGTGAGGGACACACAGACTCTAATCCAGCCCTCCTTCCTGTACCCTTGTTCTTCTTGATGCACTCCCCATGTACCAACTCCCCCACCAGCACCACCCCTGAAATATGTCCCGCCTTTTGGAAAAACTGCAGAGGTGTGCTGTTTTGACCAAGTACAGTCAATACAGAGGACTTCCTGCCAAGACTGGCTGTCGGCCTATGGCCCTGGCCTCATATGGTGCAGGGGGTTCACCACAGTGGTTGGGGAGGTGTGTGATGTGGAAGTTATGGGTCATGGGAAGGTAGGCTTAGGGGTCTGGTGTGTAGTGAAGCATTGTGGCTTAACTGACACAGATGAGAAGAAAGATGGTATGGCTATTGGGGTAATATGTGTGTGTGTGCATGTTACTGTCGGGATGGGGGGGTGGGCACAGAACACAGAGTCACACCAACACTGAAACATTGAGCGTGTCTTCCAAAAGCAAGTATCTGGAATATCTGGAGCAATCTGTTAAGTGGTGGGTGTAGCTCACCTCAGTAAGGACCAAGAGGAGCACTGATTCATCCATCACCTGTGACATCACCGTCTGCTCCGGTCCTACATCCTTATGCACACTTTTATGTTTAAAAGGGAAAAATTAAAAGCTATTACTGCCATTAGGCCCTCAGGCTCATTAATAAACACTCTCTGAAAAGCCTCCAAAGAGGGATGTGTTCTTTATTATGACAAGCACACTCATGAGAGCTCGTGATTGGTCTGCGTTAGGCAAGAGGGCCAGGAGGAAGGGACATAGCAGGTTATGGCCAACCTGAATAGCAGGTCTAGCAAATTGCAGTTTGAGGCAGAGCATCATAAAATAAAAAAGTAGAGCCTTCACAGGACACGGCAGAACACCTTAAGGTGTTTAAAGCAATAGAATGTAGCCTACAGTGCTAGTGTTTACACTGACATATTGTGGTGCATTGTGTTCTGCACCTCTAATCTCTAAATGTGATCAGCCCTGCTCCTCATTGCATTAGACATATAGTGAGACATAATGTCTTATGGACCTGGACACTGCATAGATTTACAGGTAAGTGGGTGCAGTATACAGATCAGGGTGCTGCAGTTTGATCACAAAGAAGTTCCTTGAAAGTAATTGGATGTTTTCTCACTATAAGTGACAACCACAGCCATTACATAGTTTAGTCAGCTGTAGCCTTTGATTTCAACTGCAGTGAAGGAATAAGGAAACAAAATGTAATACTCTAATGCCTTGAGGGCTTTCAAATGAATTTGAGATTGGGAAGCCATCTTACCCTGATGTAGGACACACACTCTGCAAAGAAATGCAGATAAGTCAAGTAAGTCATTACTGAGGCACTGCTCACTGTGTGAAGTACATGCTCAGATCAGTGCCGCCCAACACCACTACTTAAGCTACTTCCACTGAAAGGTTCATGGAGCAACAATTTTGGGAACAAAACAGGTGTGTGTCGAAATCACTGCCTTTGGCAATCAAACTGCTTTGAGTTTGGTCAGATCGGACTCCTTCCAAGACTCGCAGGGAAACGAGGAGAAGACTGAAGGTGGTGAGAGAGTGGAGTTTTATTTTTCACTGGGCCTTTGCAACATTATGCTTTTGGGAGCACAGACTAACATTGTTGAGGGCTTAAGGAGTCCAGAAAAAGGGAGCTGGGGTATAAAAAGGAGGATGACAGGGTTGGTTTTTTTACGAGGTCAGAGGTGCCGCAGGGCAAGTATGGAATTGCTTTAACGGGTTATAAAGAGCATGAGGGAGGGTGGGGAGTGAATGTCATGTGTGCCCACAGTGGCGACGACAGCATTTGGCATGCCATACATAGGTTCCTCTGCACGACTGGACTAGAGTCTGTGCGGCCACCTACCATAGGACATCGACAGTAGCCCCTTGACACAAAATGGCTGTAAAGGAAGATCAACGCCACCACCATTATAAACACCAAGGCCTAATGCAAACTGTTCATGGTTCCACATGCAGGCCACAGCTTTACCAAAAGCCCCTGTGCTTCCTGAACGTTCATGGTTTTTGTACATTTAGTTTAGTCAAGTGAAAAACCTTTCACTTCTACCATGTGGTGAGTCTGCAGAGAAGTGAATGGCCTCTCCCTGTTCCACCTAAGGAAACCTACTCATCTTATCAATACAATCCATTACCCAACAGATAACCAATCATGGCAATGATGATTACACACAAACAAAAAAAACTCAAGGCCCAAAGGTAAGGCTCAAGTAATGCCAGGCTAAGTACATGCCTCCTCCAGTCCCAAGTATTTCTTGCCACCCGCCCACCCCCCCCCAAAAAAAAACACAGCAAAAAATGCTTCCATCACATACAGAGGGAATTCTGCATGCACCTTGTGGCAATGAATGCCTAGACTACAATGGGTACGTGGGTGGGTAGTTATTTCTTTGTATGTGCAGCACTCATGATAAAGAGATAAATCTCCCATTAAAGCACAGCCCATTCTGGACTAGCCTGGCACACCTGTCCCACAAATAAGAGCATAACTAGAGGAAGCCACGGATATTCGTTCAAGTGCAAAAGAGTAAATAAACAGACAAACACATACAACCCTAGAGGATGAGAAGGAGGCAGAGACTGGATTGCTAGACACAGGCTGTGGCTGTACCAGGCCTGAGCTGTTGAGCTTCTGGTAACCCTGACTCATAGCCAGCTCAGACCTGGGCTAATCCCCAGCCTAATCTAGACACTCTTAATTCGTTTACAATCAGCCAGTAACAGGATAAGAGAGCAGCACTTTCACCTCTGCCTTCACAGACAGAAGGAGGGGAGGAAAATAAAGAGAGTGGGAGTGGGGTGTGCAATATAAGAATGTTGAGGTGGATAAGAAATCTCAACAACATGAATCAAGGACAAAAGAAATAATTAAGCTAGAGACACACACTTACTAACTGCTACACACACCTTCACAAACAGATATTTTTGATTTTACAGTGAAGCACTGTTTTTTATAAGTCACACACACACACACACACAAAAGATCTGAACAGCCATTGAGTGTATTAGGGCATCCTCTGATGCCAAGTGGTCCTCATAAGACCAACCCAGAGGAGAGACTGCCCCTCTTCTCTCAAGACTGTACAACTTGAAACTGCAAGGGTGCATTGTGGTGGGGATGGGGAAAGGGAGGGCAGAGGTGGAGGTTGGGAGCCATTGGTCCCGTGCTTGAGTTTGGCGGAAGTGTACAGCCAGTGCACAGAATTCATATCCTGCAAATGACAGTTCCAAAATAAGTGTGAAGAAAAGTCAACACCCTCCTGGAGTTTAATCTTTTTTTACCCTTATAAGCAGTGCGAGTGTGTCTGTGGGTGTGTGCGCGCATATGCATGCAGGAGCAAAAGTTTGTGGTAGTTATCTTAAAGTCTTTATTTTGCAGTGCAGAGCTGGTGACTGATAGGAAATGATTGGAAAAGCTGGCCAGCTCTGATACCCAAGTGGTCAAACCCACATATGCATCAACATTGTATGAGGATGGGCATACACACTGACTGTGTCTGTCAAAGCCTGGAGAGTGGAGCTCCAATGGCTGAAGACCCATAGAGCCTGTCAGCCATTCCAGACCCTTTAAGGCTCTGTACTCTGGGCCGAGGCACCACTTCTTTCCTGATTCTCATTTAACTGAAGCCTCTGGAGATAACTCCATCCAGAACAAAGAAAAGAACTGACAGTGTTGACCTACATTAGCAGTCTTCCAGTGCCAAGTAAGAGCGTGGAGAGATGGTTATTTTCAACCATTGGGGCACATTAAATTTTCAAGTGCCTGTTTTGGGCGACAGCGTGAGTAGGTCTCAAAATCTGGACTGTTCAGCGAGCTTTCCTAATGAATTTTAGATAAATTCATTCATTCAACACCACAAAACTACACTGCAGCACTTAAAAAGGTGATTGGGTCAAACTAAATCTGTTCCAAGATCTTTTTCAATCACTGATCAGCCTCCTCTACGGAGAGAATAAATAGGCCAACTACCAATGACAGACGAAGTCTCCCTTTGAGGTAACACTTCGGAACTTCAGTTAGTGTATGTTGTTGCCGTTATCATCTCCGACAAAGCACCAAACACGAATTTGGCAAAGGTAATGTTATCTGGCCTAGTTTAACCTGTTATGAGACACCCTGCTTTCACGCTGAGCTGAAACATCAAAGATGACCAATGTGGCGTTGGTCAATTTAACGCTAACGTTGATTCCTTTAACGTTACATCACATCACTGGCAATAAGTACCCATTTTGACATAGATGTGGCATATTGCGGACAAATATACAGAAAGCCAGGATTAAAGAGCGTGATAAAAAAAACATAAAACGCATCAAGTAGACTACGTTTTTTAACAAAATGTTAACGTTTGATAAGATTAACACTAAACATCCCACGCACAGAATGCTGGCATTGCGAGCCATCTGCCGTGACAAGAGGGGCAGTTCGTTGTGGACAAGTAATCTCGTTAGATCATTATCTGCGGCCCTCAAAAATGGGTCCAACTGATTTACAACCACTGCAAGCACCGTCTTCACTATCGTTTAGCCAAAGAGCTAACCACAGACAAGCTGCTAGCTCATAAGTCGCTAGACAGCAAGGTTTATGACATTATTTTAAAAACTTGTTGGCCTAAAAGAAATACAATATCATTATCCAGAAATACTCTAGAATGCAAAAAAATCCACAATCTATTACGTTAATTGGCCCATTCCAGATTTTCGCGAGAGCGCTCCGCTAAAGGCTGAGGCCCTCAATTTCGGCCGACAGAAAAGTAGTTAGCTACCGCTAGGCTAGTTTGTCAGGACCATAAAAAGCAAGCCAGCTAAGTTAGCCTGCACCTAGCCAACTAGCTATCAATTTGTTACAGATGTTTCGCTAGAAAGCTAGCGAGTGAACTAGCTTTTAGCTAATCATTCCCGTAAAATGTTAGCCTAGATTCAATGTGGCTAACGCCAACTAGCTTCATAGCCAGAGTCGGTAGGATCCACCAACGCAAATACATGTAGTATGAATGTTGCAAAATGACACTTTACCAAGAAGAAGTAATTTCAGTTCCCTCCTGGCGTCTCGCTTGTCTCGGCGAAGCTGCTTATCGATTTCTGCGTTGATTCGTTTCGACTCCTTCGCCTCTTCACTCAGGCAGCAAGCCATCATAGATTCTAAAGTCATCCCCCTGGTTTGGAGAGCCCGGCTTCGACGGGACTAAACCACGCGGACCTCGGATGGTTGTGGAATCCCAATCCTCGCACGAAAATTAGGAAAATAGATGGATTGATGAGGTTGCAAGGGAGTGGGGGAGGGGGTCCAGGGGGCCTCGCTCTCAAGTAAGTCCTAACCGAAATGTATCCAACTTCACCCGCGTGCGATTCCTAGCAAATCACGGAGGAAATAGGGAATGAGGGGGTAGCGTCGAAACGGAGGAGGCGGTGGAGGAGGCCCTGTGCCTTTTCTCTGCGTTCGGGCCTTATCTCGCAAATGATTGAAATCCAGGGCAGGCTTTCCTCTCGTTCGTTTCACTGACACTCCCCCAGATCCGCAGCTTTCAGTCTTGAGTGCTCACCAACACGGGTCCCGGTGGCAACGGGACAAACTGGACTGTCGCGACATCCGTGACTACCTTTCCAGCGCTGTCCACAACCTCTCAAATCAAGAGGAGCTTCCGCTCCCTAGCAACAAAATGGACAGAATACGCCTGACTAGTGTCTTGAGAAAAGGCACAGTACTCACACTCACCGAGTCGTAAACTGATTCGAAACAAATAAAAAATTTAATTCTCAAAACAACGACCTTATTTCACAATAAGCCCTCTAATGTCACTGTTGCGCAAATAAGGCGACGATGCTGGCATTCGCAATTCTTCCTATAATGCGTAAAATGCCAAATGGGCTTGGGTTAGAATGGTTTCTGCCACTTTTTGCAGATGACGGCGTCTCTTCCTCCTGTGGAAAACAGTGGAACACAGTCTAGTGTGATGTATGTCCGATACTAGGCAACTGCGGTGAGTGACAGGAAGGAAAGAATGGATTTTGTGCAAGGTTTGGGTGAAATGCTGGCTAATGGCAGCGAAAGAGGCGGGAATTAGGGTCAGTTTGGAGGCGGATTCCAAGAACTGTCATGTTTGGTCGACAACACTAGCTAGCACTTCGGTCAAACTCCGCTTCGGAGTCAGGGCGTGTCAATAATATTCTAGTTGAAAAACCATGTTGTTAAACGAGCTACTTATACCTGAAACATCACACATACCACACATTGAAAGTAGGTCCAGGCTTCATCAGGAAATTGAGTGGAATGTGCAAGATGGCACCTCTAAAGAGCTGTGGAATACCTTTACTTATTGTGATTAGGGAGATAGGCCTATTAGCCTGCACTGTTTGAAATGTTAGAAAATGAATGGAAGGTTTTCCCTCTTCTACCTGTCAAAGTTTTATATAGTGGCAGCAGGCTAGCAGTAACAACCTGGTAGTTGTAGTAGTAATAGGCGTAAGAACACAGCGTAAGGACACAAAATCGTCAATTTAAGAGCTCGTGTAAAAATAAAATACTAGAGTGACAGGCTATTTACACGAGTTGCAAGAACAGCTTTCTAGGACTTCAATTTGGCTAAAGTGATGATTTGCCTCTTATTTGCATAATCTGAAACCATAGCACCGCACAAGGGCGAGTAGGCGTAGCGCTAGTGACATCGTGTGGACATCATATGACTGAAAGATTAGATGACATATGCTACCGCTAGAGGGACCATGACACTCACTATGCTGATATGTAAGCAAAATTCAGGTTTAGGAACATTTCGTATAGGTTTTTGCAATTTATGTCTTTTTCACTTCTACAGATCCCATAGTTCTCAAAACCCCCCATTTCCAGTTTTCTTCGGGGTGGACCCGCCCTAAATTCAAGATGGAAGATATATTATAATAATTTGCTTATAAACACCAATTGAACACCAGTATACTAGTCATGTTTAGTGACTATACAAAATTCTCATAATAATCACAAGAAATTATCATGGTGATTATGGTCAGTGTTGATGGTTAATTAATGATTAGTTATTGACCAATTATTATCTAATAGATACATTTATAAATTGAAAATTATAAATATATAGCTTGTGTAACGATAGCCTGCTGGTCCATAGCTGTGCAGTGAGTACATTGGTATAATTCTCTCTTGGCATCCAACAACAGTCTGTGGTGCTGCAAGTGGCAGGTTCGAGCCTGGGCGAGTGCGCGGTTGGACCATACAAGACGACGCAGGTTACACTTGGGCTTGGAAGTTTGAGGGGAAGCTGGAACTATTTGCTTGGCTTGCAGTCACCAGTGCATTAGACACCACTGGGACCACTTCACCTCCTCTTTCAGTCCTTGGTATCTCAAGCTTTTTAAGTTTGTTCTGCCTGATGCTGATGCTCTTCCCTCTCCCTCTGCATTTTGAAATCAAACTGAATCTTGGTTTGGATTCTCAATCACTGAATCTCTTATTTGGGGATGCATCTGTTTTTAACCATCAGTCTTCCAACTCATACTCAGCACAGATGTCCCAGAGGTCACTTGATTATGAAACTCCATATAAAGTATGACCAAATTGAGCCTTACCTTGTATTGTATACCACAACATCTCCTGATCTTCATATGTGCTAAGTTGTGTGGAAACTGGACTTCTTTTTGATATTTTGTCCTCTTATCCAAAAGATCTGGTGGTGTTCCAAAGAATATATCTACAGTAGGGTGACATTGGAGGTGATGTGGTGACTTGTTTACCACACCCTTTGTCATGTTACCTGGGCTCACGTGAAGTTAGGCATAAACTGTCACAACAACTTCAGGTGTGAAAACCACTCAAGCGGTGAAGAGTGGTTCAGTTTCTTAGGATGGAATCTCAAGACAGCATTGTAAATGGCAAAGAGAGGAAGCCCATCACCCCTGTTCAGTGATGGATGTTCCAGATTAACATAGATAGACTCCTTCACTCCGCTCTCAGACCACCTTATCTTCTGTGTGCAAAATGTTGATATTTGTATCTTCAAAGGAATGCCCTTGAGTGCTGTCCTGATGAAGTGGCCCTTCTGTGTTGTGCCATGTGTTTGAGAGGTGGTTGCTTTATGTCCTCAATGTACTGATCTAAGCACTCCTCACTGTGCTGCATAAACAAAATTGTTAAACTTGTGTCTTGTAGTTTTGTCCTTGGGATAGACCGCTCACTGTTTAAGAGTGCTGCTGGGCTTGAAGTGTCCTTTTGTTTGCATATATTCCAGACACATAGGGGATAACCATGTGGCTTCAGTTACTTTCTCTCCTTTCCCCTGGAGTCTTTCTTGGAGTGGATGCTCTCAGCCCTATGCTATAAGCTCCTGATTTTTGTGTTCTGGCAGGGTCAACCATGGCAATATGCATGTTGGTCTGTTTGGCTTTGCAGCCCCTGGAGCCTGTCATTCACCAGTTGTTGGTGCATAGCTCTTCTGGTGTTTTTGCCAATTCCTTTCTAGACTCTGCTTATGTGTTGTCTTATGCTGCCTCTCATGTAATCCGCTATCAATATGAGATTCTGTGTTGTACACAGGCAGGTTATTGGCCTGATTTTGGCTCAATTCCATCCCTAAGCAACTGGTTCATTTCCATGGCCAGACACGCATACATAGACAGTGTAGCCAGTAGCCATGCCCTGGTACTGTGCAGTTCTTCATGCATGTGTGTGGATTTCTTCCACTATGATGGTCACTTGATCTTGAAGGTATAAGTTCTTAATTCCACTAGTGCTTACTCATACTATACTCATCTGCACCATGTGCATTGGTTGCTCCACATACACTTATGGTCTTCGGTACTCTTCATTCTCAGGTCTTGGGAGGTGCTGGTTGGTGTTGGTACTACCCAGGTACTACCCAGTTCATCCTGCCTGCCAACAGCTAGTCGAGTGGCAGTTAACAGTAACTGCCTCTTGATTGTTTCCCATATGCTTTAGCACTGGTGTAGTATTGGTGTAGTATTTTTCATTAGGTCTGTGGTGGATGCTATGTAGAATTATGCAAATGGATAACAAATGTCTTGAAAACAGTCTAACCAACCATGCCCAAATAATGGAGTGCTCTCATCACAAACATAACCTTGAAGCTATAGAAATACACAACATAGAAGGTTAAACATTCCATTTGAATGATTCTTCTGTATATTCCCATTTTGGATTTGGCCACTGAACATGAGGAAAAAAGCTTAACAACGTCCCTGGCTTACAGATTGCCAGAGGCCTTAGGTTAAAAAATATAATGGTTAAAATCTCCCTTGATTTCTCCTATCCAAACTCAATAAGATGAAACAGTAGGGGTAGGCTAAGGACTATGTGTAAACTACTGTATATAAGCCAGCATCAGTTTGATGTTACAAAAGTAATGAAACAGAAGGTGTGCGGGAGAGAGAGGTATCACCCAAAGGTGTCTGGCACAAATAAGACATGCCAAACAGAAAAATGCCAAGCAGAAAAGCATCTCAAAATTAGGAGAGAGGATAACCCCTAAAATGACCACACATCCTGATTGCATGTGCACAATTGGCTAATTAGGCAAGCCAAGCCTGCATTAACCATGCCAGGCCTGAGGGGGGTACAGGCAGTGATGCCAGATTTTACTAGAGAAATAAGCTACCTGGACCCTGAAAACAAGCCCAAATCAAGTGACCCAATAAAAAGACACAAAAAAGGCCTCTGTATTGGCCAATGAGATAGACAGGTCATCTGTAAATGTAATGTTCTGCTACATCAACATAAAAACTGAAAGATGTTCTCTCTATCTCTCTGCCTTGCTTGTTGCTGTGTGTATGTTTGTGTGTGTATGTGTGGTGCAATGGGATTGTGTGCAGGGCAAAGGGGAGGTGGTGTACGGAGCAAGTTAAAAACAAGCCAAAGCACTGAAAACCTGCAATCCGTGACTTCTTGACCCTGACTTCACAAAAAGCCCAAAAGTCACTTATAATAAGCCGAATTGGCAACCCTGGGCACAAGGGGTCAATATACCACCCCGCCTAAAGATTTCCTTATGGACCTCCTGTGAGCATCTCTTGTGTTTTTTAAGTGTGTATTTAATGTACTTAAACCTCTAATGTGTCACGTGACATGCTGTACAACTCCCTCTCTCTCCCTTATATATATATATATATATATATATATATATATATATATATATATAGCTTTATGGGAGGTCCATGCCAGGACCAGCTCTCATTCCTAGAGGCCCTGCAGCTGACCCCTCCTCACAATGGCACTGTCAAAACTGACCCTCCCAATATTACCCCCATGATCGATCTCACTCCTTGACTTTAACATTATATCTGGCTGCTACTAAACAGTCCACCCATACCTTTGACAACCACCTATGGCTTGACTACCATATAATGTTGTGAGACAATATTTCAGAATTATTATGATACTCAGCTAAAATAATGAACAAATTGTTGTCTATCACTGAGAGTGTTTACATGCACCGCTTTAAGATGATTATAGGGCAAATCTGATTAAGAATACCCCATATATCCACGCCATCTGATCCGATTCAGCTCGATCGGATGAAAATTTCAATCGGATTGAGAGAGGTGGTGTACACCTTTTGATAAACCGATCCACGGGCATGTAAACATGCAATCGGAATCATGGACTAGATTTTCTTGTTTGCACATGTGTAGGGATAAATGCGTGATGACGCAAATATACCTTGTTTATCAAGTACAACAAGTGTATTTATGAACATCTTTTAACCCACGACTGACAGTAGGCTAAGGGCTGTTAGCTAATGGATGTCAGATGGATGTAAACAAAAGGACAACGTGAGAAACCACTGCACACGTAAAAAGGTGACGATCGGATTAAATGCTCTGAGATATGTAAACGTGGATTGAAAGGTGGAATATTTAATCAGACTAACTTCAATCTGATCAGGAAAAAACTGTGCATGTAAACACAGTCACTGTAACTACTGGTTGTACTTTTCATGCATGGTCCCTGGCAGTTGGGTTGGCCCCTTGAGCTGTGGATCTACCCCAGGTTTCTTCCCAGATTAACTAAGGCAGTTTTTTTGCCCCTGTTGCTCTTGTGTGCTCCTTTCTGTAAAGCACCATGAGACGATACTATTGTAAAAGGCGCTGTACTAATATAATGCAATTGAATTGAATTGAATTGAATCTATGTATTCTGGGCCCAAGGACATGAGACAGCACATTGGTAGAATCACAGGAAATGAGTTACACAAATATATTCAATTTATTTTGAGTCACTCACAGTTCAGACATATAAAAATACCATCCCCACAAGAGAAACAATCCATCTTGTTAATGTGCTGTTAAAGGAAAAATCCAGAGTAAGTCCATATTCCTGTTGATAGATGTGCATATTCTTGAGCTGAATTTTCATTAACATGAATATGAAATGTGAATAAGTCGGCTATTGGGGATTCAGTTCAAGCATAAGCCCATTAATTAGCACACTTAGCACTAAAAAACAGAAGAGATTATGGCATGTCAAGTCAATTGGCCAATTAATTGGACATAAATTTCAGTGGGTGGCACTGAAATTTAGCCAGTATAGCTGCGTTAAGGGGAGTTTAGGGGAGTTAACCAGCCTTGCCGTCTGTCTCTATACTGTGCCAATGAGGCCTTGTTCAGACTGCCAGCCCAAATCAGATTTTCCGAATTTGAATTTGAATTTGAATTTGGAATTTGCACAAAACCACATGAAATGAAGTGGCCTTTTTGTCATTCGCAACAGGACACACACAACAAAATGTGGAATCTAGAGCGACGAAAGTGGCCTACCTGATCATAACTCTTATTTTTAAAAATATAGGCCTCTTGCTTGCCATAACGTGTCAGTATGTGGTATGGGTTCACTGTAAATTGCAAGTAATCTGGGACCAGGTGCACCAAGAGTGACATCAGTAAAAGTTTTCAACCACGCGCCAGATCTAGTAGCCCCACCTAATCATGAGAGAGAGAAACCAACCTGGTTCTATGTTTACCATGCCTGGGCATGATGCCTATGCTACCATACAGTAGCCAATGGGGATTGGAGAGATGAAACACGGACACACAGACAGAATTTGAGCACTTTTATTATATTATAACAGTCAGTCAGAAAGATGAGATTTAGATATTGTCGTAGAAAACCACCTTGATACTTGCAAACCCCACAAATCAATATCCTAACCCACTCAACACACTTGGTCCAAACCAAGAACTCACTGTTGGAGTAAAGTTGTTGACGAAGACTTTATTCAGAATACCAGCAAGGTATACAAGAGACAATTGCCCCAAAGTATAAGTGCTGAGCAGTGTGAAGGAGATCCGCTGCAGAGAGGATACCGTTTACCTTGAGAGTTGATTAGGCTTTGACTGTCCCTTCCAAACATCTACTTTTTATGTTACTAGAATCACCCAGAGGCCCCCCCAATTTACCTGCGTCATATTAATTAATGTAGGAGGCCTCGGTTCTGTTCATATTGGTGGATTTCCTCACCCATCCGGTTATTAAAAAGAGACTATTATTCTTCCTTGCTGTGCGTTTAGTCTGACGTATACTTCCTTATGCTGGACTCTTATCTTTATGATTTATATTCCCCTCATTTAGTCAGGACCCATCTGTACCATGGTTCTGATGTGAACAGCATCCGCTCACACAGCGGCCCCATTCACTGTCACACATCATGACATTCCTCCCAAACCGAGGCTCCTGCGTATCCGAAGCATCTCCCTGCATTAAATCTTATCTCTTGAACTGTTCAAGGCCTCATGTCCTCTGCTTGAACTACCCAAGTCTCTACTCTCTCTTTCTCTGCCTGAACTGCTTTGGCCTTCTGGGTTACCATTAACATGTTACAAACCACCCTTCTTTCATATGTTAGTATAAGCATTACACTCTCAAGTTAATATGGTATATACTAAAACAATATCTTCTTTATGATAATAATTTCCACATTCTCCCACCTTTTTGGCTTTTAAGAAGCCACACCTATATTGCCACATGAGCCAACACTATACAATCAGACGTGCAGTTACAATCTTTTTCGGTGCACATCCCTAGAGAATACTTGCCTCACCGCCATTCACATCTTGCCATTCACACATTGTGTACAATAACAGGAACCAATGGGGCCCGTGACGGTTCTACCCCCTATCACAAACTAGCATGTATTCATCAAAAGCTGCTACGTTAGTACTGTTAGTACTGCACCACTTATCTTGAGCATGCAATTAGGGGTTCACACCTGGGCAAGGTGTTATCTGGACCACTGCCCTGGCACATTGATCCTACCAATATCCTTTTGCCCTGCTTTGCGAACCAAACATGTGGTAGGACGCAACTGTCCCTCCGGCAGCTGCCTCCTCCTTTTCCCACTATGTATATGGCTGCACAGGTGAAATGGTATCCTTGCCCGACTCAATGGCCATCTAGGCTCATGCCTCCTCCACCTCTAGTGACAGTGGGCAGTCAGCAAGCGGTCAGCCTGACTTTTCCTCAGGCGGCCATGCAGTTCAGGGCTAGTCCCCTAAAACGTACCTTTCATATACAATATTGCTAAAAGTAATGAGCCGGATTAATAATTGTCCCTTCAAAAATGCTCCTTCTAAACGCCCATTAGGGCAATTCCCTTCAATATCTGCCTATAGCGTTATATAATTCAATAAGCATTATCTTTCAATTAAAACTTACTGCCTGCCATCTCTCTAAGTAGGCCTCGTCTTGGTAAATGTTATTGATCAGTAAGTGGGAATATAAGCTGTTTCTTCATTGTCATTCATGTCAGTAGGGTTGTGCACATAAACAGTCAGTAATTGAAATAGCAGTATGTGCCGGCAGTGTAAGCTGGTACTTCATTGCACACATAAGCATCCGTGAACACACTCAGACACACAATCATCCTTCCCCAACCCCTACATTTTCACTCTGAAAAGGTGGTGCTCTTCACTTGTCCCTGGGATCCGAAAGTGTTCTTCATCCACTCCCAGCCAGATGTAAAGAAAGATCTTATTCTAGACACATCAATACCATCAAGACTGGGGCCCTTTCCTGCATTATTATGGGTCTCATCCCTCAACCTTCTGAGGCGGTTCATGGCTTCACGGAAGGTACTGTCGGAGCTATTATCCTCCAATCCATCCGATCTTACAGCCAAAACTTCTACCCTATCATTCAAAGCATTCAAAGCTTCCATAGTGTAGTTCAGGAAGCGCATCTGATAAATGTAATTAATCCACTTGGTATTTTCTGAGGCCTGATATCCTGCTCCAAAAAATGGGAGGGCTCCAAGGAAGCCCGCCAAAGTGTGGTCCACTGCCATGAATTCTTTCGGAACATCCTTGCTGAATTCCAGAGCTAGGTTCTTTTTGGAAATGTCCCGTGGTTCTCGGACCCTAACATTTGGAGCCTGAGTCTTTTTTACTCCATATCGCTTCCCGCATTTCCAGTATACCCCTTCCAGTGGGACTTCCTGCTCTATATAACCCTTATATTCAGTCCTGTAAACAATCATATAATGTTTATCATTGCTGAAGTTACAACAGCAATCTTTCTTCGTTTTCCATGCACCTTCACAGCACTTTTCAGGAGTTAGTATCCTCTGGTCAATTCTCTTCCATGTACTTTACAGGGGCCTCTGAATTCCCACCCAGTTCCTGCTTTTACCTAAGGGTCTACCTTCAGCAGTTTGTCCCTTGATAAATGGTGATCTTTCTCCAATTATACACTCATATTCTGAGTTCCAATCAATCTCATATTCCAAGATATGTTCATCCTCTGTGACCTTTAGGTCTGGAAATGACCTTTCACAGGCTTCTCTTCTCTTTTCGACTAGCTGCGACATGCAGTCGGTATGCCTTGTCAATCCAGTTGCATATTGTAACGATTTCCCTCGCCCTGGGTTCCCCATCTCCAAGATACATCTTCGGTATGAGACTGTACTTCGTCTCTTTTCCATCTCCATTTCCGTTGACAAGTTACCTGGAAGCGGTACTACTATGGGTCCTGGTACCTGTCTGGCACATATATAGCAATTTCCTTTGGGATATATTGATTTGGCTGTATATGTAGCCCATCGAAGCCAGGAATTTGACTTCAACCAACTATCCAGTGTTCTTTCCGGTTGTGTCTTTGGTCCTTTTCTTTCAATGATCTCGGATTCCTTTTTATAGACCCCCGTCCTCGGTCCTGGACTTTTTCGGTTTCCTTAGCTTTGGTCTTTACTATCACATCTGTTCCTTTGCCGCTTCCAGGGTTCTCTTCGCCTCTTACCAAACAGTAATACTGTCCTGTATCCTTCTTTTCCAGTTCTAATAACATCAAAGTCACCGTATTCTGAGTCTTATTAATCACCATTTTGGTTTTAGAGTCTATCAGTAAACATTCTCCTTCTTTTGCCGTAGTAAGGTTGGCCAATGCTATTGTCGTGAAAGGACTTCCTTTTTCTAATTTCTGATCTGGTGTATACCTACTCCATATTACCTCATTGGATCCTGCTGGGTAGTTGCAGGGAACACTTATTCTCTGTCCCTCCTTCCCTCTTATCTCGGCTGGGACATCGGGCATTACATCCAGTCCTCCTGGCTCCTGCTCGTCATCATGCCTCCTTTGCAGAATGCTTGTTCTCACTCCAGGGCTTTCTCAATATTCTCAGTATTCGTTCCTGAACTTTCATAGTCTATATACAGTCTCTCTGAAGACTCCTCAGAGTCATAGTCTTTGGGCTCAACACCCATTCTCAGTCTATTCATCGTTATCGTCGTCTGTGGAGGGTTTAAGTTCCCCCAGTCGGCTCCTGGAAAGCTGTATTGATACTCGGATCCCGATCCCCTTCCTTCCCCTGAGGGACCTGGTCTGGGCGATCTGTCAGGTTCACCAGGAGGCTGTTGCTCTGGTGCTGCTTCGAGGGACGAGGGGTCCGGGGGTCATAAAGTTGCTCCAGATACCCTCCACTGACGCAGGGCTGTCCTCCTTGCCGTTCTTCTCCTGGTAGCCATAGGTCGTCTCCAGTTGTGAGGAACTCTGGTTCCCGTTCCTCCTCGCTGGAGTGGTTTCTTTCTCTGACCGGGTCAGCGGCAACTCCTTCTGGCGGGGGCCACAGATAGTTGGCTCTTCTTCCTTTTCAGGGTGGAGCTGGTCTCTGGACTCTGAAGGTGTGTTGCTTGCTTCCGCCCTTTGCTGCCTCTGCCCCTGGTTCCCTGGGACATCTGGGCCTTCCGCCTTGCTGTCGCTTTCGTCTCAGTTCATCTGGATCACCACCTGCTGACACAGATTGGGGAGAGAGAACACAAGGCACCCCAGGCATGTCAGCACTAGGGTGTACAGCAGGAATCAGCACCCCCCTCTGGGCTGCAGTCCGATCCTCGTCTGCTGCCCCCTGGGACCCACCACCACCATCGTCCTCGTTGCCTCTTGCTTGGGGTCCTGGGTCCCTGCCGTCTTGTCCTCGTTTGCCTTCTGGTCTCTGTGCCCTGAAACAAGAATTAAGGTCATACCACATATATGAACCTTCAACTCTTACCGCTCTGGGGGTAGCTTGCGCCACTTTGTATGGCCCCTCAGCTCTAGGGTCCAGGTAGGATCGTTTGAACACCTTTAGGTATACATAATCGCCTGGCCGGATTGGCCTCCTCTCCTCCTGGACACTCCTCCCCAGCCGGTTTTCTCTCGCCTTCTGCTCTTTGAAAATAGTTTTATGAACATGAGAAAGTTGTCTAATATACTCTTAGAAGTTTTCAACATTTTGTTTTTCAATGTTCCATTTGCCCTTTCTACCATCCCCTGGCTCTGGGGGTGACACAACCATACCTTACCCATATGCGCATTTTTTGGGCTATTTTCTTCCACACTCTTGCCACAAATGCCTTCCCATTGTCACTGCTTATTGTTTCTGGAATGCCAAATCTGGGAATCACTTCCCTTGTGAGGAATCTAGTTACAGTTCCCTCATCTTGTCTCCTGCTCGGGCAAGCTTCCACCCACCTTGAGTAACGGCATATTATTACCAAGTTGTATTGGAAGCCATTAACTTTCTTACACGTCAATGTAATCCATTACTATGTGTTTGAATGGTCCATCTGGCAGTGGAATGTGGCCTAAAGGTTGTGTTGCTGTGCCCTTTCTGATATTGTTCATGTTGCATACTGTACAATCCCTCAATACCCATGCTATCCTGTCTTGTAGCCCTGGCGCCCAAAACCCAGCATTCAAAATTTGTTGCTTCACTTCCCCCCTTGCGCAATCATCTAGATCATGCACACGTTTAATTAGTTCATCAAGAATTTTCAGGGGTGCCACTGTTCGGCCATCATGGTTGCGCCAGATGGCATCAGGGCCTCTAGTTGCCCCTCTGTCCTTCCATAACTGCACTTCCCAGCTAGGGGTGGCAGCTTGCATAGGCTGAATTTCGTTGCGCATATACTCAGTGACTATAATATACACCTGTTCAGAGCCAGCAGGAGGCACAATCCTCACTCGGACAGTCCTCCCATCCTCCATTATGGCATCTCTAGTGGGGCACTGTAAGGCTACAGGGTAATCTGCAGAATTCCTTTCAGACGTACGCCCTGTCCACCGCTCAAAGCAGTATGAGCGACACGTCTCTGACATAGACCACAATCGGGTGGCATAAGGTCATG
Organism: Tenualosa thibaudeaui; assembly: GCA_027481765.1. Classification (NCBI taxonomy): domain Eukaryota; kingdom Metazoa; phylum Chordata; class Actinopteri; order Clupeiformes; family Clupeidae; genus Tenualosa; species Tenualosa thibaudeaui. The sequence continues at coordinate 5,458,732 of JAIFZK010000096.1, forward strand.
TAGGTGTACGTCAGGACAATGTGTACACTACAGACACTCTTTCCCTTTTTTCTTCTCAGGACATGGACTTGGGCACTCGATCATGCCACCTTGGTTGTATGCTATCTCATGTTGTCGTGAAAGTGGGAAGGGAGGCAATGAATACAAAGTCGAACTCCGCTCCGCTAGTCGAACAATAGCTTCATTATCTACCAACCCGAAGGACGCCTTGAGTGGGGAGAGGGTAAGTTTCTTTGACCACTAACTCTAAGTAATGGGCTAATATCACTGCTTGGCAAGGGTTAGGTATCAGGATATCGATTAGGCTGTCACCCTTAAAATCCTCAGCTGCTTCAAGGAATGCAGCCATACTGATAGTAGGATCATGGACATTGTTGCCACATCCTTTGTTATCCTTTCATCACATTCCTTCTGGTATTGTTCCCCAGCAAGCTTTTTAATAGCTAGAGCCATTCCCCTGCCATTTATCAGTCGATCATCTGCTGGATTTACCAAAGTGGCCTTCAGTCCAGGTGTGTATGCCTTGAGCTCACGGTCTAATACCCTGATGTCTTTAGCGGTTTCCCTTGTCAGTATGCTCCATCTGATAGGTATATTTGTTCTACAATCTTGGACCTTGGCTGAATCAGCATATCAACGCCTTCCCTCCCTTGTTGGGAGGAACTCTGGTCCTTCCCCACGAAACCCTAAGTATTCTTAGAGTTGTGGGGATATTGTGCCTCACACAATTTAGTTGCACACTCAGGGCAGTCTCCTCTCATGCAAATTGCACATTCTATTGGCTCAGCGTAGTGTCGATGGTTTACATCGTCAAACCACATAGAGCACCATTTACACTCATGTCCCGTGGGAAACGGGCATTGTGCTGGACACTGAACTCACAAGCCATCTTTTCCCATGATGTGCCTATCGCAGGCTCAGATGACTTTTGCCTGCCTCGCAGGGCAGCCTCCTTTGCCACCTCATCTGCTTTCGCATTTCCCAGGGTAACATAATCTTGCCCTTTGCTATGTGCCTTGCATTTGCAAATAGCTAATCTCCTGGGTAGCATCATTGCCTTTAGCAATTGTTGTATATGATGCAGATGCTGTATAGGACTGCCATCTGACTCCTTGTAGCCCCTCTGTTTCCATTGGGCTCCATGCACATGACAAACATTGTGAGCATAAGCACTGTCTGTATGGATGGTTACATCCTTGCCTTCTCCTATTTGACATGCCGCTGTCAACGCCTTCAATTCGGCTAACTGTGCTGAACATGGTTGTTCACATGGCTCGCTCAAAATTGTTAAACTGGGGTGCCTTCCACTGTATCACACTATACCCTGCATGTGTCTTATTATCATAGTTATGGCTGGGTCCATCCACAAAGTAAATCACTCCTTCCTTTAATGGCTCAATTTCCAAGTCTTCCCTAAGCTTAGAAAATGGCAGTGAGTCGACTACACACTCGTGTGGCGCTCCATCGTACTCTGGAGGAACATAGTCTGCCATGTCACACACCCTGATCGTTACATCTGGGCAATATGTGAGATTGTAATAGCAAAGCTGTCTCTGCAGGGTAAGACAAAACTTTCCCTGTTCTGTCAATTGAACCACTGCGTGACTTGTGTAGATGACCACTGGCTATCCCATTGTAATTGCTGATGCCTTCACATATGCAGAATATACTGCCTCCAATCCCTGGTAACAGGGAGGATAGCCTTGAGCAACAGCGTCTAACTTTGAGCAGTAGTATGCTATGGCCTGCTTTGCCTTTCCTTTGCACTGATTTTGGCATATGGCATCAGCTAGTACTGATGCCATATAGGTGTCCTGCTCTGGTTCTTGTCTTGTTGCAACGTACAGGCTAAACGGTTTGCTGTAGTCAGGTAGAGCTAAAGCTGGCGCTTGCTGCATTTCTGTAAAATGTTGCATCAGCTTCTCTCCAAGCTCTCCGCTTTTGAAACGCACATCTGCTGCCATTCCTTCTGCAGAAATAATCACTCTGTGTACTTCTAACGGGTTTCTGGACCCATCTCACTGAGCCATTCTTCTGCCTTTTCTTTGTCTGGTGTTTTGTCAAACCTCATCGAGCAGTGGAATGGGCATATTGGTTGTAAGCCAGTCCTGACTTTCAGTACTGGGAACATAATGTCTGTCTCGGGTAGGTCTGGATACAATTTCTCTCTCGGTGCGTATGGTGGCGGTTTTTCCTTTTCCTCATGTGGACAAGATGGCTCTAAACACTCTTCTGATTCTTCTGAGGCCACTGATTCTGTCACTGATTGCTTTTTTCCTTTCTCTTCTATGCCTGCCAGCTAGGCAAACTTCAATAATACTTCATGCTCCATCTCTCTTTTTGCCTGTCTCTTCTCTCCCGTTTCAGTCCGTTTTTTTTTTCTCCTCCATTTGGCACAGGGTTGGCACTTCTAGCGTGCCTACTCCTGGCCATGGAGTGGCATCATCTTTTGATCTCTCTGCCTCTTTTTCTCTCTCTACTCAACTTATATATATATATATATATATATATATATATATATATATATATATATATATATATATATATATATATACACACATACATATATACATTTATTAATTTCTTTTATTGTCTTACTCTATCTTTTCTTATGTGATTCTATTGAGTCCTCTATTGAGACAGTTATCACTAGTCCCACAATAAAGACTATACTTGCTATTATCCAACCAACTATTAGACAGTGAAATATAAACTTTTGGAATGGATCCGCCATATAGATTCACTGCCTTATTTTACTCTCTATCCCTAGTCTTCTTGTTTAATTAGATAATTCAGGGGTTCTATATTTTATTTCAAAATCAGTTCCCTTCTCTACGTCTGTCACCTTTACCCAAAATGAGTTTTTTCCTTCTTGCACTATCTCTATCTTTCTCTTCTTCTCTGGAATTAGTACTTCCACCTTTTTCTTTTTTTTTTTTAAAATCACTCATATACTTTGTTTATTTCCTTAATTTTATTATAATACTCTCTTCCTTTCTCCTATCTTACTTTCCTCTAACCAGACTTCCTGCTTTATTAACAGTGGGCACACCTTTTAATCAGTTTTCTTTTATTATTTTTCTGTTGACTCAAGGCATACAGACAGTATAGCTCAGGGTTACATTTCACATGCATATGCAAATCTCTACCAAATTTTCATCAATTGAATCTTTTTATCAATTACTCCAGCATAAACACAATTATCCTGGAAGAGCAGAGGTTACACACATCTGTACTTCCTTTTTGAGCCACCCTCCCCCCACAGTTGACCCATCAAAGCATTTCTTATTTGGTCATCAACTTGGAGTATCATGCATGCTTCTTCAATAATGCGTTGGAGGGCCTGCCCTTTTCTTTCTGTGGTGAGTTCACTCCTCCTCTCCCTGTCTTCTTTTTTTTTTTGGGTTGCTCAGCTGCTAAGACTTGTTTTCCCCACTCTGTTAATTCCTTTATATCTCTGTCAATTATTTCCTCAAGCACTTCTTCTATTTCTTCAGTAGCCAGAATTCCCTTTATTCTTTTTTTTTGTAATTCTTCTAACCTTGTCTCCACTATTCCTTCAAAGCACACTAATTTCTTCTCTAGATCATGCTCCTCATCTCCCTTTTCTCTGTCACTCTCAATGTCACTTTCTACACTCAGGCTTATTCCTTAATGAGAGTGAGTTTTCCCCTCGCTCCACTGCTTCAGGCTCCTGCTTTCCTTCACTTTCTATTGTGGAAATATATCCTACTCCTTCTTGTTCAAACTCACTATCACTATCCCAGCAGTTAATAGTTTCCTGTCTTTGTTCAATCTCTCCTCTGTCCTACTTTCCTCCACAAGAGGGCAGTCACACCCTACTAATGGAGATCCCCACTCAGAGCTGAATGAAGCCCTGGTTGAGTTTAAAAATTAAATTTATTGATTTCTGACCACGTGGGTGATCTAGGACAATAATCTGGCTCACTATGCTCTCTATCAGGGTAGCAGGCAGAGCTATCTGGCAGCCAGGTCTGTGCTGATTCTTGGGGTGGATAGGAGCAACAATCTTAAATTTCTGCACCACTCACGCATCCACTCAGTCACTCTCCTCAACACTTCATTCGCTGGCAACAGAAATCCTTCTTCAAATGCAAAGTGGGTGTGACTCAATAGTCTTCAAAGTGAAGGTTCTTCTAGCTTGTGCTTTTAATGCAGAGGGTTGTCTCAAGCTCATTTAACATACGGGCGTCCCCGTAGACAGACAAAGAAAAACATACAAACATTTGTTTAGGTTTTTTGCAATTTCCACACAGCATATTACCACATCATTCATAACAAGCTTTTCTTAATACATTTTTCACTTTGCTTGCTTTTTAACACATCTACACACACATTTTGCTTATGCACAACCTTTTTTACTTACACACCGGGCGAGACCCCATTTTTTAATTTTTTTTTTTTTCAACACTGCACAGGGCGAGACCCCGTCTCAAACCCTAGGCGAGACATCGTCTCAAACCAATATCCTAAATACTACACAGGGCGAGACCTTGTCTCAAACCCCCAGGTGAGACCTCGTCTCAAACCTTTCACTGCACAGGGCGAGACCTCATCTCAAACCTCTTAAATACTACACAATATCATACACACCCAACACACTTGCTCCAAACCAAGAACTCACTTTTGGAGTAAAGTTGACTTTATTCACAATACCAGCAAAGTATACAAGAGACAATTGCCCCAAAGTATAAGTGCTGAGCAGTGTCTAGCCACACCCCAAGAGAACAATGATCGAAATACCGTAAAGCGGCGTAAAAAGTCAGGCACTATAGCTAACTGCTCAGCTAATGTTGTTTTAGCAGTTTTGAGCCCGCATACTTAGGTAGTAAGCCTACTGGATTTAATTAGAGGAAGTGTAAGCAAGCAGTAGCCCAAATATTAGGAAGTTCTTTATTAGGGAGAGGGCCAGATAAAATAGAGCTCAACTCTGAAGATTTAAGTGGCTGTAAGCAGCTGTGATTGTAGAACAGGTGCTTCATTAGTTTAACTGACCAGCAACAACATCACAGTGCTCCTCAACCCACTCTAGGTCTAAGTTCCAGATTATAGTTGGAATAACAATAATAAGAAAAGCCTAGGAAGAACAATACAGTGCACTGCTTTGCATTGCACTGTAATTAAAAGAAGCCACTGGATTACAATACAGTGCATTGCATAGAAATAAGCCTAGGAAGAGCAATGCAAGGCAGTACTTTAGGGCCAGTCTCCCCTAGAGAAACTTGGGGGGGAGGGGGGGACCTGGGTTTAAGTGTCTTCCTCAAGGGCACAACAGTGACAGCCGAGATTCAAACCCACAGCTTGTCAGATTACTGGCATAGTACCCAGGTTCCTTAAAGACATACCATGCAAGACTGTTTTCTATCTCCAGATTTCCCCCTACAGTCGCCGATTTTTTTTTTAAACATCAACATTAAAAAAAGTATCAACATTATACATTCTCACCAATCCATGTGAATTTACTTGCAAACCAAAGAATAGAAACCAGTAATTATCATTTTTGTGCGTTACATTGAGCTGGTAATAAATGCAATTTTGATTTCTTTTACTTTCTGTTTCCTTTCCCTGACCTGGTGTTTCAGATCCTGCAAGTGTAGTAACTGTGGAACCTATGCTAGAGGTGGACGAGAGAGCCTTCATTCACCCCGTAATGAACCATTTAATCATCAAAGTGACTACGAAGCTGATAAATGAACTTAAAAACGTTGTCTAGTGTGCCTTTAAACACTTGACGTCGCCAATCACGTGACCAGAAGAGCAGTGAAGACCCCAGCACACAACAACAGGTAAAAACAACAATGGAGGACAACGGAGTTGTGTTTGTGCTCTACGCGCATGCGCTCTCTGGTGTTGGTGTGTCCAGTGGCTCTAGCTGTATCTGTTTACAGCGCCACATATAGATGTGGAATATGTATTACATTGTTTTCACTCAGTTTTCCGTTGTTGTGAGGACACAGATATTTTTCGCTCCGGCTCGTGTGTGGACACGAAAAAAAAAAAAAACGGGAACGTTGTCGTGTGGACGGGGCTATAGACTGAAGGTGAACTTGCAGCATATGCTAACTGACTTGGGGCTATGGGAAACGTTTTTGTGCAATCACACCCCTTTTTCTTTGTCAGTATATAGCAATACTTATTTGTTTGTTTGTGAACTATGTTATGAACAGAGTAGAATGTCCACTGTGATGTCCTGCTATGAACACCCTTACTGCTGAAAGTTTTAAATATGATGAACTCAGGAGGAGAGACATTAATCAGTTCCAGTGTCTCCCTGATCCATTTAGCTGAACTAATCATTTTTTCCTAGGCAATTGGGCATTTTTGATGTGTTCTTGGGTTGACTCTTGATATGCTGGGTTCCCACTTGTCTGAATCTTGGACTTTGTTGACGGGGTTCAGTTACTGCCCACATGAACCAAACTGAACCAAACCCCCTAGCATGCCTGCAGGCCACTTCACATTTCCCACACAGAAGGATTTAAGACGAAAGGGAAAACAAAACATGAACTTCCTGTGATAAGGCAAACTCAATGGAGCACTTTTTCACATGTTCAACCTTTACAAAACAGATAAAGATAAATGTAATGATACAGTGAAATTATCTTACAGCAGCTATGGATGGGCCAATTAGGAGCAAGCATATAGAAACTACAGTCTCGGATGTTCACTGATTGGAAAGACATTCTTTCGAGTGAATTGGAAAGTGACAGTTTGACCATGAAACGCAACTGACAGATCTCACACAACCTCCACCTATAATCTCATAAGTTTTACTTTTCACATACTCTTATGTACGCTATAATTTGATTACTAAATCATAGTTGGCAATGGTAGTAGCCTAGCCTACATGCAATGCAGTCAACCAGCGGTTGTCCATCCAAGCAAGAGTTCTAAGATTACTTTATCACACACATGAGCTAAAATACTCCATCAAATAACACTAACAGAAAAAATATTTAGATTTAATATTAACAGAACTTTATAATGACAAGAACAAGTAATAGTAATAACAAGTAATATTAACAAGACTTCATCCTAAGAGAGTGGGGGCAGGGAGGGGGGGGGTAGTCTATGTTCTTCTGAAGAGGCTAGACAAATAATCATGTCTGAATAAATGTTCTAGGATTAAATTTTTGGTTTTGGATTCAGCCGAATCTTAGACAGTGGATTTGGTATTTGGCCAAACCCCAAAAATTTAGTTCTCCTGACAGCAAACTTAATTTGTTAAGTGTTAGTTAAAGTAGCTTTAAAACACACATTCAGTTGTCTAATTCAATGTGTCATGTTTCATTCATTAAACTCCACATTTTCTAACTTTTATGTTTATAATCATAATTATGATGTGCAAAATAATATTTATATAAAGATCTAAATTACTAAGTATCATTGTACTACTAATACCAATGTAAAGATGGGCAGTGGGTCTTAAGATAACAAAACAGGTGCATGACGTCTATGGCTCTAATCCTGTGCAGTCTAATGTATATGTCATACTGAGAGGGTAGAGCAGTCCTAGAGATAGACTTGGCAGGGCCTTGATGTGGTCACAGAACCATTAGCATACCACACTGTAATAGACCTACACTGAGTGCTCTCAATACTCACAACTGAGATCTGGCCACAGACATGACCCATAATAATCCTTCAGTACCCCCTTGTGATGAAACAAAAACATGGCACATGTTGTTACTGAAGTTGTGACGGGTCACCTAAATATGTTGAGGAAAGGATAAAACTGGCATAACTTCAGAGTAGGCCGGTTATCTCTTGGAATCACTCCATAAATCTACAGATACTGCCATCGACCTAGAAGATGTCAATTTATGATGTTTTTATGAATATTATACAATTCAAGATACGTGTGCTATATGAACAAACCACTCTGTAAAAATCTTTAGAATATGCATATCATATTCTGGTACTTTATGTGTGTGCTACTGAAGTAAAGATGTCCTACTCAGCATGAGAGATTTATAATCTTGATTATTTTCTTATAGCGTAATAGAAGGTGACAATCCAAACCTCTAGCTGTACATACATTTGACCCTATGTTGTCAAGAAAATATAAAAATATAACAAATTTGAACGTGACTTTCAGGCATGTTGAGAGTTTGGTTACTGAAATATAAATTAAATTAGCTATTAAGGAGATAATGCTTAATGTACATATTTGAACATAAATGTACATATATCTTGAAATACAAATTAAAGTACTCTGCTTTTTGCTGACTTTACTGACTCAGATTTGCCCCAGAACTTTTTCTGGATCTATTTCACAGAATAGGTCCTCAACTAGGACGTTTTGGATTGAGCGTTAGTAGGCCTGATGTGATAACGCAGGCCTACGCATTGTAAGGCGCTGGTATTTAGATCGAGACCTTGCCCTACCAAGACGAGGCCGATAAAACTATTACAGAGAGTGAAAAAAATAACAATATCCGAAAGAAAAACAGGCAATAGGCTGTAGTAGCCTAGCAGTCAGACGACTAAAAAAACAACCTGCAGGCGGCACTATAGCCTTACACAAGTGAATAGTCTTCTGAGCGATGATGAAGATTATCAATAGCCTAGGCGACTTTCAAGGATTCGCTGGCACTGAGACGTTTGTGGGGGAAAAAACTTCCTTAAATCATAGCACTTACATACATTTTCGGCATTTACTGTAAAATTTTAGAAAATCGATAAAACCCGACAAGTACCTTGGCTTTTTAATCCACCATTGATCGCGATGTGGCCTGGCTAGTTTGCGAGCAGAAGGGGGCGCTGCGTGATAACAAGCACTCTGCTCCTCTGCTCTGCCATTCACTCAAAGTGCTACAGGTGAATTACTTGATATGCACGACTTCTATGGAGTCTCTTCAAAACCACGGAGAGGTGTGTTTCCACCACAGAAGTAGGCCTTTGTAAATGCATAGGAAAAGACATAGGATACACTAGTTGTTTTTATGTTGGTTTTTTGTCAAGACTATTAGTGTTCTTCTCAGAGGTTACATTACTTCTTTATTTAAGTGTTTTAAAGGTTTGGACAGAGTCCTTCGTAGGTTGTTCAGGTAAATGCACACACATGTACATGTGCACACACACACACACACACACAGGAAAAAATAAAAAGTCTATTTATTTACTTTATTTACTTTACCATGTTCCAGGAATTTAATTTTCTCTCTAGAAAGATACACATTCAATATGTATTTGGAGCAGTTCTTTGGACGTGAAAAGCCAAGCTGTAATAAACAGACCAGGCGTGTGAGGAGGCACAGAGTGAGATGATGAGCGAGAGAAGGGGGGGGGGGGGAGCTCTTTATACAAGGGACGATGCCAGGCTCTATCACTGCTAAATTTCTCAGAAAGATACAAACACATACATGCACATATGCACAGGCAGGTGGATGTACATTTTGATGTTCTGTATACATATACACAACTGACACACCGCCTTTTACCATCACACAAACACACACACACACACACACACACACAGCACATTTCTGTCATCCTCTGCATAAAGCAATTTCTGCATAAAGATGTGTGCTTCCTAGTGCCATTTCTTTTCTGACAGTCTCTTTCTCTCTCTCTCTCTCTCTCTCTCTCTCTCTCTCTCTCTCTCGCTGACCCTCACCCGCTTCACTACATTCATCATTTCCCCATAGGATACGCACAGATGAACAGGAATTAGTCTCCTTCTATCAAAAATGCTTCTCTGGGCTTCACTCTGGAAAGGGCACTCAGAGCATGCATATTTTTAAAAGTGAGTCTGTCTGTGTGTGTGTGTGTGTGTGTGTGTGTGTGTGTGTGTGCGTGCGTGTGTGTGCGCACACGTGCAATGATTTATGTTTGTGGATGATGCATGTTTCTCTCTCTCTCTCTCTCTCTGTGTGTGTGTGTGTGTGTGTTGGTGGCCAGGGACCTGTAAGGGTGTTTTGGAGTGCCTGCTCAGCCACGCATCAGCTTGACCATGGGCATCGTTATCACTCTCCTACACAGACACTGTGGAGGAAGGGGACAGGATTTGGGGGGGGGGGATGAGTCACTGTCATGATAACCCGGCCCCACCACCACCACACACCCATACATACACATACACACACACACACACACACACACACAGTATAGCATATCCTAAAAAATTAAATTGTTTTGGAAATGTATTTAATCTAAATCACAGTAGACTAAATCAAGTATAACCTTTTCAAATTCTGCACAGCGAGTGCCTTTTTGTCACATATGAACGATTGTTCCTTTATTTCATTCAATTTTAACAATATTAAAAAAACACAGCAGTGAGCAGGCTCTGTTTTTACTAAGATTAATTTCCATTTTTTAGGTTTGAAGACAAAATACCTTGTCTATCTCACCAAGATTATTGTTAACACACCTTAACCACCAGACCATCAAACACTAATTCAGAATTTCCCTTGCTTAGGATTCACACCATCAGAGACAGCGAACACCTGTAACGTTACTGTTATCCGTGTTGTCATTGTTGTTGTTTTTGTCATGGCTCCCTGGTTCTGACTCCTCTGCCCTCTCTCAAACTCAGGTTGACTGGGAAGCTGCCAGTACCCTCTATGCATATTAGCAGTCTGCCTCCACTCTGTTGCCCGTGGCAACCATATATACTCAGATTAGCTGCCAGGCGGATTCCGAAGAGAAGGAGAGGAGGCGCCCCCACCATCTGATGGAACCCCAGGAGACACACACACAAAGACACAAACCCACTTACAGATATTCACACACACACAGGGCTACTGTACATGCTGATACACACACAAATACACACACAGGACATATGTAAAAACACACAAATAAGCACCCCACACACTTATAATGTACCACAGTAACAGCACCATCTGTTATACACTCATTTCCTAAATCACATGAAGTATTCTCATGTGCACACTCACACAGTTAGTTAGTTAGTTATGTGAACACACACACACACAAACCCAGACATAAACAGTTACCCACATAGACATAGTTATGCATAAAGATACATGCACATGCCCACACACACGTGCGTGCACACTCACACACACACAAGCACACATATGAAAGCACATTCATACCCACAGATATCTGACTTGATTTACTCACTGAACAAGCTGGTCCAACTCCATATGTTGGCCCTGCAGAGCATCTGATAAAATGGCCCCTGTCTTCTGCTCTTTGGAGATGAGTGACAGCCCCACACCACATGCTTTGGAATCAGTTCAGCTTCTCTCAGACTCCTTCCTATTGGCGTGTGACACTCTTGGTCTGGGTTCAGTGCCCAGTCAGCGTCCAGTCAGAGCCAGGTTGCTGGCAAAGCTGACCCAGAACACCCCAAATCAGAGATCAATCAGGCCAAGAACACTGGCAAATCAGACCCAGGGTGTGGCCAGATCAGAGATAGAACACTGGTAGATTAGAGCTCGATCAAAAGCAGGAAATGGCTATCAGAGATACTCGGTCAGAACGACAACACTGGCAAATCAGACCCAGGACCAGATCAGTGCTTAAACACTAGGATATCAGTGCTAGAACACTGGCAGATTAGAGCTAGAACACTGGCAGATTAAAGCAAGACTAGAGCCTGATCACAGTCACAGCAGGCCTGTATTAACCCCCTTTACTATGCCGTGTTGCTTCAGGACATTCCAACTGAAAACAAAGTAATAAAACAGATTTTATCACTAATGCTCACTGGCATTGCAAAGTTAGGACACAGTGTTACAGTGATATAACAATGTGCTGAATTCTATGCAACGCACTTACTATTACGTCAGATGTTTGGTGCAATGAGACACTGATCCTGTCAGTGCCATTATAGATCACACCAGTGGTGCCATTGGTATGGAGAAAGACCAACTGATGGTCTGTGATTTAGGTAAAGGTGATAAGTAAAAGGATTTGGGCTGTGCTCCTGTTCTGGTTCACTTGGTACGAAAAAGGATCTGTATGTAACAGTAAATACTGTGGCTGTGCAATATGTGTATGCTGGTGAACCTCTTTCCTAATGCCTTCAAAAGTGTGCACTAGTAAGTGAAAGTAACACCCTGGGGTTGAACTGTAGGCTTACGGGATAACGCAGGTTACATATCCTTTCTCAGCAGGGTATTCTTCTCATCGTTGTGTGTAAAACCACTCCCCCAGCTTCCTGATTGGACTGGATGACTCAGACAGCTGGTTGGATTCAGGGGCTAAACTTACAACATCAGAATATTCTGGAACAGCACTGGGATCATCCTGAACATCACACAGACACTCTGAGGTGTTCTGGTTACATATATGGACGATGTTTGTTTCACAGCATGTCTTGGCCTGGTGCAGTTAATGGAACATGTCCTTGTTTCTGAGTTATGACCTACAGTGGCCTTCCCCAGCAACAGCTGGCCATGGAGAGGAAGAAGAGAGAGGGATGAAGGAGGAGAGGAGAAATGTGAGAGGATGAAAGTGAGAGAAGGAGGGAGGGATGAAGAGAAAAAGAGAGATAAGTTTATTACACAGTAGAAAACAGCATGCAGAGCTTCAAGCTACAAAATGTGTGGTTGAATCAATTTGTGTGTGTGTGTGTGTATGTGTGGCAATTAAGGAACACAGAAGCTCCTGACAGATTTTCTTTCTAAGTGCATTAGAAGTAAAATGAAGGCAGTGTGGGGAGAACCAGGGCAGAGGAACAACAAAAAAAGAAATAGCTTTTGCAACTGAGCTGCCACTTTCTTTTACAAGTTCTTAATAAATGTGGTGTATTGCTGGTGGTCTGTGCAGGCAAGGCTCTCCCACATACATCACTGTCTGTGGTGCTCCCAGCGCACCAGCCCAAACAAGCCCTCTACAGCACTGGCTTTGGCAGGAGCCAAAGGAAATCAATGTTATTTTTTTGGAAAAAAGCTCTCCAGAACTTTGAGAAAGGGCTGTGGCTGTCTCATGGATACTTACACACACAGCATGTGTGTATACTTTACATTCATGCCCACATACACTCTTTCTTACTCCCCCTCTCTTACATGCACACACACAAACACATACATCTGTACTCTCTCTCTCACACACACACACACACACACACATACATACACTCACATACATGTTGTTGCATACACACACAACTTCCCACCAAACGGCGTGCGCACATCCACACACACTCATACTCAAGGAATGGTGAAACACCTCTGGCTAGCAAACACATGCACACATACACACACACACACACACAGTGTGGCCACAGCAAGAGGGGAACTAGTGGGCTGTTGGTGGCATTTTCAGCTTCAAAGCATGGAGGCTAATTAACTTCTCTCTCCACACACACAGACCATCTGCAACAGGTCCCTCTCCAGAACAACCCCACTACACGTCTGTCTCTGGGACTAATTACACATCTGCTGGGAGGCTGCGACGTGACTCTGATGGAGAGCTTCACCCGACCACGCCATCTGGGTACTGCCCACACCATCATGCCCGAATCATGCCCACAGTCTCTCGATGGCCCATGACATCAGCCCTAAAACATCACCATCGTCATCATCATCATCATCATCATCACCATCATCATCATCATCAGTAATTACTGTCGGCAGCCAATTCCCTCAACTTGGAGTCATGACACAGGATGATTGCTGCACCTGTTGGTGTTGTTGTTGCGATCGTGTTGCTGCAGCATTTTATATTATCCATAATAACATCCTTTTAGAATACAGTACATGGTTACGCTGGTCTGCAAGGCTAAGTATTGTTACCATCAGATATATTATTGGGTTTATTATGTATCATAGCCCTGGGCATTGATTAAATAGTAGACAATAGGGCTTATTTAAAACATTGCTTTTCACAGGGACTCCTGATCAAACCAACTCATGTTCAAGTTCAAGTTCAGGTTTATTATAAAGAATTTTAAAAACAACAACAGTGCTGTACAGTCCATCTAAGTAAAAAAGTTTGTTTGTGTACAGGGTCTTCCTCATTAAATTAGATAATAAATTTAGTTAATCTATTACTGAGAATTACCCCTTAAGATTTAGGCTGTTCATTTTTTGCCCTCTTTCAGAAGGCTATAGAAGTATATAGTGTACTTAAAACATATTGCTTCCACAAGGACTCTTGTTGAACCCTGAGAATGTGACTGCTTCTACTGTGGTAGTCACTGCTAATGTTTCAGCTGTCCTTCCATATGGACAACAGGTCCCTCTCACCCCTGCAGTCATTGGCTGGCTGTCATCCCCACGCAAGCAGCTGAACTCCTGTGGCTCAGTTATTGGTGCTATATCATGCTTCTCACCCCCTACTTGGCCCTCTAATGCACTCTTCGCTCAGCATCCGTGTTATGACTGAATGGGACTGGCAGACTGGTTCATGATGGTGGTGTTAAATCTATTATATTTGTGCTTGAGTGTGTGTGTCTCTCTCTCTCTGTATGTGTATGTGTGTGTGTGTGTGTTTGTGTGTCTGAAGGCCACTTGTGACCCATGAGAGGTGTATATAATAAAAAAAATGATTGTGTTCTCTCTCTTTCTCTCAATCACACACACACACAATTAAGCTTTCCTGTGTCAGTCAGTTAATTCATCTTGTAACATTATAGTATTAGACATAAGTTATAATCATAGCTTTAACAACATGGTTTGCCGTGCAGTACAAATAGTTATTTCTGCAAATCTGTGAGTCTCTGCTGCCTCCAAACACTCACACACATATGACTCACCCTTTGCAGATTGGGCAGGGGAATTTAGACTCACTGCAATCCCATCTGACTGATGTGAAGGTCAGAGTCCTGAGAGAGACAGAGAGAGGAGGAAGGAGTGAGAGACAAACACAAGGATAGAAAAGGTCTTGGAGAGAAATAGAGACCACGGAGAGAGTAAAATGTGAGAGAAAAATGTGTGTGTATCTGTGTGTGTGTGTGTGTGTGTGTGGAGAGTGAGTGATTGAGTGAATACTAAAAACATGTTATGGATTCCACTTTCTTTCAACCTCTCTGCTCCCCCTGAGTAAAGAAAAGAGGCATGATGCTTTGTGCACTTGATGAATCAATAAATCCGTGTGGCATTTTTTTGTTGCAGTAATTGACTGTGGCGACAGACGCTGGTGATAGCTCCGTTTGCCAAGCAGCCCTTGGTACAGCCATTCAGGAGAGCAATGGACTCTAGAGTGCTTTTTTCAACAGGAATGGCCCATTGATCTCTCTCTCTCTTCCACTCATTCCCTCCATTTTCCAAACTCCTTCCTTCCCTTTTATTTTCTTTTTCTTCCATTTCTTTCTACCACACTCTCCCCCGCTCATTCACTTTTCCTTCACTCGCCATTTCTCTCTCTCTTCCCCTTACTCTTTTTCACTCATAATCTCACTCTCTCTGGCATCAAAGTGTTTTAACGGTGGCTTTCCCCTTTGTTGCCTGACATTTAAAGGGATTGATTTGTTGGCGCGTGTGCAACAGCTTGATTAAGACGGTATTTGACGAAGGCTCCCAAGGGGTCACTGGAATTCATTATAAAGGTTTAACCTGTACATAACATGCACACTCGTCACAGGTGCTCATTTTGAAGCTATCACTCAGCAGCAGCACTTGTGGAGCCCGATGATTGCTCTGGCCTGCTGGTGTGTGTGTGTGTGTGTGTGTGTGTGTGTATGTACAACAAGATGAGGTAGGATTGATGTGATGGACTAAGTAAACACAAATAAAATCAAGGAGTTAGGCAGAAGGAGGCATCACAAACAAAAGGCCTAATTACAAGCATTCACTCAATGTCATACTCTATTCACACACACACACACGCACACACTCACCATCTCTCTGTGCACACACTCACTCACTGTGAGAAAGCACTCGCACACTCTTCTTCAGAAGACAGAGGTTAAATTGGAAAATATCTCCTCCAGCAAAAATATTTACAGACTGAAACACAGAGGCCATGAGATGGACACTGCACACAGGCACTGCTCCACACAGGCAAAAGCACAGACATACATTACATTATGTATTCACTGTTGACAACTGTTGAACTGTTGACTTCATTAAGCAAGTATGTACGCTAACCTGACAACATGACAGAATTACAGGCACCTGTTACTGTGTAAGTGAAGCTTGTCTCTTTTTTATGCTGCAGCGTGAGAATGGTGAGCTACACTTTGCTTTATATAGCATACAGTGATATATCTCCAACAGCAAGTTTGTGTCTCCACAGTGATCAGATATGAAATGTTATCAGATGAGGTTCACTGTTTAGTGTAATCGTTTTTGAAGCATGGGAGCTGTGTGACGTAGAGACAGATTGATAGATAGGTGTATTCAATATAAGACAGACTTGTGATATGGAAATAGAGTCACTGTCTTTCATAACTTCACACTGCTTAAAAAAGTCCATTAGTCCATTTTGCTGTAATGTGATCTATTTTCCTCTTCCTTCACATTTCTTCTTCTATCTTAGAAGCAATCCTATAAGTTTAGCTCTGCACATTTTTTTATTTGCTGAATCTCATACATTTTGTCTTGCCTCCTGGTGTGTATGTAGCTGCTTACACTGTTGAATCCCTCTAATCACTCAAATGTGGACATGTGCAGCATGAGATACCTGTGAGCATAATGAAGATGTGTGCCTTCATGAATATATGTGAGTATGTGTTTGCCTATGTAAGTTCTTGATATCTTCTTGAGTGTGTATAGACCCACATGTGTGTCTATCTGAATGTATTTTTCTGTACGTGTTTGTGTGTTTTCATGCATACCTGCACGCGTGTGTGTGTGTGTGTGTGTGTGTGTGAGCAAGATTACAAGATCTAAGGGACTTTACTTGTAAGCTTCAGGGGGATTGGGAGTGCTTTGGCAATGGTCTGTTGCCAAGCGCCGCCGTGCCACCTACCATCTCTCTCTTTCTGTCTCTCTCTCTCCCTTTTCCTACCATCTCTCTCTTTCTCTCTCTCTCCCTACCATCTCTCTCTCTCTTTCTCTCTCTCCCTCCATCCTCCGTGGGCATGTGTTGGCACAGCTGGAGGCCACCAGAATGCTTCTATGTATCCACATCCACGTTGGCATGGCGATGTAACACAATGCCATGGTAACACGTGTAACCAACATGTGGAACCCAGTTGCCATCAAATGTCTTTCTCTCTCTCAAAGTTAAAGGCACACCAGGCAATGTTTAAAGGTTCATTTACCAGCTTTGCAGTCACTTTGACTGATTAAATGGCTCATTACAGTGTGACTGAAGGCTCTTGGCCTCATCTAGCGTAGATTCCACAGTTATTACACTTGCAGGATCTGAAACAGAGTCGGAGGAAATTAAACAGAAAATGAATGAACCTGAAATCACATTTATTACCAGCCTGTCAGTCAACGTTAAACATTACGCATGAAAATGATCATCACTGGTTCCTATTTTTTGGTTTGCAGGTAAATTCACATGGATTGATGGGAATGTACAATGTTGTTTTTTTAATAGAATTGGCGACTGGAAGGGGAGAAGTCTTGCCTGGTATGCCTTCAAACCTTCCTCAGACAGGCCAGCTCTGAACTCAAAGTGTGTGTGTGTGTGTGTGTGAGAGAGAGAGAGAGAGAGAGAGAGAGAGAAAGTGCTTCCTGAGGATTTTATCTCATAACTGAAGTAAGCTTCTGTTTTTGCCTGCACACTAAATATTATATTATTAATGTCATTTCAAACATTAATCAGGTTCACATTGTGAGGGTGTGTGAAAAACACACACACATTCTCTGTGTGTTGCTCTCATGCTGAACAGTGTGAGCTTTGTTTCATTCATTCTGGTGAGACAAGAGACAGGTGCTGATTAATGAACTGATGTAAATCTGTTGCTAACCCCTTACTCGCACCCACAACACCACCGGCACAACCTCCACTACAATTCCTTGATCCCAACTTCCTGTAAGCCTCCACATCACTGGTGAAGATCCTCCAGTGAACTGATGGATTCTTTCAGATGGCAGCTCAGTCATCCAGCCAGCTCGTCCTGTAACTGAGTTACAGCAAGAGAGAGAGAGAGGTGCACAGCCCAGTCAGATGTCAGAGCCACCAGCCTCAGGATATCAGTAATGAGGGTTTGTGTAGTTTGACAGTTTTAGCAACACCTGTTGTGTGGAGGTCAGCCACAGGGTGGGGGGTGGTGGAGTCATAGACAGAGAGAGTGACTATGATTTGGGGGCGTGGAGGGGATCGGGGCAGGGGGGCTCAAGAAATTGCTGACCAAGTCACCAAGACAGAATACAGAACTGGGGAAAATGACACAGAACATGGAACTAAAGAAAATAAAGTATTAAACATAGGAAAAAACAGTCTGTTGATAGGAGAAACAGAATCTTGGACATTTTCAAGGAAAAGCTTAATTCAGAACCAGAGAGGATGGAGAATCAGAACATTCAGAGGAATAAAAAAGCAGAACCTGGAATGAGGGAAAACAGAGAGCCCAGAGAGTGCAGCTACAGCCATTAGCTCAGGGCTGTGACTCATTTTTCAAAGATTCATTTCCAGCAGTCACCATGGGCACTGTTCCCTGCGTGATGTTTTTCTGCTGAACTTATTATTGTCCTTAATTCTCTCTGGTTAAATATCTTGCTCTTACTCGCTCCCTCTCCCTTGCTCTCTTCTCTCTTGTCTAACTGCCATCACAGCCAGGTTTCCTCTGCCTAATTTAATTTGGTATGAAGACTTGGATGCTATTAGTATTAAAAAAATAAATACAGAAACTTTACACACACACATACACACATATACATACACAAATAGTTCACAAATAAAGAAAGAATAATATCACAGAACCTCCCCCACCCCCAACACCCAAAACCATCCTGCCGAGAAAGTCTCTACACGTTCCCTGCTATTTCCAGCTGTCTGAGACCATCTGAACACAGCACAGGACAAAGAATAAATACACACTCTACCATGCTATACACACAATCATCACAATCATTAACACACAGGGCACGGCAAGTTTATTTATATAGCTCATAGTTCAGATGTGTCTCAAAAATAAAAGCACAAATAGAAGGTGAAAACATAATATATTCAAAATAAGACAGATAAAGATAAGATAAAATAATCACAAGCATTAAAATGAAAGAAGATACACAGAAGGAAAGAAATACATACAAAGAAAGCAACACTAGGTAGCATAAGAAGGGTAAGGTGAAACCAAAAAAACACAGATGGATTAACAAGAGCAAAAGTGTACAGGATATAAAAAGATAGGAACACAGTGCACACACACACACGCACGCAGAAATAAACACACACATTCACTTAAATAGTCTGTTTGTTGATCAAATACAGTGGATTGTGGCATAATGAAATGCTGCTCTGCAAAGCAAGCAAGAGTGATGTGTGATCATGCCATAAATAGACTTACCACATACTGCTTGTAATGGCACAGTCTGCACCCTACAATCGACGTGTTATTTTATGACACACACACACACACACACACACACACACACACACACACACACACACAATGCACAAACACAGTCTTCACTCTGCAATTGACATGTTATTTTATGATCACACATGCATTGGTTCTTCAACTTCCTTCATCACTAAGGTGTTTTTGTCCAATCTCTAGTGCACTGTTATCACCATATTTCTTGTCCTCAATATGAAGTCAATAAAATTCTCATACATTTTTACATACAAGCTTACCTAATACCACAATTTTAGGTCATTTGCTGTTGTTTATTTGCAGATGCCCACACATAATGCCAAAGAAAACATTTAACACCTTAAACACATAAAGCCTCTTAGTGTTGTAGTACTTGCATCTGATCTCGGACTCAAGACTGGTCTCGAGACCATTATCTGCTTTCTTGGTCAACAGATTTTTTGCATGTTAATATTCCAGTTATTACAAGTCAATTTACACATCACTGAGCATGCATTTCACCTTTGCAGTAGGACAATTTTATGGTGTCATTTTCATAAATGGATAAATGATTACTCATGATACTAGATGTAACGATGTCACAATATTGTTTCATTAATCACTCACTTTATGTATCACAGATCTTATTCCTAAAATTCTAAACTACTCGAAAGAACTAAAATGAGACATTTAGTTTGTGAAATTCTGTCATAGTTGCACAATGCATCTCCTTTGATTCCACCCTCACTATGGCTTTGGACAGTGTTCTTCTTGCAGTCTAGTTTCAGCTGAGCAAACTAACTACTGCTGACCTTAAGCAAGGTAGTCTTGAGACAGAAACAAATTATGTATATTGAGATACAATATATAAATGTTAATATAAACGTTAGTGGTAAAACATGGTGATAAAATACAAAGTGCCTTTAGTCAAATCTTTACATTTTTAATTCGACCTTAAACTAAATAATACAATAGCCTTTAATATATTATAAATTCATCTCACTGGCAAAGAAATGTATGGGCTATGACAGTGATTCCCAACCAGGGGTATGTGTACCGCTAGGGGTACGCAAGCACACTGAAGGGGGTACGTGAAAATCTTTAATAATTCCAACATTATTCATTCATCATTTCATATTAAGCCTGTCAATAAAATTGTTTCCCCAGGGAGACAATAACCTCTGGCACTCTGCGCCAATAACAATCAGTTGTGTTATGTTCTACTTTTGGAGAATCATTCACACGTATGAGTGAGGGGGTACTCATGGTATGACAGAAAGGCTCAGGTACTCAAGACAAAAAAGGTTGGGAAGCACTGGGCTATGACATGGCTGTCAATATGGAATGGCCCAAGCTGTCTGTAATTAAGGTTGAAGGAATACTTTGGCATCCCCTGGTTCATCTCATTAGATATTGGTGAGCTAAGCCCTGAGCCCTCACAGACTTCACTCACTGAAGGCTGTGAGTGCTCACCTTCTCGTTTGCATGATTGGGACACCACCTGTGATAAATCATTCAATTAACAACACTAAAGTCATGTTGCAACCAAGCTTTTCCATTGTTTCATGTCACAGTGCTATGAACTGTGGTTAATTCCCTAGAGCAAAGTCTGCATATGATGTGGACTTTATGAAAGGGCTCAGAAAGGGTACAACCAAACTCACACACTTCAGATTTTCACAGCTGGACACCCCTAAACCCTCATGAACTAACATTTAAGTATGTGAGTCTGTAAGGCCGGACATTGAGACTGGGCCATCGTCACTGTACCTAATCCTTTCAAGTAACCTGCGCCCAGTTGAGCTAAAAAAAATATACATTCTGGGTCCAATATTAACAACTAAAGGGGCAGGTGTCACCCCCCCCCCCCCCCAACACCATCCCCCTTTGCTGTTACCTGTTTAATACATAATCATAAAGGCACCGCACAAGGTCTCTCAGCATGACCTCCCAGAAGACATAGCCAGGGGTGGTCTGGTGCTGTTGACACGTGGCACAGCGTATGCGAGTGCGGGGTGCGAAGCAGCTAATTGGCACAAATGCCTGACAGTCTCCGCCACTAGCACAAGCCTGTGGAAGCAGGGGGAGCACAGGCCAGCCAGCACCACTCGACAGCAGTGGAATTAACAGGCATCCGCTTCTCAGCGTGTCATACTCACACTTATAATAATGCAACAGTTTCCATCTCAGAACTGCTACCTGTAGCTGGATATCTATAAAAATATTTATTTATGTTGTTGCGCCTGTCATCTATACATAAACTGGGATTTTAGCCACTGAAAATGGCTACTTTTGAAAACTCCAGCTAAATTGGAGACCTCTGAGGACCCCACCTTTGGTCACTGCTTTTAGATTGGGGAAAACAGAGTTTTAGCATTGTGACATGGCAGTCCCTCTTCAGTTTTCAGATCTCTGGTTGGCTATCTATTGGTTTGATGTATTTTTGACAGCCTTCCTCAGCTCTTTTTGATCATCGTGTAAACAGAATTCTTTTTTTGAATATCTGTTTTCAAACATACCCAGCTACGTGTAAGTCTTAGCGTCTTAGACCCCGCTTACACCTCCGCCACACCTTACATGAGCACAGCAACCAAGATGTGCAGTTGACAGAAAGACTGGCATGCTATAACATCCTTATTTGAACCACAGAGGCACAAAAGAAATGCACCTAGCTGGAGCCTCTTCCAGAGATGTCATTGTGACACTGATGAGCGTTGTTGTCTGTCGCTGTTGTGCGGACGGTGTGTTCTGATGAAAAGGCTCATGAGAGTAGCTCAGAACTCCGAAATGGGTCCTATAGGCTTACTCTATTCCTGTGGGAAAATTCCCCTTTCTCTCTTGTACTGTGTCTCTGTCTGCATAACCCACTGACTTGTTAGCTCTACTTCAGATTGACAGATTTATTCCTTCATATCAGAGGGGCAGAAGAACCATGGCATCTTATACCGAGAAATGTGTGTATGTGTGTGCTTGTGTTTGTATATGTGCATGTGTAAATATGTGTATGTGTGTGTGTTTGTGTGTGTATATGTGCATGTGCATGCTCACTCATCTGTGTGTAGTATGACTGAAATGCACACATACTGAAACTATGACTGCTTGTGGACCACATGGGTTCGGTCATATTTCTCCAGCTCACCAGTCAGAGTAATACTTCTGCCTAAATGAGGGAATGAGCTTAGCAGTCTGTGAGATGATTGAATTAGGATGGGTATGTTCCCTCTCCCTTATTCTTTCCTTCCCTTTCACCCACCTTTCCCTCTCCCACCCTCTCTCTATCTCTTCACTGCTGAGGGCCTTCTGTGACAGATAGTCTGCAGGGTCATTTCATAGCAGATGATAGTCATGCATACGGAATTGCAGGTGTATAAATCATGTGTCTCTGGGCCACTGCAAAGAACGTGGCACAGACAGCCAAACAGACAGGTATATAAACCTACTCAATCAAATTAATACGTCACTCACAGGTGACGTCAAACTCATATTAGATTGTTAGTCATCGAGTGCAGTCATGGGATTGCCTTTGCCTTTTATTCATTCATGTGCATTCAGTTATTTGACTAGTAGTGGCCAAGTTTGCTCCTTACAAACACTGGCAGTTACATTATGGAAATGATCTTCACTGATGCTTTGGAATAAGATTAAAATGACAAGATGGTCTCATAAACAGATGTGGATAAAGGTCTCTATCTTAACAAGTCGACAATCTATTGTTAAGGAAACGGGACAGTAGATGGTAGCCACTAGCCAGTAAGTTTTGAGGTTTCGGCTGCCACCTTTATACCCCTGAGGCGATGTTGCTCCAGGGCTAATGTCCCTCATGGAAGGACTCGGTAAGTGACTCTGGACAATAGCATCAGCTAAACATGTAAATAATTGATATTAATTGTAACAGCTTGTGTGTGCGGCAGGTACAGCAGAGTAACATCAGGAGTGTGTTAATCATATTACTATTGACTGAGGAATAGTTCACAAGACACTGAAGCACAACAACTAGTTTTAATTTAGCCTGAATGTATGTCATTTGCCAGACATCCTGGACCCAGCACCATTTTTAATTGTTTTTTTTTTTTAAATGTCATAGATTAAAGCGTTCTATTGGAACCTGGATGTAACCACCTCTGTTTACTCTGTAATCTGGTTTCTCTGATTGGAAGAGCTGACTGTGTCAGTCACTGTGACAGAAACCATGTAAAGTGGAGTCAGAAGAGAAGAGAGAAGCAAATGATTTCCACACATACAATACTTTAGACTGAGGGCAGAATAAACAGCTTATGATGTTGCAGTCTGAATAACTTCAACATGTCTGAGTAGATGGCAGTAGACAACCCCCCCCCCCCCTCTATCACTACCTCCACACTCCAGACTATTGCAATTCAAACAAATAACTTTGTTACATTTGCACTCCTCATCCATATTAATCCACCTTTTGCGTTTACCTTAAGCCTCCTTTTGTACCCACTGACAATACTTTGTGCTGCATATTACTTGGAAATGGAATTTTTTTCTCTCAAAATGGCTGCTTATTTTATGCCCTTTCTTTTCACTTTCAAATGTAAAAATATTTCAGTTTGTCTGCAGGGGCCATCTTCAATATAGTGCCATTCGAGTAATTACATTTTGAGTCAAGTCGGTGGCTGAAAGAAGTGATTTAGGCTGCTTTGACATGCAGTAGGGACATATGCCCCAAGCCTCAGTTATACGACTATTTGCCTTCCCAGTCTTGCTCAAAAACTGGATTCTTGTAATTTGACTATTTAGGTTGAAAAATGCCAAACTCTCAGAGCAAAATGCTGTGTTAACATAATTGCTGCGCTGTCCTATACACTGTCACATCACACTTAAATGAATTGCCTGGCCAAAACATTCAGTAGACATATAGCCTACCAGTATGGCACTGCAGGACATTACAGTAATATGAACTACTTGCAAAAGATGTAATTATTTGCACAAAACAAATGCTTGTATCTACTTGATTTTTTAATACAAAACTTCACACTGAGGGATATTGTGTGAAATGACACACTGTCTGGTTGTGAGGTAAACTTGGGTAACAGATCTGTGGATTAAATTATCACTTTAGAGGTATCCCCATCCACTGCCCCATTCTGCACATGTGCAGTGTACGTGACACTCAAGTGTTAAATAGTTTGCATATGCTTCAGTTTAATGTGCGAACAGTGTGTTTACACTTGATGAAGGGTATCAGCATGAAGACATGGAGCATAAGGACATGGATTCTCAAATGTCCATGTTGCACTCAGAATGTCCATGTTGCACTCAGATAGTATGAAAGCTATGTGATTCACTGTAAAACCTTTTGTATGAACATCCTCTGAGGGATTGTCTCCATATTAAAGGTATCTCTGTTCTTCACGCCTTTTTGTCTTCTTAACCAGAACTGTTTATGATGTGTGTGTGTCATGTATGTGCGCGCGTGTGTGTGTAGGTGGAACACCTCATCCACAGCCTCATCCAAGATCTTTTTTTTCCCCTCTGCTTATTGGCATGACAACAAGTCCATTAGCTGCGAGTAGCTTGGAAACCCCATCTGTCTGAGGCAACAACACATCAAAAAATAGAACCAGAGCACAAAAGGCGATGACAACAGACAGGGAGCAACAAAAGAATAGAGAAGATCTGTGTAAGTGTGTGTGTGTGTGTGTGTGTGTGTGTGTGTGTGTGCATGAGTGTGTGTGTGTGTGTGTGTGTGTGTGTGTGTGTGTGTGTGTGTGTGTGTGTGTGTACGTCTATGTGTTTGGGAGGCAGTGAGATGTTGTAATGTCATGAGATGCTGTGGTTCTCATACACACACTCATACGCACACACACAAATACAGTCACATGGCCTTGGGTCATAGAAGGTGTGAGGTTGAAGCTTTGTAATTACTGAGATAATAGACCTGTTTTCCACACTAGTGGGCACACACACCCCCCACACACTCTGATAACAGGAATTTGTTTTCACATTGCTGTCCTCTTCAACTCTCCATGCTGCCAATTCGCCCACCTTGCCCTTTAGATTTTCACACACTCTATCTCTCTCTCTCTCACACACACACACACACACACAGATAGAGAGAATGTTAGATGGCTTGTAGCCAGGCCCTATTCTTGTTCTCCTGCTTCTGGTTCATGTAACTACATGGCATCAGAGAGGTGAGTGTTCTTTCACTATCTGTAGCACCTGGGACGATCCCCAGATAGGGTCAGCTTAAGGTCTGCACTCAACCCAGCTGAGTTTCTGGGCTTGGGTGGGGCACTGTACAATTACGCAGCACTGTACAATCAACTGAGGTTCTGAAGTTGAACTGATGTTACAAAGTCAGCTGAGGTTCTGGAGATGGACCAGCAGTCAGCACAGGTTCCTGTGTGTCTGTGGTCCTGTTCTATGCAGCTGTACTCTGTACAGTCAGTCAGTTCTGCTATCAGCAGAGGCTTCTGTGTGTTTGTGCGTTTGTGTGTGTGTGTACGCAGCTGTACAGCTCACGCTGCCAGCCACAGACAACAGGTGTTGGAGCTGGAAGAAAAACCTGAGGCTTGAAGCTGAGCCTTCATTAGCTAGAGAGGACCCATGACTCTGGGGCTAGAATGGCACTGATTATTGTCCAGGCTTCTACCCCTCATACTATACTCTGTGTGGAGAGGCACAAGCTGAGCTCTCTCACCTTCTCTGTTCCACACTCTCTATTTAACACATTCTCTCTCTCCCCACATACTTCTCTCTCTCTTCTCCTCTTACCTCTTGTAGGATTCCTCTATTGAATGCAGTGACCACTGGGCAGTGACTTCCTTTAAATAAAGATGAAGTCCTGCAAGAGTCCTGTTGTTTGTGCCCATCTGCTGAGAGTAACAACTCTTTCTCCCCTTCTTTTGTTGCATCTAAAACTCTCCCCCTCGTTCTCCATTTTCTCTCTTATTTTATGTTCTGCCTCACTGTCTTTCATTTTAACTCAAACCTCTCCTACCCTCCCTCTCTTTCTCTCTCTCCCTCGCTTTATCTCTCTCCCTTTTGGGTGACCAAGACCACTCACTTTCCATCACTCCCCGTGTTTTTTCGGCCAAAATCTTTGTGAGATTTTAAGACATCATCCTGGCACTGACAGGCATGCCAATTACCCCTGGCCCCGTCAGGCCTGCCAATTACCCCTGGCCCACTGTGTGCTCAGCCATGTGCCCGCCGAGTGGCCCCGCTGACAGAGGCGTCACCCAAACCTATCTGACTCCCACCCAGCCCCCATGACACCACCCCACCACCACCATCCTAACCTCCACCCACTCAGCTTTGATGTCACCACTGCCTCAGATCCAGCAGGGAAGCTGCTCCGCTAATGGTTTGCACGATAATGGTTGCCGTGGCACCACACAACATCAGCCCCCCACCATCTCTAACCCCCCTCTCCCCATCCTTACACACATGCCCACACACACACACATACACACACACAGCTCCCAGTGCTCAGTGCTGTGGTGTGTTCCTAGTTGGCTTTGCCCGGCACAGCAGAGTTGAGCGATTGGTGGTTGATCCTCAGCAGCGAACACAGATGAAAAAGAGGGTTGGGGAGCAGGCAGAGAGGGCTGAGGTGCAGCCGGGGTGGGGTGAGGGACCCCACTGCTTTATAATTGCTCCGAAAATAAAACCATTGTGCAGAAAACCTCTCTTCTGCAAACGTCTCATACTCTTTTGGAAGGGAGCTAGAAAGGTTTAATAGACTTGGGTGCAGTTCTTTTCTTCTTGTCTCTGTTTCTCTTTCTCTCCTTTTGTTTTTACCCCTTCTTTTCTTGTGTGTGGGTTCAGAGACAAGGGCAGTGGAGTGAGAAGAGCTGCCTGTAACTGCCTGAGATTGTCAGGGGGCTCCCTGAGCACCAGCCAAACATGGACAGGGAGAGGGAGAGGGGTGGGTGGCAGAAGAAAGGAGCGAGAGACAAGGAGAGAGATGGTGGAGAGAAAGAGATAGAGAGGGATGGAAATGAAGTTATACAGAGAAGAGAGGTGGAGAGAGTAAAGATGGAAAAGAAAGGGGAGAGATGGAGAGAAGGATAGGGATGAAACAGAAAGACAGAGATTTAGGGAAACCAATGCAAAAAAGAGTGCTAGGACAGATGAAAACAGATTAAAATGGAGATGAAAATAGTCAGCATGCCAGTGATGGATGTCAGAGAGCAATGCCATATCAGAGAATGGGAGAGAGATGAAGGAGGAGGAACAGCAAAATTAAAAAAAGAAGAGAATAAGACATGTAAAAAGCAGAAGCTAGATATAGAGTCAAAGTGAGGGAGAGAGAGAATGGAAGTAGGGATGAGAGCAGGGTGGTGAAGTGAGATCATGAGAGATGGAGAGGAGGATGGAGAGGAGAGGTAGGAATAGAGTGGTATACACACTTTGTGCAGAAGAGAAAAACAGATAAAGATTTACAATGTGAGGCAGGTGGCAATTAAGCTGAGAGGATGAACGAAAGAGGAGGAACAGAATGAGTAGAAGACGAAATAAAAAAACACCCTGTAAAACAACCCTTGTACTGAGAGCAGGCCTCTGTCCTCAGACCTGATGTTTTGAAGGCACTGGAGACTCAGGGCCTCTCAGATCCACTCACGCGCTACATCAAGTACATAATCCAGCCTGCCCCTATAAACCTACAAGCCCTCAACTCCCCCCAGCCTCTCTCTGCCCCCTTGGAATAAAGACACCAGACTGAAACGCTTCCACATGGCTCCCCCTGATGACTCCTTGGAGAGCAGATGGCATTGGCGGGGACCTGGCCCAATCCTGGGTCTTATGCGGCCCAACATCTGCAGCCAAAGCCATCTTCACCCCCTCTCAAAGCACTTTGAAGTGGATTGCTGATGGTGGTGAAGAGGCAGTCAGACATTCAGCACAATTATGGCAGAGCAGATGCCTCACAGGGAGGAGTGGGTGTGTGGGGAGCTACGTGCTTTGTAATAGAAGGGGACTAATTCCCACACATCCTTATATTTCACCTAACGCCTAATCGCCTAACGAATCCAAATTTTTTAACATTATTATTAATAGAATTATCAGTTGTATCTCACAAACTGTCAGCATGTCAAGTATGTTCCATTGATACAGAAACATGACCATGAGGAGTTGCTCTGATTTGTTCCTCCCAGTGGCTGCCTTCCAGCAAAGCAAAGCAATAAAACCTGAGAAGAATTGTCAACTAATAAAATGAACTATCCAAAGTGATTGAGAAGTGTTAATGCTGATGCACCACGTAAATGGTCTTTTAATGACAAAGAAAGAGATTGTCAGCACACTGTCAGCTGAAATATCCTAAATTATATCAGCTGTTGCGCTTTTGAACCATGAGCATGTTTATGTTTAGTTTTGTTGTCCTTAACAGTTGCATGATTGTTTACACTAAAACAAAGCTATGACACATTGGAATGACATTCCACTTGGAAAATGAATGGCTTCTGGTCATTTTCACTGTTAATTTGATATTCAAAAGATGGAATAAGAAATTATGAAAATAAAAATGCATGTATTTCTTTGCTTGTATTTGAGACATGCAACAGTATAATGTAGTGCCACAGCAACTTAAGCAAGAAAATGATGATTACTATACAATCATCTCAGTCATCACCAGTGTTCTGCATGGAGTGAGCCATTAAGTCACCCCTCGTCTCCCATTGAGTGGCTGACTGGAACAAGGGGAAATGGAAATTGACAGGTTTGTGAGTCTATGTAGACATACATTAGCCTCAGAGTCTATTTGCAGTCTGATCTGTATTCTTTCCACCTCTATTCTGATTAAAGAGGCAATGAGAAGTGCCAGCTTGTGTGTCAAAGATGGATTTACTATGACATAAGTTAAAGGAAGTGGCAGGGTTTCTGCTCCAAGAAATGTTCAGAAGTGTGATGAAGACCAACGCTTTAAAACAGCATTTCAACACTCTAGTCAGGGAGCCGGCTGAGAGCTTTTTAACAAAAGCTTTTTTTTGTACTATCAGAAAAAAGAGCTGAGCTGTAATGAATCTCCAGCAAGTCCACTTCAAAAGGACAATAAAACCCCAATGGGGTTCTGAAAGCATCCTCCGGAGTAAGCCAGAGTCGAATGAAAGACATGAGACATGCAGGGGAAAATAGTGTGCTGTTATGTGCTGATTGTGGTTTGGTCCAGATGTGCTAAAAACACTCTGCACCATACTGCTTGTAGCCTATGTATATTTATCATTGTCTGATGCTAGGGTTGCTATAGCAGCCTTAACAGAGAAATGAGTAATGTGCACATTCATATGAATGTGGGGAATGTTGGTTTTGATAAAGGAGATGGAATTAATATGGTGGTTTGAAGAGCTTGTTAAGTTAGTTTTATTGACAGCTGGTTTGGATTGTTTGGATTAAGGCTGTGACTGGATGTCTTTTTTTTATTCCTCAGTGAACATTCAAAAACAACCAGTTGTGCTTGAACTTACAGTGGCCTGGGAAGAACGCAAAACACAGATGGAAGAAGCAAATGAAAAACAAAAAAACGCACAAAGTATCAGAAGGTAGTGGAGAAGTGCCGGGAGGGGGGCTGGAAGAAACACTGCGAGCCAAAGTCCTCCATTCTTGTGCCCTGGAAGTGATTGAAGGCTCACTGTCATTGAGGATGTCTCATTTGTTTAATTGTTACGAGAGGGGGAGAGGAACGAGAATGGAGGAGAGAGGAGAAAGGTCCGATAAGCGAGGAAGCACAGGAGCATGTTTCACAGAGAGATCATGGAAACTTCTTTAGCAGGATTGCGCGATCATTGACTTGATTTGAGAGTCAAAGGTGAAAATAGCCCCAGGAGAAAATCACATTATATAAACTACCATGCCAATTTTAACAAGAAAGTTGATTGTCTTGTCAACAGGTTACAACTGAGTTTTATAGGTATATTGTCTGCAATGCTATTGGATATAGGACAGAAGTTAACTGGTATAATCAAGATCTTGGTTTAATTGTTTTCATAATTGTTAATTGTTTATGAGATGAATGCTGCTGTGTCATTAGCAATCAACTCTTCTTCAACAAACAAACTCTTCAATCTTTCAATAGTAATGGTATTCCCCCATCCTTCCATTGTTCCTTGTTTCCTTCACAGGAGGAGGGGCTAAGACAGAGGAAAGGATGGAAGGAAGGAAGGAAGGAAGGAAGGAAGGATGGACAATAATGGGATGCACCCCCAGTGACCCCAGGTTACATCACTAATGCATCCCAGTGCATCCATAAGATGTATCTTGCACAAAAATTATCTATAAATGGCCACAAAATGTAAAGGAACAACTGGATGTTGAAACGGCTAAGGTTATTTCTCTTGTAATAGCACTCCACACAATGTGCAGGGCTGTAATAAATACAGCCTATTAAATACAGCCTACAAAACAAGTCAGTAATACCTCATCCACACAGAAACTAAGACAGTATTTTTATCTTTGCGGATTCCAATAGATTTGCCTCCAAATACACAAATCTTATCCAGAAACGGGCAAACTGAGTGAAAATTATCTAGTACACATACTGGGCCAGTAGTTGGAGCGTTTGCCGAGTAAAGGTCAGAGCGTCAGGTAAAGGTTTGACGTTGGGAAATTTACTTTGGAAATGTAATTTGTTACAATTATGAGTTACCCTATCTAAAATGTAATAGTAGTGCAACAAAGTACAAAGTAATGTAACTAATTACACTGGATCACTTTTGATTACGTTTCTAAATTTTGAATGAATATTGTCAACCATCACCATTTTCAATTTTTGAAACGAGCAATGTTAACTTCACAGCATTTTATCACTTTTCATCGCATTTTATCACATTTTATCACTTTCAGTTGAAATTGCTAAAACCACATCCATGTCCAATTGACAACTCAACGCATGAACTCATCTATAAATTGCCCTAGAAAGCATTTCACTCTAGATTTTTCTTATAAGTCTACACTAAGCAAGTTTGTTTGGAAGTATACATTTGTCCAATATGCTGTACTTTAAAGACTAATAAACTTTTAATTTGAAGGTTTGTGAAGCCTGTTTGTGAACATGCTACTTGGTGTTCAGCTAGAGAAAGTTCTGCAGGTGGAGCTAACATTAGATGTCTATACTATTGGGAGATTTTTCAACTCTGGGACCCGTTCTCCAAAAATATTGTGTCAGGGCACCAACAATGCCAGTGGCATGTGGATGAAAGGCCACAATGAAGTCATAGACCAAAACAAAGCAGTCTTGTTAAGACTGTGACTTGGCTTGGTGTTTGCTCTGGTTAGACAGGACTTTAGAGACTGATTCTGACATAAATATTGATCATTCGAGGAGAGGTGGGGGGTGGTGGTGGGTAAAGAGGAAATTCTTATGGTCAGACAACACGGTCTGATGCACATAATGATCTGTGGGGGCTGCCTTTGTTTCTGTATGTGTGTCTGTGTATGAGTGTGTGTGTGTGTGTGAGAGAGAGAGACAGTCCTTGAGCCAGAGGTTTGGGCGGTGCCATCTGAGGGCAGTAAGTAATTTTTGGAGTGGTATGCCACCCTAGAATTACAAACTAAATGATAGCATTTTGGTAAATGGTAGCATTTTGTGTGTTATCACCCTCTTTTGCCCATTATAAGCCCATAGAGGGATATATTTAAAAAATGAGTCTAATTAATCAGAGGCTTTGAAATTAATCTCAATTAATCACATATCAATATTTTACACCAATGGCAACATTGGCAACATTTTCCAATTTAAATGTATGACTGAATTATGGTGACCTTTTGTTAAACTCCCCAGTCCCCAGACTTCTTCCAGTTTTCAGTGCCTGGTGGTCGTCTTCTGCGCGGTTAAGGCATTCCCTGTCCGTGATGTAAATAATGTGTGCGGTCACACCAACGTAATTTGTACTGTTTACCGAGATCCAATGATCCCCTGTCACAGCAACACATTGGGCTTTCTCCAACAAATCATCGTTTGCTTGTAATAATAATTCATACAGCTGATGAATTTAGTTTGAATTGAAATAGTTTGAAATTGTAAAATTTACGCCTACCAGACCCAGCAACGACTTGTCTTCATCAGTTTCCATGGTTGTTCTTGTGTTGTCTCCACACAACCCCCCTGAATGCCCCCCCCCCCCTCCAAACACAATGATTTGTTGAACACTCCATCTTGATTTACAATCACACTCACACTACCCCATCTATCCATCCATCAGTAGCCAGTCCAAGTCCAGCAGTGCGCTATAAATATGACCAATCATTTATAAACACTTGTGTCCTGCAGCTCTGACGTGATTCATGGATGTCCCTAATAATAGCTCTTATTCAGCGCTCTGGAAGCAGCACAGAAAACTGATTTCAGACTTTCGGTCTGTGTGTGTGTGTGTGTGTGTGCGCGCGCAAGCCAGAGTGATAGGGCGAGGGGGAGAGAGAGAGTGTCTGTGTGTATGTGTGTGCTAGAGAGAGAAAGAAAAAGAAAGAAAAATAGAACGAAACAAGATAAAAAAAAACCCAGAGTGATAGGGAGTGTGTGTGTGTGTGTGTGTGTGTGTTAGAGTGTGTGTGAGAGAGAGAGAGAGATCAAAATAGAAGGAAGCAAGAGAAAAACCCAGAGTGATAGGGAGAGAGAGAGAGAGAGAGAGGGTGGGGGTGTTTATTACACCTCAAACCAGAGCCCTTCCTCCACATTAGTCCCTTTAGTGGCCTGTTCTCCTGTGCTCCTGCGACAGAACAAGGTGCTACTAAAAGAGATCAAACATGCAGCACTGTATAGAAGAACTGCCTCACTAGATGAAAAGACAGAGGAAGCGACAGATGTCCGAGATAAGATGAGGCGAATGTATGTGTATGTATATGTGTGTGTGTGTGTGTGTGTTTATAGGGGTGGTGGTGGGGGTGGGGATCAGAAGGTGTTTTTGCTTGGCACAATCATGTGATTTCCTCTCTGGTGCTCACTGTCAAAGGTGCTGATAATTATTGAATTTAAATTAGGATGGGAATTGAATGATGAGAGATTACATGCATTGCCACTTCTGGCCTATCTAAGTTTTGTGAAGCATAAAGTGCTTTTCACTCCAAAAGAACCCAGGGTTTAGAGTCGCAAAACCGAGTTTTGGTCTAATCTGAACTACAGAAGTAGTGAGGCTACCTAAAACGTAGCTAATGGAAAGCCTAGCAAACATCATCTACAGCCTTATTGGCTAGAGGCTAATATGTCAGTTGTGTTGTGAAAGGTTTTATTTAATTTTATTCTCAACAGAGCTGCTTATCCATATGTGCATATGACCATAACCATATGGGCATAAGTAACATTTCACTAACTTTACAGGAGATATAAAAACATGACCATATTGACTTCAGTGTTACTGAAAAATCCTTGAACACTTTATTTGAAGGGGTCTACATAAGTGTCATTCGGCTTTTGAAATACAGACATTACAAAAACAGTCATAAACAACAGTCATAAACATCAATGAGGTGTCATTAATGTTCATGATATGTGTCATGTCATGTTTATAACAGGCTCATGTAACCCTTATGTAGACCCCTTCAAATAAAGTGTTACCGTTTTTTTGTTAATAACTCTATTAACTATATATAACTTATATAACATATAAATAGTTATATACCTAGAATTACCTAGAACTTATATACTATCAATATTTGAAGGGGTTTGAAGATGGCACCACAACAGACCTCCTGATGAAAGGGATTCCTGAAAATTGGCAAATTGAGGCAGTGTTGCTTTAAGCCACCGACAGATGGGAGAGAAAACTACTCCCCTCTCAGTCATCACTGAAAGTGGTGGTCTATCCTAATTATAATTCTTGCATTACTTTCAATTCAATTCTCTCAGTAAATTGGAGTAATCAGTTTACGGTGTTATGTTTCCAACGCATATCCTCGGGGCCAGCACTTAGAGGCAAACGATTTTGAAATGCATAGTTTGAGGCAAGATTAGGCAGTCATATGGAAGACGCTTGTGGAGCTACATGTGTAGGGGAGAGGGAAAAGAGCTTGTTCTCTGTTAAAAGCGTGTGTGGTGTAAAGCTGGATGTCAAACGCCTCAGCCCTCAGCTCATTATCATTGAGCCAATGTGATATACTCCATTTCCCCTCATCCTCTGTTTGGTTGCTACATTTACTCATGATCCTGTCTGTCACACATGCCCAAATGAATCACACACACACACTCGCATTTTCTCTCTCTCTCTTACCCACACAGACAACATGCACAAATATACTGTATGACACCATGCTAATAAATGACAGAAGGACAGAGGGAGACATTGACAGACAGAGTGAGTGAAACCGTGGCAGACTGGAAATATAGAGCTCAAGAAAGACAGGAATAAAGGAATGAAGGGAGAGCTGGCACCTGCCCGAGGTGATGAGTGACAGCTCCAGTGTGTGGTGAAAATTGGACTCTAAGGCAAGTGTAACTTTTATACCTGTCGCTTCCCACACTTCAGGACAGCCAGCTTAGACTAAGGCCTGTGCGTGCTGTGGCATTCAGTTTCACACTTCATCATACCTTGGTAATTCAGGTCCAACTTTTTTTTAATTGCAGAAGCATCGTCACTGTTATGTAACAGAGGGTTTCCCGCTCATCCTTCTCACTGATGTGTTGTAAAGGTGTTCGCGGGTTTCTCGCTACTTTTGTGGATTTTCACACTTTCTCTGAAAACATCTTATGTAGTCACAAAATGCCACTGCTGTAACTGGGACTAACAAGGTGGAACATTGTAACCAAATTACTGAGTGTGTGTAATTGGTAAATTACAGAAAGTAAGATTGATTTAGATTTAAAATTCAAGAAGCCAGAGAGACTGAAGCAATTCAGGGAATCCCTCTCCCCACCATGATGTCATGCACTTACGGTCAGAACAAAGAAAGTGAAAATTGATCGGTCATGAGCCACAGTCTGCATAAGAGGCTCCTTCATGGGATGTGCAGAAGTTATCAGCCAGGTACACATGCAATTGACCATATTTAGCCATCCACTTTTAGATAATCTATTTCTCTTTAGTTCTTTTGGTTTCTTTTGTCAGAACACTTTTGGCGCCTCATTGTTTCATGTATAGTCAGTGTACTGGAATGTTTATATATACTGTTTTTGTCATCATCTTTTTAAAGTTTGTGACAGTGCTGCTACCGATTGTCAGGTGTGTGTGTGTGTGTGTGTATGTGTGTGTGTGTGTTTAAGTGTGTGTGTGTTTAATTGTGTGTTGTACATGGTTTGACCAGGGAGAGTGTTTTTAATGGGAATGAGAGAGCTAGACATGGGAATGTTTTCTACAGGTGAATAATGGCATCATTGCTGAGACCACGTACAAAAAAATTCAAGGAGAATTTCTGTAATTCAACTGTAGTTTAGATAATGATGTTTGTCTCTGTCAAAGTGTTATTAAAATCACTCAAAAGCAGACAGGCCGGCAAGAAAAAAATTAAAGGAAATCATCATGATGACAAACCTGTCAACAGCTCACATATGTGTGAGTGAGGACAAACACACACACACAGAGAAGCACAACCACAGAGCACTGTGTGTTTGTGAACCACACAAACATCAAAAGACGCGTCAGAGTGTGTAGGAGGGGAGATTGACAGCATTTCAGTGGAATAGTGGCCATCAAATGCAGCCGTGTGACTCTGACACAATACGACACTAAAAAACAGAGACACTCACACGCAATCCCACAGACACACAAGCGCACACACACACACACACACACCAAGAGAGAGAAAGAGACAGAAGGAGACAGAGAGAATCTACGATAGGAGGATGAGCCTTCTTCTACCGTGCGCCTCTCTTGTGGAATAATCCCCCCTCTCCCCCTTACATCTGACAAGCAGACACTTTTAATACCTTTAGGTCTAGACATAAAACCTTCCTCTGTACTCTTTCCCATAGTTAGGGATGGTGCATGGCAAATCATCACTCCTCATGGGTCTTTTGGGAGGGACTGCCTCTGCTGTGAGGCATGGCCCTTCCTAGACCAGGACTCTCCTTCCCTGACTGACTGAACCAACACACACACATAATGGCATTGTCAAAATGGACCCTTATTGTTACCCACATTGTTACCCCTACTACACTGTCCAGCATACATCTTTATAACCACCTATGGACTGACTACCATGTAATGTTATGAAACAATATTTTGGATCTATTATGATGCTTAGCTAAAACCATAGACAACTTGTACTCTATCATGGTTACTACTGATTGTACTTTCCCCGCATGAACCCTGGCAGTTGGGTTAGCCCCTTGAGGCATTGGACAGCACAAGGTTTCTTCTAACTAAACATAAGGGAGTTTTTCCTTGCCCCTGTAGCTCTTGGGCGCCATGAGAGAATACTATTGTAAAAGGCGCTATATAAATATAATTGAATTGAATTGAGTGAGAGACAGAGAAGAGAGAGAGAGAGAGAGATGCGGAAGATGGGAAAAAGTACACTGGACCTCATTCATCAAGCCTTTTTATGAAGAAATCTGTTCTTTAGCCCCAGTCCACTCAGGA
This sequence comes from Tenualosa thibaudeaui, assembly GCA_027481765.1. NCBI lineage: Eukaryota > Metazoa > Chordata > Actinopteri > Clupeiformes > Clupeidae > Tenualosa > Tenualosa thibaudeaui. The sequence continues at coordinate 5,495,566 of JAIFZK010000096.1, forward strand.
GGGGATGGGTTAAGGGAGTCCACTGGAAGGAGGCAGGGATTGTGTCCTTTGTTGGGGACTGATGGGGGTTTACCAATGCTAATTAATGAAAACCCATCCCCTAAACTTAAGAAGAAATGGGATTCAGCATGATAAGAATGCAGTTACAATAAATTTAAGAACACCTTCATGAATCTGCCTTAGAATTTTCTTAGGATCTTCTTAAGAAAAATTGTAAGAAAATCCTTAAGATGTTGAATGAGGCCCATTGTCTTTGTCACAAAGAACAGACAGGATTAGCATTGAGATTTCTTGCAGTTACAGTGGTAATGCAACATGTCCTGTTCTTTGGGAAGGACCCATGTAAGATCTTATTCGTTCCAATTACATCACCATCCAGAGACCTGCAGAGTTCCTCTATGTTGTGGAGAGCTCATGCTTAATCTCAAGATCAGTTGTTGCTGCACACTGCAGGGATTAAGGGGCTTATTCTGCTCAGGTTGGTTTAGTTCCCAAAGCTAAAAATAGTGTGTTTCTTGAAGAATCCATGAGATGTCCACTTAGCCTTTAAACGTTTGTCAGAGCACGCTTCTGTGATATTTCACAAGATGCGTAATGCCCATCTGAGGAGGCCACTTATTGTGTTTAAGGAAATGTATACACGTATATTGACATTTGTTTGCATTAAAAAGGACCATTCTCATCTGCTGCCCCTGCTATCTCTCATCGTCCTCAGGAACAAACATGGCAGCCTCCGACAGCCAGCTCAATAAACTGTGCCACCCTGTCATGCCCTACCACTTACCAGACACGTCTAGAGAGAGAGAGAGAGAGAGAGAGAGGAAAAGAGAAGTTATGAATAGACTCCTGCCAGCATGGGGGACTTTATGACCTCAGCAGAGCAAACACCTCTATGGGGGTGGACCATTTTACCACCCAGTCTGGCCCAGTTCTGGCTCGGTTTGGCTCAGGTCCCACACTTACATCCCCCTGCCCCAAGCTTGTTTGCTCTGTAGTGTATGTGTGTGTGTGTGGGGGGGGGGGGGGGGTTGCAGCAGGCCATGTTATTCCCTCTCTTCACAGATGATGAGGCTTCCCTGGAGTGGTGGTGGCAGAGATGGAGCATGGAGATAAGGCAGCCCTGCTAGTCATCTAATGTACTGGGAAACAAAGGCCAGCTGCAGCCTGTCAGCCCCAACGCAAACACAATGAGTAAACACCACAGGAGCAACAGGAAGAGGAAGGAGGGAGGGATAGAGGTGAAAAAGAGGGAAGAAAGAGAGAGAGAAAGCTGAAAGCTGCTTAATCGTATTAATTCCAACAGTGTGTTTTCCCACACATCCATATATCCCACATATAGTGTGAGCAACATCTGAGCATCTGAGTACTCTGAGCAGCAACCCTCCCTCATGTTCACACAGAGCTAATGAGTATCGTACAGGTCTGCACTGGCTGTGTGACATGCCCAATAAATATCTAGACTGCAGGTGGCTCTTATCTCCACTCCAGCCTGGGTGTCCTGTCTCGACACACTCCCACACACTGACAGCTCCTAGGGACTTAACTGCACTAGACTAAGCTGCACTAGTTATTACACATTAAAAGAATGACAGCAAACTAATTTGAGAGACCCAATAACTTACACAGTAATATGGAGAATGGCAACTCTGATACTTGTCTGGAACACCTGGTCTTGCAGTGTGATGATATTTTGTCAGTTTTTGTTACATCAGTGCAATGAAAAAAAGTTTCTACTCTGGTTTAAACCAGTTTATTTTCTCCACTGCAAATGATTACATACAATTCTGTACCTTGCTTTATCATGCAATCACAACCGGTCTAACATTTTTATTTTCAATTGCTTTCATGTGACAAATATGACAGTAGAAATGAGCTCTGCCCTGAGTCTTTCACACATGTGTGGAGTCTCGTTGTGAGAAGTTCTTACGGTTTTTACCTGACTAGAGCTACAGGTTCACTGTGCTTGTGGCAGCACCGTGGTGCATTCCTGCAGCTGCTCAGAGCCCCTGAGCTTCATTAGAAGCCCTTGAGGAGGACAGTGGGAAAAACATGATAAACTGGCCATTCCTTCTGTGCCCCTGACATGTCAGATAGCCTGCTAATGGTGGAGAAAAGTCCGACCTTTCACTGACTGATGCAGGGGTTAGGGAGACAGAGAAAGACAAAGGAGGAAAAGGTGACCAGGGAGAGGAATAGAAACAGTCATGGGAGATTGAAAAAAAAACAACAGTGTGCACTATTGAGAGAGGGACAAAAGGAAAAACAAAATACAGAGAAGAAATCAGGAGGAAATAATGAGAACGAGTGAGAGAAGTAGCTTGCAGAGACACAGTAAATGACAAAAGGCAAAATCCTGATCAAGCAACTAGCGAGGGATAAAAAACAGCAAGATAGAGAGAGAAAAAACAGAGAGGAGACAAACAAAAGGAAACGAGACAGAGAGAGAGAGAGAAAGAGAGAGAGACAGCAGTGCTGTGAAAATAAGCAAGACTGCAATCAACACATTTACACACAAGCCCGCTTCGAGCAAATCCATTCCAGATAACAGTCCAATTAAAGCCTCATGCAGACAGCACACAGAAAACCCCAATTAGGGCACACATTTTGGGTCTAATCGCCATGGTGCACAACATGCACACTCCCCACATAGCAGCTAACATGACTATCAGGCCAGGAAGTTATCTATTCCAAAGCAAATTGCGTAGCTGAGTGCTACGTGGAAAACTTTCCTGTTTCTTTTTGTTTGTTGGCAGTTGGGATTTGAACCCACAGCTTTTTCAGGCTATTTGCATGTTAGCCAGGTCTTAAACACTATGCTACCACCGCCATAGTGGCTCAAACCCGTGACCTCACTCAGCCTTACTAGGAGGCTCTTCAGATGTCGTACTAATGTTCTACAGGCACAGTTAGGCTAGCTGGCAAATTAGGATGACCACTGGCAAGACCAAGACAAGGAGACACACATTTGTGTCTAAAAATGAGGACAAATGGTCAAAAGTGAGGATACTGCTAATCTTTGTGGGTTTCCCCCTACAACCCTTCCAAAAAATAACTATAGCTTTTCAAGTGTTAAAATAACACCTTTCTGAGTGCAAACCTGCAGATTTGGCAGAAAACTGTGCAGTTTGCAGCCTATTTTGGAAATTAGTGTGGTTTAGTCTACAACTACAGGCTAAGTGCACTTTGCAGAAATGCAAAAAAAAAAAAGTTATTATAATAGGCCTACCATTAAGTAATTTGGACTTCCTGTGATTGGAGATTAAGTAGCCTAATTTCACTTCAACATAGTTGATGCCAGTGTTCCTGACAGATTGAATGCTGTAATGTGAGAATAAAGCACTTTGTTGTCTATAATTTGAGGTTTCAGCATCCCTTCATAGAAAATAGTGTTCGTAACTGTTTAGTGCGTGCGTCTGCGCTGGCTCATGTTCACTATTACGCTTGGAATGCAAAAGCACTGACTACAGAGAGCAAATTGTTTTCAATACCACTATATATAAACATGATTTGCTGTTGCGTGAAGCAAGTGTCAGAAATCCAGACAAATGCCTAAAAATTAGGACATTATTTCTTGGTCCGAACAGCGGGCGCCAGAAGCTACCCTAGCTGGTTTCCATTGCACACATTATACATGGTGTCAGATTAATGTCCTTATTAATGAAACATGGCCCCAAATACATACGTCAGCTACACACATCGACATTTCAAAATGACATTTCTTTTTTTCTTTTTATATGAAAATTATTGACAATCAACTCAGAATCTTTCAGTAGGAATATATTCCTGAACATAAGGCAAGAAGTTTGCAGATAAAATAATCTTTCATGTTCACTGTGTGTTAAGAATAATGAGAAAGGGAGAGCTAGAGTATGGGGATGTGAACTGAGCAGGGAGAGATGACCTGAAGTTGAGTTAGTGAAGAACAAAATAATATCATCACAAAAGAGAGGAAGGAGAGAAGACAGAAGAGAAGGAGAGAAGAGGAGATATCTGGAGTTGCCATGTGATTATCAGAAGAAAGGGATAAAGATAAGAAAAAAAGGCTTGCTTGAATAGGAAGGAGAGAAGGCTAGACAACTGGTTATCAGAAGGGACAGATGGGAAAGAGTGGAGGAAATGGGAAAAAATGAAATGGGATTAAAAGTGCAGTGCCCACAAATAGAAGCAGCCTAAATTACAATGCCTACGCAACCAGCTGTGAAGCATTTTTAAGTTTACTCAACTTTAGGCCACTGTAGTAGTAGTAGTAGTAGGGTCAGCACAGCTACAGTGGCTTAAAGTTGAGTAAACTTATATTTTTTAGTTAGCCTAACTAATTTTTTTATTTTTTACAGTGTGTCAATAGATGGCGCTAGAGCACGCATGAGGGCTCGATTTATTGTACCAATGAAATTTTGTCGGCTCAGGTGCTATGGTTCTCGAGTTATTCCAAAAAAAACTGTGTCCTGCCAACCTGTGATCCAGAGGTCCAGCACAGATAGGGAACAAAACTTTACTATGCTCTGTGGGCCTACTGGGGCTATGTGCCCAAAGAGTTTCAAGAGCTCAGGTGTCTCAGTGTCCAGGGAATTGCTGACAAAATATGTCAAACTTTCAAAACTCTCAAAATGAGTTTTTTGTCTGTCAATAGGTGGCTGTTTAATGTTCCTTGAGACCTACAGTATGTATCACCCAAATTTCGTTGGCTCAGGTGGTTCAGTACTCGATCTGTGTCGGACCACCCTGTGTTCTGGGGACAAGGGGCCACCCAGAACCAAAAGCTTTTAAAGCGTCAAAACTCAAATGGATCTACATAACCAGTGAGTTTCATATTGCCCGGAACGGACGTCCAACAATTACTGAAAGCAGAAATCATAAAATAGGCCTACATTAAAGAAGCTCATGTCCCATGTGTCTGGAAATTTTGCATGATGGGGAATGTGCTGAAATAATCCTTCAGTGGTAGACTCCACATGACTCCACGTCACCCTACAAACCACATTCTCCAAACAGAGAAGTATGTTCAGTGACACTATCATCTTCTGCCAACTTCCTGTTAGCAAGTTGCACTCTGAGTAAGGTTTTTAATTGTATTATAGTCTGAATGTTAATCCTCTTTTTGGAAGTTGCTCTGGATAAAAGCATCTGCTAAATGCATAATGTAAATGTAACTGGTGGCTATGTCTGCAAAAATGTCCTTCCACACAGGAGCAATGAATCAAGATGCTCTTCTGTCACTTTCTCTTGCTTGCTTGTCATCCTAATCCAACATCATCCAGTCTGATAATTCTCTAGTGAAAGGGGGTCAGTGATAGCGCCGCACACAAGTGTATATTGCGAACATTAGGTGAATAAAGAAATAAGGCCTAGGGGCACTGTTGGCAGAATTGGTGTTGAAAAACACAGCTATCGCTATTGCCCTGTGCCCTGTATTTTTCTTTCTTATATATATATATATATATATATATATATATATATATATATATATATATATATATATATAGCTAATGAGGCAGCTGCATTCTTTTGCAATATCAGCCTGAAGTAAAAAAAAATTATTGCATCATTAGGCTAATTAACAACACACTGCAAAGATATCTACCACATACCTGGAAAGTGTTTCCTTTTAAGTGTGATTCTATAATAGGTAAGTAATCAGATTCTGTCTGTAGCCCAAAAGAATCTGACACAATGTAGCAAAATAGAAGTGCACTGCACTGTAGAATCTGTTCAATTCAATTCAGTTGTATTTATAGAGTGCCTTTTACAATAGTATTGTCTCATGGCGCTTTACAGAAGGAGCACCCAAGAGCAACAGGGGCAAGGAAAAACTCCCTTATGTTTAGTTAGTCTTGGAAGAAACCTTGGGCAGATCCACGACTCAAAGGGCTAACCCAACTGCCAGGGGTCATGCAGGAAAATTACAATCAGTAGTAACCATGACAGACTACAAGTTGTCTATGGTTTTAGCTAAGGTTCATAATAGTTCCAGAGTATTAAAAGTGAATTAGGCCTACTTAACCAACAGAATCATGGTAAGCAGACACATATCCAATGGTTAGCCTAAATTTTAGCTAGCCCACAAAAAGGACAAATTAGCCTATGCCAATTTTGTAAGCTGTAAGTGAGAATGAATTAAACCTTCTAAAAATCAGAGAAGCTTAGATGACATTGCTGAATTCCAGAGTCCCTTCTAAGCCCTGAGCCCTCAAAGACTTAACTGGCATGAATCAACCATGAAGCCAAGTCATGCCCGTCTTTGGTTCAGGGTTTGGGTTTGGGTTGATGACAAAATAAAAGAATCTGTGAAAATACACCAGAATACAAGAAATGACATCACATTTTTCAAAAAGAGGCAAAGACCACCAAGCCCCCTCAGTAGTTGTATTTGTTTAGCTACAATTGCTAGAGCAGGTGGAAACCCTAATGCCCACCCGATGATGACATCCTAGCCACACCTCTCACTCTGCCTGGAACAGAATCTGCACTAGACACCAAACAACTTAGTACCTTGGCACACAAAATAGGATTTTTCAGTTTTTTTTTCTAATGTATGTCTGTATTTATCTAAAGTATTTATCTGTCTATTTATCTACTAGGCAATGTTTTCAGATTTTTTTGCACCCATCTGATGGACCGGTCCACAGTTTTTCCAGACTGCCAGTCCGAGCCTGACCTTTATCTGCTAATTTATCTATATTTGCACTGATATCACCTCCACTCAGTAAGCAACCTCTACCACTCTGTATGCTGCTACCCACTTTGGACTCATGTATGTTCCTCTCTATTTCACTTGTCTCTGTATGTGTACTTAAGTAGGGCTGCAAAGGGGTTTTTTTATCATTTATTTATACATTGCGCGGTGTACAGTTTCACTTTGAAGACTACTGTAGTGGTTAGGGAAAATGTTACTTATTATAAGTATGTTATTTATTGTCTTGTCTAGCACTTTAATGTTTGTGAAATGGTCAATGTCTCAATCTCAATTGTCTTAAATGTTCAATGTCTGTCTTTGTCTAAACACAGGACAGTAAGAAACGTAATTTTGATTCTTCATATGTATCTACATGTGAAGAATTGACAATAAACCTGACTTTGAGCCCCCTAATATATTTTTTAGTCCATTATTACTTTATGTTTATGCTTGGACTGGATTAGAGTAGAGTAGAGTTACTTTATTTATCCCGAAGGAAATTAAGAAATAAGGATTAAGCATTTTGCCTTTTTTTCTCTAACTTCTATCACTAGGGTAGGGCTATATTGTGCATTATATTTTGTAGCCACATATAGGGTACTCATGTATTTGATACAGTAGGTCTATTTGCACTGGCAACTGACACTTTCTTGCACTTTACCTCATCTTCACATTATCACATTTCCGCCACTGCCACACTTTACAACTAAGTAGGCTAATCCTAAATGGCACACAGTTACACATTTTCTCTGCATTTTTTATGATGTGTGTGTGTATGTCATGTTATGGATGCTACAGAATGCCTAGGCGTCCTACGGGATAAATAAAGTATCTATCTATGTAAGATCAACTATGCCCGAACAAAGATTTTGTCCTTCTCCCCTCTTAAGCATACCTTCTCTTTGCCATAATGGACTATAGGCGCTCTCGCATGCTACGAACACGTGTGTCAGCAGCACTACAATTTTTGGAGGAGGTCCATAATTTCCCCGTGTAGGCTGCGCACTCTCACGCTCATGTCGACGTTTCAACATCAAGACTTTTACTTTGGCAAAAGTAGGAAGTTTCACCGGAAGTACAAGGCTTTGACAGCGACATTTCCTGGATGCGATATAATACAAAACATATCATCATACGTTAAAAAAACAGCACGGAAGTGGGCTAAACTGACTTCAGAAATCTGTAATATGGTCTGTTCGATAGGTATAAGGTGTTCAATCGCCGAATATGTCTGTAACTTCAGTTTGACCAATTGGATTTCGGTAGGGGCGGGATTTAAGGATAAACTGAATTGACACGAATTTTTCAACTCAGAAAATAACAACGTTTGTGGTTCTGCCCCTTGGTTTTACATTACAGAAGCACACTTACCGACATTAAATCTCAATCTCATATTGAAAGTTGCGTGTGTGGAAATACTTAATTATGCCCATTCACCACCGTGAGTGAGACATTTTTCTACAAAGGCTATAGGCGTTGCAATCACCTCCACGATTTGCATCAGTGAGGTACATCCTTACCTGTTACTCTCTTTGAGAGTTGCAGAATATGATGAATGGTCTGGGATGATCCATGATTATCTTGCCCCCTTCGAGTTGGTCTGCAACACCGACACGAAGCCATTCTGACTTCTGTGGAGTATGTATAATGAGGAGTTGATAGTCTGTGCATTTGACACGTGAAGTACCCTTGAAGGGCATTCGGTCGGTAAGGCCTAAAGAGGAAAACAATGGAAGTAACGAACAGTATTTCTGCCTGCTTTGGAGGTTATTACCTTGGACGAAGCAAAACATTTGCATAGGACTTGTGCACAAGATTGTTGATCTCCACACACCTTCAGTCCTTAAATTAGCCTGCCCACAGAGCAGGTTACCATGCGCAAGTTTTAAAATGTAGCTTTCAGCAGCCTGTAATGAAGGCTGCAAATGTAGGGTTAATTCAGATACATTGGCCCACTTTTTGGAAAAATGTATTTGGCCGGTCTTTACATCATTGAAATGCACATGGAAACAACAACCACTTAGGACAAGAGCAAGTCCTCTTCTGTAATTATAGGCAGAGGCGCAGTGGGGATTATTATTATTTCATTTTTTGTGGGGCTACGCCATATAATGTTATAAATGAGTGCCTAATATTAAAACGTGAGAAATTGGTTGTCGCCTAAACAGCATGCTTTCAGGTAAAATGGATCATTACTTCAGATAAAATGGGCTATCATGTTTAAGCAGAAACATTCATTTTTATAAATAAAATAAGTAGATGTTCAGTAGGCTGTATTCTTTTTTGTTTAATGGCCTACGTCAAATGTGTTGCTTCCCTTACATGGTGTCCAACATGGTTAGCATGCTAACAAAACTAGCCTATTGTGTGTGTGTGTGTGTGTGTGTGTGTGTGTGTGTGTGTGTGTGTGTGTATTGCATTACATTATATATAATTAATAATAAATAATAGTTTTTAGATACTACAACAATAGTTGAGTAAATGAAAAATAACCTGTTTGTTCGCCTTAAGACAATTTGGGTGGTCCATTTTAACTTAACATCAAAACAAAACAAAAGTGTCTCGTAGGCCTACATAAACTATTCTGAAACAATATTAAATATTTACATATGATATGGGTCCCATATACAGTTAGAAAAAAGCAAATACTTTTTATTACAATATGTTGACATTAAAGGAACTGTTCATTTCACCTTTCTCCAGTCCAGCTGCTCTTTCAGGTAGCACTTTTAGCTCCAGCCAAGCATAGATCATTGAATCGGATTAGATAATTAGCATCTCTAGTTGCAAAGTGTATTAAGACCGGCGAAAAATGAAATATGCAATTTTCTAGGTCGATATGACATGGAACTAAAGTCTCATTTTGGTATAACAATCAAGGAAATTTGATACCACATCTGAAAATAGTCCCTCCACTGAGGATTTTAAATAGGCGGCGCAAGATACTTCAGATAGCAAAGACACTCTGGCCTGGATCTGGCCCCGACAGACCATGCAAGTTGGCCCAGGTCCATGATTCCAGCATTCAAACACACAATGACCCAAAAGTAAGTTTGGCTGCAATGCAACTGTTAAAATGCTCTCTTTTGCTGTTAATCCTATACGGTTCAGTTTCCCTTCCCAGTAAACACGCCCTTGTGTGGCCCATGCAGGTTTTTTTCTGGTAGTGTGGTTTAGGGCCAGTCCACACCAAACCTAAATGGGCCCATTACAGGCTTGCCCTGATGAGGCCTATGCCTTTGGCCTCACCACAGGCTCTCTGTGGGCAGAAACACACATGCAGCTACCCCCCAGAGCACCCACACTGGCCCTATGGGGGCTGACCCATTCGGGCCCAGAGAACATTTGTACCTTTGGGGCCCATGCAGGTTTTGTTTGGGCAGCCCACACCAAAGATTCTAGAACTCTCTCTCGTGTGTGTGTGTGTGTGTGTGTGTGTGTGTGTGTGTGTGTGTGTGTGTGTGTGTGCACACGATGGCAGAATTCCAAAGTGTCAGTTGACAGCAATGACTGTTATTGGTTGACAGTAGTTGCGAGGATATTCAGGGACAGTGCTACTGGTTAAGGTAAGTTAAGCATTTTGTTAAAGTCAAAAGGTTTGTTTTAAGTACCTTACAAAGTTGTACACATGTTATGACAATAGTAAACTGTAAATATTTACTATTTCTCATAGGGAGGGAAAGTAATTTTATCCCTTTCTATGGAGAAATTAATGGGAATTCCTTTTTTTTTAAAAACTGATTCTGGTTGTCATACTTAATTTTTCTCCCCTAATTTAATTGTTTAGAATTTTTGTCTAACACGGTGTAGGGATCTACACCAGAAGCAGGTAATGTTGGTTAAGTTGTCTCCTCCACTTGTCCAGACTTGGCCAGACTCACCGAACATGGTAATGATGTTTATTGTGAGATTATAACCTCTACGTTACAGCAATTGGTGTTGAGGTACTACTCACAGAAAGAGTGTGCTTTGCCATGGTCCAAGCTAATCATGCTAATAAACAGGGAACATGCTAATCATGTAGTTCATTTTTAACAGGACTGCACGATTTAGATTTTTTCACAGTTTCACTTTTACAGTTAGTAGAACATCCCAATATATACAATGAAAAATATTTTTGGTGTACAAGTTCGATGTCATGTATTCGTGGAATTTTTTTCTTTATCGGGTCTATGGGATTTTCAATAGAATGGCTCTCATTTTAGGAACACAACTGCTAGTCAACTGCTAACAGCAGCAAGCCTGGCATTGTCATTTTTACATACTTAGCACCAAAGGAAGAAATAAAACTTTACACAGAGAAATATGTCGTCAAACCTCACGTTATCTCCTCAGTTCTTCTGAAAAAAAAAAAACCCACAACAGCATAAACATTAGTCATTTGCCCATAGTTAAATACACCCAGCCAGTAAATAATGCCTGCAAAAGTATCCAAATCAACCCGAAACAGTTGTCTACTGTTAACTTAGCCTACCTCGTTGTAAGTGCTGTCCCTAACTATATGCGTATATACCTACACTGTTATCATCAAAATTCACGTTACTAGGCATTTCACCATAACTGAATATACCTGACAGGTATAATTCTGTCAAATTATCCTGTATTTAACCTCATAACATACAACAGCCTACTGTTATCTTACCCAAAGCCAAGGGAGGCCAAACACAGTCACTACTATCCCTGCATGAAGATAAAGACTTCAGACGTTCTCTGTCCAGTACTTGATGGTTGCTGTCAGGGCCAATCCTCCTCAGATTGCTGTATGGTGAAATGAACATAACTTCTGACATCTGTCAGACATTGGACCAAACAATGATTATGCAGTGCAGAGGTATGCTCTGTAACACTGAGGACTATGGCAGAACCCCAGAATTTCACAGATTATTTAACAGTCTTATTTTTCAGAGCAATGGATGTACATTTCAGACACAGTACTATAATCTCCAAACCCTCCTGCCCATTTCAGGAAAATGTTGTGAGTATGACTCCACTCCAGAGAAAACCCTCATTAAGGTGTGCGGCAAGCTTATTTTAGTGCACAGAACTATCTGCTACTAGCCAGGCAAGTGCTGCCTAGTGCTTCTGCTGATCTGCTACAGCCATGCACATCAACAACGCCTATTTATGCAGATCAGAACTGATCCCACTTTCTGGGTAGACGTGAACTACCATCAAAGATTTCATGCTAGTTCATGTCTATGGTAGCAAAGACAAATATTGTATGAAATTCTGGGTCTAAAAAATCACCACGTTTCATTTTCCATTGGTCTTAGTACACTTTGCAATTACAGAAGGGTCAAATTTCAAATAGGCAAAATATCAGAAATCTTTTTACTTTTTAGCAAGATGCTAACAAATGAGATGCTAATGCTCTAATCTGATTTAATGGTCTATGGTATGCTGGAGCTAAAAGTGCTACCATCATACTGACAGGATGTCTAGATGAACTGGTGAAAGGTAAAAGGGAGGTGGAAAATTTGTATATTTCCCCAAAAGGTGGCTTGCTCCTCCAATACTAATCAGTGCCAAGACACTATCCTTGTATTGTCTCCCATCAGTTAGGGATATATCATGACTCCCTTTGTGATCACTGACCAATCAAGTCAGTTGACACATGTTTGGACTATTGTAGCAACAGTTAAAAAAAATAACTGAATGGGGCTATGGGAAATGAAACTGAAAGGGAGCTTATAGCCCCACTCAGTTAGCATTAGCTGGTTGTTCGCTATTTGGTCTACATTGTACTAAATTCTCTTGTTCCCCTACTTACCGACAAAGAATCCTTGTCAAGTTGAACAATAGAACCATGGTTGGACATATACTCAGGACTATTAAGACCTATGATTTACCTTAAAGGCGCGCCAGGCAACATTTTATGCTGTTTTTAGGTTAATTTTGTATAGAAAGCACTTTCTTTCCCGTCCTAGTCATGATTTCAGAAGCCCAACTGCTAGGTGTCTTCTTTATTATGTTTTCCCCCTTCTTACACATAAAATGTGATAGATCGGGACTGCAAGCCGGCCATTTTAGCATCTGGTTGTCCTTTTGAATGATGGAACCATTTCTCAAGTCCTGCATAAAAATGTGGAGTCAATCAGCCCATATCCCTGTTCTTTGAGGCTGCCATGTGCTGTTGGTAGGTATGAGAAGGACAGCATTTGCTGCAGTGTAGACTGAATTTGCATACTGACAGCTAATGATAATTGATAGGTGCAAAAGAAAATAAAATGTTTTGCCCTCATCAGTAGATGCTGGCTGCTGTTTTGCTGTTTGTACCAAATTCTGTCGTACTCATACCTACCAACAGCATTCTGCAATGTGAAACAAAAGGGCAGCTGGTTGATTCACTCCAGATAATCTCTTTAAGGCACATTGACAGTACACAAGATGTGCTTCAGCTTGAAGATCTTGGATTGGATCCAATATCCCACACAACAGAGAGCTGAATTCTCTATCAGTTTTCACATTAACACTTTCCTATATCCGATTTCTCAAATGCCACAAAATGACTGAGAGTAGACTAGGCCATATAGCCAAATGACCTAAAAACTGTTTATCCGAGCTGGTTTGTGCAGATATAAATTATACCAATTCATATTCATGATATGTATTTTATACGACTAAACTCAGGAACTTTAGCCCATGATTAGACTATACTGGAAATAGGCTGTAACAGAAATACAGCTGTTCGCAACACCCTCTCATTTGCAGAACTGCAACAGCCAATGTGTAGAATGGAGCCCAGTGTGGAACATGTGAGTTCCACATGTGAGACCTTTGCAAGATCTCAGAAAAGAACAATTTTTTTTTTCAACGTGTTTTTTCTTATGTTTCATTGTATTCTTATGGCTCCATACTCTAGCAACACCATAGACCCAAATAGATTGTAAAAAGAAAAAAAGTGATATTTTTCACAAAATGGGACCTTAGTCTCTATCAGGGGTATTCAAATGTAAGTCTACAGGGTCAGCACACCAAAGTTTCACTGAATCGAGGGGTGCAGACAAGCACGGGTAAATTGTACAAATGATAGGAAAAAACAGAATTACATTAAAATTTTGTTTTTAATCAGTTTTTGCTGCATGTCTTCAGTTTTAATGGATGTCTAATAGGTGTAGGCCTATTCAAACACCTGACTTGTCTTGCACTTGTACAACTTGAAAAGCCACATGCATAGTCTGCAATTGCAAAAAATGAAAAGGCTTACATTCAACTTTTGAATGACTGATACATGTAAATGCGTGATGTGCAATAATATCCTACTTAATATGCAAAGAAGCACCGGAGTTCAGTTTATTATTGAATAGCAGTATTTTGCTGGAAATGGTGGAAAACATAAGAATAGGCCTACATTCAACCGTTAGTTGAGCGTCTAACTCAGATGGCAAACTTGGTTTCACGTTCACTCCAGCTCACGTGCTCTCGTGCTCTCGTTTTATTGTCAGGAGTTAGAATGCCACTTAAACTGATGGTTATGCACAACTTTGACTTGAAAATTGACTTGAACGGAGACTGTGTTGTCTTTGATGCAACTACGGATGGAATAAAGGAGATGCAAGCAGTCCTGAGAACAGTGCGTGGACATTCACAAAAATACCCGGGAATCTGTGATTTTTGTCTCGTGAAAATATCACATAGCCTAGATGACGGATAATTAGCACTCAAATTATTACCCACAATGGGATAGGTCTGGGTCCAAATTAAGCCTCATCTGGGTCCGTATATCTGGACTGAATACCCCGGGTCTACATTGTTAGTGTTATGGGGAAACAGTGCTTCGGGGAGGGCGAATGCATTATCAGATCTATGTCTTTGCATTAATATTAGGGCCTGTGTTTTGGAAAAGCAGCATTTTAGGTGTTCATGACTGCTTTAAAGGCTGTGCAAAGGATATGAAAGACACACTATGAGATGCAATAATATTTGCACGACAAAAAGGAAGACAATTAGCCTGCGTTGGGCTCTTGCATGGCAGGATAGACCTCCTCATTGTGATTTAGTGCGCTAATGAAAGGTTGAAGAAGTGGCGTTATGTCCCGCGCGCTCCCTTTGGCGGTGCGGCTAATTAGTGCGCTTCCTGTCGCAAGCTCGTCTTAATGCGCATTCACAGGTGTTTGGCTCAGCGGGTTGCCATGGTCACGCAAAGGAATCCCGTCTCACTTCTGCACTCCCTGGGAGGAATTCAATCAAGACAAACCTGTGATAGAGAGAAGCGTAGGCTGCTGATTGGATTTTTCTGTGTCATTTTGCCTCCCCTTTTGTCTTTTTTTTTCTTGTTTTATGTTGAATGAAAATAATGTCTTGTCAGGGGTTTGATCTTTGCAGGTCATCTACTTAGCCAGTTAGCCAGTCTGTTGAACCATTGTCAAAGATTGCCTGATGCACAGTGAAGTTGTGACGAATTTCCTGGACAGTGAAAACGTAACATCACTCACACGTACACACAAACACATACAGAGGCACAGACACACACAATAAAATCTCATTGGTCCAAATTGTAGCCTCCAGGTGGTTATCCACAGTAAGTGCACTTTTTGCCTTTGTGCCAAACACCTGTGGAGTCCCTCGACTCTGCCAAAACCCATTTCTTAAGAGAGCTCCACTTGGTGATTGTGGCCAATGGCTCTCCAAACAAATTTCTCAGATGGGGCAATGCTCAGCACTGCTCCCTTAATCCCCAACACGATATTATTTCAGACAGGGTGGGTGTTGTTACCAGGTCCACCATCGTCTCCTGCCAAGAAAGTGGATTAAGCCTACTTGCCACTCTCGGTGAAATCAGAAAGAGGCTCTCCATTTTAAAGATTTTTTTCTGGTAGGGTTTTTGGAGAGGAGTGGGGGAGGGTGGTGGTGGGGTGGTGTGATGGTGGTCAGAAATGGCCATGGCTCTTTTTAATCCATCAGGTAATTACAGTAGCCCTGATGTCATTAATCCTCCGCAGCAGCAACGCGATGGTCATTAATTTCAGTTCCTTACCTTTTAAAGGTGCACTGCAGAGAGACGGTTGCTCAGACACAAACTCTATACCACAATGAACACTAGAAATTGTTTTTATGATGAAATCATGACGGGAAAAACTAGTCTAAAACCAACAGATCTAAATCTGTGGTGACTGCCTCAAGGATGATGTTCAAATGATTTGGGTTTATTGTTTCATTTCTTACACTGTTCAAAGAAAGTGTCTGATGCTGTGGGTCTGCATCTAAATGAATTCTGTCATGATTCATTCATTTATTGTGGTATAATCCTCTCCCAGTTGATGATCAGATATTCATTCACTAAAGAAGATACAGACCATACAGAGGAAGGAAATAGGTTTAAGGCTTTGCATGTGTTTGAGATAGTACCCCCAGGATTGCAGATTTATACTTTACCATACTTTACTTTCCATTCTGGTGGTCCAGACAGAAACAATTCGTTATACGACAGTCAATTCAGCATGCTGCTGATAAGAGGGATAAGGTTAAAGTGTATCTGCACCTGTCAGATCTGTCAATATATATGTATCAACCGCACCAAGTTGATTTGTCAGATGGTGATATGCAATGTTATGGAACTGAGTGTGGCAGGTCAGGTGTGAACCTCTATCACATAAATCACTCAAACACAGCACCCTCTCAGTGGCTTCTGATGAACACCAACAATACACTTACAGTATACTTACAATATGTGTGTGTGTGTGTGTGATGCATATCATATTGTGCATAGAATTTTTCTTTGAAAATGAAATGTGAATAATTTATTTCCCAATAGTGAGTCAGTTGGTCACAGCTTGTATGCCCTTCCCTGTGTAGGTTGACAAAAGCATGCATCTATATATCCACACCGTCTGTCTTAACTTTAGCCCGCTGGATGAAGGGGAAGATGCTGAGGGGAGGAGTTGAGCTGTCAGTTGTGACATTTTAAAGGGTCAAGCGCTCCATAGCGGAAACATCACTGAGCCCAGCAAATCAGACATCTCACTGAGCAGAGGAGCAATCTACTCCCATCGATATACACACCCAACAGGGAAGGAATTGTCAATTGTTTGGAAAGGGAGCAATTAAGCTATGCTTTTGCTTCATTATGAATTGGTGGTCAGAATCACCACACATAGGTATTGCCTTGTGCTGGCCTGGGGATCATATCTAAAGATATGGTGCTCTCCAGAATTTACATTTCATCTTAGGGGAGCTTTAGGACTAAACAGAACCAATAGAAATACCAGAGCCACAGCACAGAGCACTTTTACATTCTACTCACATGAATATGTCTTGGTTTGAAAGGGTATTTTCATTGTTCCACAAGAAATACATACAAGGATACAAGGAAATGTTGTTGGTCATATGCATATGATTACTGAGTGTAAAACATGCTGTGAAATTGTGTCTGTTTCTCAACCTATTTGTGCAATAGAAAATTAGTTTAAAGCTTAACATTCAAAATTAACAGTGTGCAAGATGGGTCTTTTGCTAGACAAAAAAATGCATAAATGTAAATGTATACCAACATGTGAACAATTTTGGTTACCATCTTCCATTTTTCAAAAAAAATTCATTGGGTTATAAATCTGTCATGCTCTTTCAGCCAACCCAGTCAACCCAATTTAGCAATATACACACATATGCCCCACATATGCCACAAAGCTTGCTTTTAATATATTTCTTTCAAATGATTTTTAAGACTTTTTTTCAAACGAGTTGTCCAGTTGACTTTTGATCAAACTCAACAACAGGCAGACTGATGCCCCTCACATACCACAAGGCTTGGTTCCCCAGATTGTTTCATACTATACAGATATGTTGTCAAAGAATGGCAGTTTTGCAGACAAAACACACCCAAACCAAAATGCTATGGTCTGAGCTTGTGCCTGTTTTTACATGTTACCATGGTAGCAGTGATACATGAGAAACAAGTGCTGATATTAGATATTGTTGACAGAGTTGCATGAGAGGACTAGGGAGCAACATTTTACATAAATTCATTTTGTTATGTGCCTCCTAATAATGCCTTTGAAATGTATGACTCGTTTCCTGTCCAGGGTGCCTCACACGTATGGCAGGAGACTGGATTGATAAGCCTATCCTGATGCAAGGTGGCCCTCAATGAAGCGGTCAAAAACAGAATCAATGAAATCAGAGCTTAGTCTCCCCCATTATAAAAAAGAAAACCATATGCAAATGTTATGGGGCTCTACAAAACCCCAGATCCTTTCATGTCTCCGGCCAGCAGCCTGCTTATTATTATTCTCTGCAAAACAGCAGTCCCCTTCCCTCCTCATTCAGCTGGTAAAAATACTGTTGATGTTGATTACTCGATTTGTGTACCCAAGCTCTCGGGTCCTTTATTGGACGTGCAACACACAATCACACAAAATCCCAGTTCAGCTCTTTTATCTGAGCTCTGAAAGGCCGTCTGGGAACAGAGTGAGACAAACGGAGCCATGCAGCACAGAAGTGATGTGAGTAGTAGCACCCTAATCATGGCAAGCCTCCACAATATGGCAGTTTATTCCCGCACAGCTGATGTAATTTAAAAGAAATAAAAAAAGAGGAGGGAGGGCGGTGCAGGAGAAAGGAGGCAATGCCATTGTTGGTTTTGAGAAACAGGAGGATGATCATGTGTCTGCCCAGGGTCTGGCCACAGGTGGTACAGTTTATATTTAGCAAACACACAATGGATGTGTCTCTGTGTGCTAGAGGTCAGGGCACATGTGCTTGTGTCTCACACTAAGAAACAACTAGGCCTGGGTAGTGGTTTTTTTCCCAGGGTCCTAGTAACATTTGACAACACGCTTTGCCTGATTGGGAACTGCAAGCTCAAAAGCGCAGGTTGTCTGTCATTTTGAAAGAGTTGAAACCAGAACAGCATGTGTTTGAGCTATAGATTGTATATCCATGTTTTCTACTCCTTCTGTCTATTTTAATATATTCTGACACAGGTGGATAAATGTTACAACCCTGTGCTTGGACATACCCTGTAGTGTGTAAACAGAGTTTCACATACTATGACATGCAGTTGCCATGACTAACACTAACACAAGTTAGTGTTCAAGATGCTGCCAAAAAAGGCTTTAAGCGTCCTAAGGTGGAAGCAAAAAAAAATGATAATGTGGACAGAGATCATTTTGACTGTGTGTTTAGGTGTTAATCTGTACCATAGTGTGCAGTCTGGATTTACACAAAAGAATATAATGAATAACTTTACACAAAGGAATATAATGAACTTTCCACATGTTTTGTTGTGTATCTTAACACCGAGGTATCATTCTAATCACATAATCATGACAACACTTGCAAGGGTTATGCCATGACATAACTGTAATGTTGTGTATGCACAGTGTTATTGTGAAGTGACATGGGGGCAACTCCTCTCCTGGGGTAATTCACTGCCTCTGCATGCAGAAATCAAACCACACAAGCGGGACAATTTTTTGCAATTGCTCTTTTATTGCTAGTGTCTGCGGTTAGTCTGTGGATTTTGCTCAGAAACACACCAGTGTGCAGTGGAAGTGAAGATATCACTCAGCTCCATTTCTGGGGGGGAAAACAGTTTTGGATATAAGCCCAGCTGGCAGTGAGCTTTTCTGTTACATTTTTAATCAGATTATTGGCTTAAGAGGCCGTCCACATGGCAATGTTCCTGTTTTTTTTTTTTTTGCGGGTTGAAAAAAATTTGTGTCCACACATGAGCCAGAGAGAAAAATATCTGCGTCCTCACGACAACGGAACACTGAGTGAAATCGATGTAATACATATCCACATATATTTAGCAGAAGCTTTTATCCAAAGCGACTTACAATTTTTCAACTATCAATTCTTCAGGGCCAGTCTCCCCTGGAGCAACTTAGGGTTAAGTGCCTTGCTCAAGGGCACAGCGGTGGCAGCTGGGAATCGAACCCACAACTTTTCACACTACTTGCACACTAGGCAGGTTCCTTAACCACTACGTTACCACCGCCCATCTGTATCTGTTTACAGCCAGAGCCACTGGACACACCAACACCAGAGCATGCATGCGCGTAGAGCACAAACACAACTCCGTTGTCCTCCATTGTTGTTTTTACCACTTGTTGTGTGCCGGGATCTTCACTGCTCTTTTGGTCATGGTGACAGATTGGCGACGTCATCGTTTTCAAAAAGCTGCGTTTTGCTTGTCTACAACGAAACAAAACGACTGCGTTTTCAGATTTTTCCACTCTGGAACGCGTTTTCAAAAAACTTTAGGTCACTAAAACGTTTTAGGTCGCAACACCAAAACGCATAGAAACTTCTCCATTTTAACAGAAAAACGTTGCCGTGTGGATGGCATCTTACTCTCCAAAATGGAGCACACAAATTTGTTGTGTATATCTGTGCAGAAACTTTTTATTTATTTCCCAAAACTATATGATAACAGCCCAAAAATGAGCAACTGGGCAACAGAATAGAATGCGTCTTCCATGCCTGAGTGACCACTTGCTCAGCCCTCTGTCACAAAGTCTCTAGGGTTGCCATAGTGATGTTAGTCACTTGGTGGTTGAGTCAGATATTTTCTTCCACCTTTTCTGTTATTTTCTCCTTGTGGTTCCAGCAGCAGTCCTCTCCAGGTCTCATGGCATCAGGAGAAAAGAGAAGTGGTATAACTACATTCAGTGATGACCAACAACGACCTTAGAAGCCAACGGGAAGAAGGATGAGACCTACAAGGACCAGGTGTGTGGGTAGGGTAGGTGGTCATCAGTTTGGTAAACAAAGCCCTTTAGGCCCAGTGGGAATTGGAAAAAATGTCTTCTCTGTCAAAGACACATTGATCCAGGAAACAACAACAACAACATCCCTCGAGTGCCAAGTGAATGCCAAACATGGCTGAGGTCATGCCTTGTATTTGATAGGAACAAAGGAGCAGCTGTTTGTTGTCCTCAATAAGCCCTGATCTGCTTCTACCACTTTGTACAGAGTTGTAGAGACATCCATGTTACCTCATATGCATGATCCAGCAATGAAGGCCCATACATAGAAACTTGTCTGAAAATAACTCTTTGGGGAAAAAAGAAAAAGAATAAAAAACAGAAAAAAAGAAAAAGAAAAATTGCCCTCCTGATGCGATGGAGGTGGAGATGTTGTGCTCCGGTAGCGAGGTGAACAGAAAACAGAGGCGGTGGCAGTAGCCGTGGTGATCGCCAAGATCAGGAGTAATTGCTGCACCAGGTTCAGTTTCTCATCTTTTCCCCTCATTTTAAAAGGGATAGGGAATCACAGAGAGGAGATGTGGGGAAGGAGGTGTGTTTGAGTGTGTGTGTGTGTGTGCGTGTGTGTGTGTGTGTGAGAAAGAAAGAGAGAGTAAATTTGTGTGTGTGTTCTGTTGTGTGTGTCTGTCTGTGTGTGTGTGTGTGTGAGAGAGAGAGAGAGAGAGAGAGAGAGAGAGAAGGTGTTTTAGGTATGTGTTGTTGGATATTGGCATGGTACGTTTCACATCAACAGAAATTATTATCCATGTCTACAATAATCTTTGCCCCCACAATCTGGGCGATGATATTACTTGAGTGAGATTGCCTCCATTGTTATGCAACATTGACGCTTTTACTTTGCCAGTCAAGACCATCAGCAGAGCCCACAGGAGGTCTGAGCTCTGATATCTGTCTTTTTTGCCCCACAGTTGGAGCCAACGGATGTGGGGAATACAATTGATTTCACAGTAGCCTTCAGGCTCTCAGTAGCAAATACCTGCACATGCTATAAGGTACATGATTACTGCTGGTGTATCTTCTTGGTGATTGCCATGGCAATGGCTTCCCAGCCAATCCCACGTTTGCTCTCCAGCCCTTGTCATAGCAAGGCTGCTGTATACCCAGTAGTGTGGTCAGGAAGATGAATTTTCAACAGTTGTCCAGTCTATCTAACCTGAAGTGGATTTTATTGATTTTTTCACCAGTAACCACAGCAAAATAAAATCAACTACAAAATGATATATAGCACCCTTACAATCATTGTCACCCCTGGTAAAGTTGACACATATTCAAGAAAAGAATTTACTGGCAACAATCTCACAATGATAACACCGAGGGACAACCCAGACTTGAAGAGAAAAAAATTCATTCTTAGAAAGAAAAATTGTAAAGCTCTTTTGATCACAACAACTAAAGCTCTAAGTTCAAGGCATTGTAATGTGACGGAAGATGTCAAGGGATGGAAGTTACTGTGCCACATTGCGTGGATATTCTGAGGATTGGTGTCTTTTCTTTGTCAGGCTCCCAAAAGAGAATAATGACCTGACCTTGGTGTCGGGAAGATTTTAAATGCAGTGCTTCAGAAGTGTGTGTGTGTCTAGACTAGTGTCTAGTGAAGTGTGGAGTTATATTTGTGTGTGTGTTGTCCTCAGGAATATTCCTCTAGACTGGGAAAGAGAGAGAGAGTTCAATCAGGTTATGGCCCATCGCTGTAAATCACATCAGAGCTGAACTGGAGCAGGAGATGGGGAGAGGGAAGGGACTGAATGCTGTGGGAGTTGTGTGTGTGTGTGTGTGTGTGTACAATAGATGACTGTGTATGGCAGAGTGTGTGTATGAGGGAGGGAGAGGAGACAGGGGTTAGTTAAGGTAAAGTATGCATGTGGGTGTGCATATGTGTCTTTCTGTCAATGTGCATGCTTGTCAGTGCTTTAATATATTAGAGAGTTGTGTCTACTCAGAGAGTAGAAAAGGCATAGGTGGCGATGAGGAAAAAGTGACAGTGTGTGTGCGTGTCTGTGTGTGCGTGTGTGTTTGTGTACAGAAGTCATTCAGCTTTCTGATATTGTGAATTTGTGAGTCAGGCTCCCATGGCACTCTAAATGAAACAGCAATCTCATGATGGTCCATTGACTGACCAGGGGTTTTCTCTGCAGTAATGGGTTGATGTCCGCCCACTCCTCTGTGGAGATATTGATGTGTCAGAGGTGATGGGGTGGCCCGCTCCATGAGAGTGTGGATAGGGGTGGTTGGCAGGGGTCAGTGATGGGTGCTGGTGGGCGCTGTAATATGAAATGTAGAAGAGCCAGCGGGTTCACCTCACAATCAAACGTATAAACTCCAAGCCCCTGACATTTGATCCCCACTGCTGTGGTGGCGGAGGTGGAGGAGGGGGGTGCTGATGTGTGTGTGTGTGTGAGTGGATGAGGGCTAGGTGGAGATGGAGAGGAAAAGTGACAATGTGTGTGTGTGTGTGTGTGTGTGTGTGTGTGTGTGTGTGCGTGTGTGCATTTGTCTCTGTGTGTGGACTTACATTCTCAGCAGTGTGCCTTAGAAAGTAAACAAGAGGATGGCGAGGGATCTGCACTCATCACCAGAGAGGCTACTGGTTCAGCAGAGCCTGGCTAAAAGGAAACCTTGGTAAATGCCAGTGGTCCTTCCGTTGGCAAAGCTAAACAGTGGTAAAGCAACACATCCACATACACACACACAGCCACACACACACACACACACACACACACACAAACAGTTATCAGTTATGAGAACATGATAAGGAGAAGGAACACTCCCCCAGGGTTCCTCAGGGTCCTGTTCCCAGTGTTTCTCTAGGGCAGAATAGAAACCTGAAAAGAAGAGGTGGAGATAAGCCTGCAGTGTAGAACACAAAACAAAATAGTTGCCATTAGTTGCTTTTAAATTGTCCAATTAAGTCCAAATACATGACAAGATATCTAGCGTAGGCTTCAATAAGTAGCAAGAGTAGGAGAACAAAGGCAAAGAATGTCATTATAGGAGAAGCCAAGTGTGTGAGAAATATGCTTAAGGATCATTTCTGTTTATAATATCATAATGATAGTCATTTACAGGCTTAAATTGGCAGGCAATCTTCAGTGGAAAAAGAAAAGGCATGCAGAGTGGTAAAAGAGAGAAAGAGGCTCGGCGAAATGGAGAGAAAGAGTTCAGACTGGGGGGGTGGAAAGACACTAAAATGAAAGGAACAGAACAGCAAGATAACCAGAGATCAGAAAGAGAAGAAGAATGTGAAAGGCGTGTGCTTATGGCTTAGTGTCTGTCTCAGATGTATTCATATTTACTGTACAAACTTAGTAAGGTAGCCGAAGAGGAAGAAGGGAAAAAGAAAGACAAGAAGTTAAGGAAAGCAGATGAAATTAGACACAAGGATTGAGGGATGCCAAAGGAAGAAGTAGAAGAGTGTGGTAGGAGAGGAGAAATCAATAAAGATGCGGTGGGGGTAGGGCTAGGTGGGATAAACGTGAGGATGGAACGGCAAGACGGCAGCAGAGGAGGGTGAGCACACAGCAGATAGCAGTATCTGTTATGCCAGTGCACTTAGTGCAGCTTGAAAATGTAAGCCCCCAAAAGGGCAGGCAGAGTCAGGGAGGCCGTGGAAAATAGCATAACACAACATGTTTGTGGTAGAGGGCAATAGCGTGCTTTAACCATTTTCAATCAAAAAAAAAAAAAACGCTTCAGCCACCACAAGAATGAGAGAGGCCATCTGTCATTAACACCATATTTTATTGATTCAGGCTCCAAAACGGACAAGTCAATATCATGTTTCAATGGGACTGACAAGGGGAATGCAAATCCAATACAAGATCATTTTGTGGGTTACAAAATTCATGAATACCCCCCGCCCCATCCCTCAAAAAAGAAAAGGCAGAAAACAACACTTCTTCAGTGGTTGGTTAACATAACAACAACGTCACCAATTACAATCAATTTCCTCCTTGAGTGAGAGTAGAAATGACTACCAGAAGGAGCACTTAGCTTACACAAGACTTCAGGCCCACTGAGACAACACATGTGGCTAATTTAAAAACAGGCACTGCTGAGACCAAAATAAAAACTAGAAAATCTACCAATAAATTAAAAGGAGGAAAAAAATTAACATAAGCACAACACCCTTTTTTAAAAAATGCAAACAATCCTATTTACATTTGAAGAGAAATGTAGACCACGTGGTATCTCTTTTTGTGGGTGATCTGGGGAAGAGAACTGGCATCAAGTACATTGGATAGGCACTTCATTTCTGATGACCTGCCTAGATTTGGCACTCTCTCTCTCTCTTTCTCTCTCTCTCTCTCACACACACACACACACACTTATGCTCACACACATCACACATATGCACACACCATTCTCACTGGCAGTATAAATATTGAAATTAATATTAATCTGTATCTCTCTCTCTCTCTGTATCTCTCTTCAGCTACACCCTCTGCTCCCCATACACACACCAGCCCCCAACCACTACACTCCCACACACATTCACCAGCCCCCAACCACTACACTCCCACGCTCTCAGTCTTCTAATCTCCCCCCATCTTCTCTCGGTTCAGCCATGGACAGATTTGCCTAGCCTTCAAGTACACAACCCCTCTCTCCCTCCCCGACCAACAGACAGGGTCTTCAGCCTTTTAACTACAGAGAGGGTTTTCCATACATAAACTCCTCTCTCCTTCCCTGAATCATTGACGGGGAGCTCCACCATCCACATCCTCAACTACACCACGCCCCTCCACGTCACCTCCTATCCATCCCTCTCCCTCTCTCTCATAGCTCTGTCTTTGCCAGTCAACCCCAACCCAAACCAAGCCAAGCCCACCCTACGCCACTCCTTTCCCAGACTACCCCAGACTACTGACACGGAGAACCTTTTCCTCTAAGCACAATCAGGAAGCTACAACATTTCCATCTTTCATTTTAAATCCACCTCTATCTCTCTCGTCCATCTGTCTATCCCTGTCAACCGCCCACTCTCCCCCCGGCCTGGGGGTAATTGCAGGGCTTTTAGGGTGGAGGGGATGGGTCAGGGGGGGCTCTCTGCTGTTTCTCCACGCTTGGCACCTCAGGTGCATTTAATACCTGCACTTTGTCTCTTTTAAATGAGTGCTATAAATAGGAGCGAGATGAGCCTTAATCAATGCACTGGTAGGCCAGGACACAATGAGCAACAGCCAGTGTTGATCCTGTGAGTGCGTGTGTGTTTTTGTGTTTGTGTGTCTGTACAGAAAGAGAGAGAGAGAGTGTGTGTGTGTGTGTGAGAGAGAGAGAGAGAGAGAGAGAGAGAGAGAATGATGTTTATAATTGTCTGTGTATCTGAATGAGGTGATGTTTATATGCCTGCATGTGTGAGGGTGTGCCTCTGTATGTGATTGCGTGCATATGTCTATGTTTGTGTGCACGTCTGTTTGTGTGTGTGTGTGTGTGTGTAATCTTATCTGCAGTGAATGCTGCTGACCTGTCTGGAGTATGTGTGTACACAGAGGCAGTGAGAGAGCGAGGATTGATTACAGACTAAAACACCCACAAGCCCATGTCTGGGCAGCAAGGAGCACATCACTATTTCCCAGCAGCGCTACCTTCACACCCCACCACACACACACACACACCTCACCATACTTGTCATTCCTTTCTCTGTTTGCAAATATCTCCTCTGCAGCTCTTGAAGGTCTGTTCTCTGCAGTATAAAAGCTACCATGTCAGTCTGTTTAAGCATCTAACCATGGGGGCAAATATGACTCCATTTTAAGAAGTCTCTTTGATATCCATTTACTGCCTTCTTCAGGTATTAAATGTGCACTTAAAGCAATTTCCTTTTTTCCAACGTGAAACTACTTGAGCCATCAGGGTTTAGTGAATCATTAAGCTTTACTGTAATACTCCAGCATAACAATATTGAGAATTCCATAATTCCATACTTAAAGCAATCATTCATTGGATGAACAGCAAGTGCACTATACAAAGGTTGCATTTTGAGGCATTTCATCTCAATGGTACGAATTTAGAATTCGAACCTACAGGAAGACCTGTTGTTTATGTTTGTGGTGTTAAATGCCATCGCATCACAATACCTTCACCACGGTACCAATCAAAATATAATCAGCTACTTGATGAAGGAAAGATGAAACTTTCCTACTGTATATGAACACTGCCAGTTGCTGCCAGTGTCTGTTTTTCCACTGGCCTTTGCTAGCAACTCACAATGGCAAACTGAATGGCCAGGTTTGTGCCCATAACTGACATTGCTGAAAGTTAACGCAGATGCTTATGATCACCTAATTTAAAAAACTCGGTAATGAAGAAAACTTGTTAAGTTTGATACTGAATCCTTTTAAACATTGCAAGATATCAGGCCAGAAGATGTCCAGCTGAGCCAATCAAAGTGTGGTTCTAGTGGAGAATGTACTTTAGAATGTTAGAACCCAGCGATGTAGCATCAAGTGAACCCTACATGTTTCAAAAACAAGAAGACCACATGATGGCAATGTTCTGCAGAATCAACAAGAGTATTGTAAACTAACACATGCTACCAAAACACACATACAGTGCATGGCCAAAACCCACCCACCCACCCACCCACACATTGTACAGACACTATACACACGCATGTGTAAAAACACACATTCAATAGCCAACCACACGTGCATATAATTAAGTACATTTTTGTCCATCAGTCAATGTGCCTAGACTTACGTTAATATGTTACATGTTTCATACAGCTTACAGAAACACAGGAATACAAAATGTAACAAATTTTTGCTACAGACAATTATAATATAATAATATAATATTTTAGCCATTTTTATAAATATAAATACACTCAAAGATTTATACAAAATACCAATTTTTGACTGAATGTGACAATGTGATACAAAGGCTACAAAGAGTTGAGCAGAGGTGGGGAGAGGAGCAGACAGAATCTGGCTACACAGTGATACTGAAGAGTTGTGGACTTCTTCTTCTTCATTTGTCAAGTCATCTGCATGAAACACACCACTGCATGAAGGACTGTCAGGATTTAAAGTTCCCTTTTTCTCCCTTCACATAAAAACAGCATCAAAAAACACTCTTTTCCAGTCAGCTCAGGGAAACAGCTGCCTTCTTCTCTGCACTCAGTGATTCCCTGAATGAGATGTAGGGAACAGAGAAGCAATAATCATGCACAGAGGGGAGGGGAAGAGCAACAGAGAGCGACAGAATGGGCAGAGGAAAGGAATGGGAGAGAAGATCTATGAGATAAGGAGGGAAAGAGAGAGAGACTGTGTGAAAGATAAAGGAGAGAGAAGGAGAGAATAGTGTGGTCATTCCTTATCTAAGTTCTCCTCTGATTGTGCAGACCTCTCCCTTGTGAGCTCCCTCTCTCTCTGTTCCCAGCTTGTCAGAAAAGCCAGTTGTGCTCAGTGGCCATCCACAGCTGTCCAGGTGCCCACAAACATGGCTCGCTTTAGGTGCAGCAGCAGCCCCCCCCCCCCCACACACACACACACTCCTACCCCATCCCCCACCCCCCTCGACATCAGACAAAAGCTGCTGCACTGATCTCTGATCTACCCGTTCAGCTGCGGCGCTCAGATGAAAAGGCTTCAGGCGATTATCAGAAAAGTGCCGCAGCATCATTAAAAGATCAAATGAAATCGAAGCAGCCCTCAATATGCTTTCCTTCACACACACACACACGTGCACGCACACTCACACACACATGCGTACACACACACACAAACAAATACAAACACAAGTACACACACACAGGAGCACACACTCACAAAGATACATAAACCAAACAATAAACATATAGCACAAGTTGGTCTTTTGTACTCTTCTCTGTCTCCCTCACTCTCTCTCTCACTCACTTTCACTTTCTCTGTCAGTCTTCATCTCTGTCTCTTTTTGTCTTTGAACTTTCCTGGTGATATTTGCATTCTCACACTGAAACCCTTAAAGCCCGGCCAGCAGCTCCCTGAGCGGAACGGCACGTTCCCCCAGCAAGACATCTCTCTTGAGACTAGTACCCTTGTTGACGACCTTCATTTTGATGGCCAGGTTCTTGACCTGGGTGACAGGCAGTGAGTCGAAGAAGAAGTCCTCGTTGAAGACAGGGTTGCGGCTGTTCTTGATGATGGTGCTGCGCTGTTTCTGGAGCTTGCCTGGTTGCAGGTAGAGCGTCACGCAGCAGTTGATGCTCTTGACATCCACATGCTGGTCGTACAGGTCCTCGGCTGCAAGCAGACGCACCCGCAGCCGTGCCGCCTCCACATCATAGTCTGTGCAGAGCCGCAGAGTGCCGCCCTTGTGCAGATTGACCGTGTGCTGGGTCAGCCGCTCGGAGGTCCCAGCACCACCGGCCTTGCGGACGCCGAAGGCAGGCGAGGGTGGGCAGCGGAAGCGTCTTGGTACATTGGGGCTGGTCTCCACTGAACTGCACTCGTCGGTGGAGAGCGAGCTGTGCCGGGCGAAGGACCGTTTAGCGCGCACCACCTTGGCTGTGGCGTCCTGTGTGAACATCTTGAGGAGCGAGGCAGAGCGCGAGAGCAGTGGTGAGTTGAACGGTGAGGAGTCGGCCGACGAGCACGTGTCGCTCTCGCCACCACTGAAGTAGCGGTATGGGTTGTGGCCATGGCCACCAGGCCCACCACAGTCACTGGGGTTGAGATGCATTGCGCCCTGGCCTGTTGAGCGACGCTGTGAGTTGGGCGACGTCAGTGGGCTGGTGGGGTCACTGTGGAAAAGTGACTCCTTGCGTCGCGTGTGCGGGCTCTCCATCAGTGTAGTAAAGCCATAAGACGTCTGCGCCTTCGGCACATAGGGCAGCGACATGGCCGTCTGGGACTGGGGGTCTGCGTTGGTGGTCAGGTCAGCGCTATCAGTCGACGCCAATTCATCAGCACTCTCTACTTGGATGATGTGGCGGTTGGCTGCCTTCAGGAGGTTTTTGGTGTCGCCTGCAAGCCGGTTGAGGAGACGGGGGCTCCGTGGGCTCCCCTTGGGCGTCTTGCTGCAGATTACCTGCTCCGAGGTGGAGGGCCGCAGCCCGGCATTGCGGGGCTGCACCTCTGGGGTCTCTGCCTCGGGTGGGCAGCACACCAGCTTGGGTGGGATGAAAAAGTCTGGGATCTTGTCGGGTGTCAGGACATTGCTGTACGGTGCAGCTGATTTCTCTTGCCGCTCAGCTGCTGACTGCGACTGCCTCCCCCCCTGACTCTCCACCGAGCCACGAATCTTCTCCAGCAGCCACATGGGGATCAGAGCCTTGGACACCTGAGGATGCCCAGACACATCGATCAGCTCATTGATTAATTACATCAATTAATTAGGACCTCTGTGTACTCTTAGGGTCAAACAGACAGTTGCCTGGGAAACATAATCAGCTGCTATAGCAACACTAAGGCTGGTTGAGCATCTTATAATCTTTAAACTAATTAATTTCTCCATAGTTTAGAAACAACCTGCACCTTATTTGACATATTTGACAGTTTTAATTATATTTTCAATATTGGTTTAATAGTTTACTTTGAAATTATGTGCACATTTATTCAACTAATATAAATAATGCACCTGCAAATTATAGGCTATTTTTATCTACACGGAGAGCAGTTAATCTATTCAATTTCACTATGAGAAATTCAAAGGGACAAGGAAGTTGAGCATCACCGACGTATTTGCATACTCCTCGGGCGTTTTCATTTTACCAGTGGGAATGATGGCATAAATTCCAGCTAATAAACATCAAAGCAGCATTAAATTTCAGAGGAATGCAAAATTGGCCGAACAGACAAGAAACTGTTCTCAACTATTTTGAAAACATGCAGTTGTTAATGATCTTCAATTATGTAAAGTTTTCGCTAACTATATTTCACAAGAGAGGAGTGTTTGTATAGCACAGCCTCCAACCTCCGGTTCTCTACTGTTGTCAGAACACATTGCTCGCAGTATTTGCCATGGGAGTGGACGGAGACGGGAGGTGCTCCACAGTGTTACATAAACAGTTATATCTCTAGTTTCTCACAGGTCGGTGTAATCCGAAGAAAAATACTCAATTTCAACAGCAGGAAAATTCTCGTAAAAAAAGCCCGAGCGTCAAATGATCAAAAACACATCCCGGGCCCATTTTATTTGGAAGATGAAGAATATGAGATATGAGAGAATATGAGATACCCAAATATTCACAGTTAACCTTTCGTTTTCGCGTTGTATTAAATATTAGTCAGGGCATTTTTTGCAGGTCTAAAATATAAGATTAGCCTACTCGACATTGATTATGTGATAAAACTATAAATAAGTCAACCAGTCCATATCTCACCGCAAAACTTCTCGCAAAGCACGTTTTTTTCAATGAGCGCACCTGTTGAGTTGTCTAACACAAAACTTACTGTACAGCAGAAGTCGCGTTGGGTCCACAAAGAAAACCACCAGATTTCGCATGAATTTCGGGATGTAGACTCATTCAGTGTGTCACCACCTTTCCTCTGTTGCTTAGTCCTAGACAGGGACGCGACGGTGGTCGGAGGAAAAACCCTACTTGGCGTTTATATCTGAAGCCCCCCGTACGCCGTGTTTACCTAAGACAACCAATGAGAGACAGCTGAAGCTCGTGCGCATCCGCACAATTAATTCTCGTTATTGCGGCCACCTTGAAACGGGAAATATTGAGCCTGTAAGTTAAACTGATACACCATGTTTGACTGCAAAGAAGAAACTGACAAAGATGTACCCAGCTGTAACAAGGTATGACAAGGTAACCATAATTAGACGTTGGACCACAAGGTGCGCAATGCGTTGAGAGGACCCTTCTGTCAAGCCATCTCTCTTAGAACGTATGTGATGGCAAACTAGTTTGACTACTTACCAACTTCCCCTCTCTTTTTAAGTTTGTGGTTGCTTAACAGAAATCATTAATGCGTTTAGTTCTATCCGTGACAGTGGGGAACTGAAGGCTAACTCTGATTTAATAGTCGGTCTCCGTGGTAACGTGAAATGTGGCAGTGCAGTAGCCTAACTTATCGTTGTCTTGGAAAGCTGTCTTGTGTAGGCTGGCCAGAACAATACAATACACACGTCTTCTCCCTGGCAGAGATACGGAGACGTTTAAATAATAAAAAATAGAATAAAATCAATGCAGCTAAAATAGCTGCCTTCTGTTCACACACAATGAAAGCAATAATCTACCCGCTATCAGATCCCTTTTTGCAAAGTGCCCCGTCATCACAAATATTTGCCTTAGCATACTCAAACACACTACCTGTTACGTCTGTGTAATTATGGCCCCGACTGGGTCTGGTGTAGAACACAATCTGCGTCTTTTGCCGCATGAACTGAACTGAGCGGCATGTTCACCTGTCCTCATTTCAAAAACAAATTTTCCTGGTTTTATGTTTAGGACTACTGCTCTCTCTCTCTCTCTCTCTCTCTCTCTCAGTCTATCCGTCTGTCTTTTTTCTCTCTGTGCATAACATTAAAATGCAATTAAGTAATTGCCTAGAGAGAAGCGGCACATTACTGCAGTTAGAATGGCCTGATGAACACATCTTTTTTAATTTCCCAGGTTGCCAACGTGAACACTGCGGAGAGCGCATCATTTTTTATCATGTATTTCTTCCTACATGGGTCTTTTTTATTGTGTGTACTAGACTACATGCGTAAGTGTATACATTTTCAGGTTATGTTTATGATATGCTTACGTTAAATTTGATTTATTTTTTGAATAAACAAACAGTAACATTTTAAATCAAGCACATTTTAAATATAATATAATAACTAATGGTAAACACAAAGATACATACAACAAACATATTTACAAACCGTCTCTGGAAAAACAATGAGTAATACATGAATGAAAATTGAATAGGCTAATAAACTTCATAATTAGGCCTTGACAGTAACATTGGACATTGACAAACCCTGACTGTAAAGTGAATTGTAGTTAATTATGCAAATTGATGTGAGTATTTAAAACTTAAAAAGCCTAAATTAATGTTAGATTCATTACACCAGTGAGAAATCACAGAAAAAAAGGTTCTTGACTTCTTAATACCTATTGAAGTTCAGCATTGCAGATGACTGCAATGGTCAAAAGGGGGGAATAAAGGTGGATAAAGGAATTCAGAATTAAGGAGCATATACTCTGAGTGACCTCTGATGCCCTGCATTTTCAATGATCTGTGTGGTCTCACCACACATACAGCCAGATAACATTACATAGCAACAGCGCACTTCCTACAGAGCTGTCACTCACAAGAATAGGCCTTAACTTCTAAACATTTCAGGGTATAAATCAACATCACTTTGTGACTGAGGTTACATGCCCAGCTAAATTAATTTAGTAATGACACAATTACTTGTAGTTTTAACAGAGGTCAATGAAGTTGAGATAAGTTGGATGTTGATATGTTGGGTCATAGGCTAGGAATAGAGCTCAGTTTAAGAAACAGTGGTCCTTATTCACATTATCTTCCCAAGATTTGAATGAAAGAAGATTTGAATTAAGTTTTATAAACTTAGAAGGTTCTGCTTAAGAAGGTTGTATGAAAACTCTTGAACCCAAGGTATCCATCTTTCATGAAATAACAGAGGCACACAGGAATGCATAGGAACAGATGATCCCACTAATGGACACTAAGAATAGACTGGTTTAAGTACTGGTTCCTGACATACCCAGAGGTGAGGGCATGATATTTTGATATCTTACCTTGCCAAGCCACACTAAATTATCATCTTTAGCAACATGAAAGATAGCTCAATGATAAGCAAATATATCTGGTACCCACTGAGCTTACTTAGATGAATTTAGTTATTAATGTAATGTATGTTCTCCTTCAGAGTACAGTTCTGCATGGGAATCATCAGTTAGCAATTTTTGTTGTTGTTGTTGGCAAGCATGTGAAGCTTCCCACTTGGTGCTGCTGCCAAAGACTTTCACATGGACCTCCATAGGCCTATGAGAAATGCAAGCCAGAAAAAATGCAAAGGTCTCATGAATGAATGCTCAAATAATGGGGAAACCAAAGCGTATTCATTCTTGGAGTAAAATGAAATCTCCAGCTGCTGTCTATTTGCTATTGTGTGTGTGTTGACTAAAAATAACCTAGATTGCACAGACTGCTCCCTTTGGCTCTGTCAATACCTGTTGCGTCATGGTAGGAAAACCAGGTCTTCTTGATAGGAATGATAGTCACGAAGGCTGTGACACAGCAACAATCAACTCAAAATAGGCTAACTTCTAAAACAAAGTCACTCCAAATCGAACGGTCCTAACGGTCGTGCTTTTCATGGAAACGCACAACGGCGTGAAGCAAAGATGTAAAGAGAGCTGAGAGCCTACCGCCGTTTCCACGGCAACCTAGCATCAGTTTTCTTTCTCTCTGACATTTGGCAACAAGTTATTTTCTCCCTCATGTCTTCTGTTCCACGTCATGTACCCCTTTCTTCCAGATTGGATATAAATAAAGGCTGGCACGTGTGTCACTGACATACCAAGCCTAGGATAATTTCTCCTTGACCGACAGACATCACGGCTCACCAATTCTAGAGTTGCCTAACATTCTGACCCCAAACTGGTCCTTCCTACCACCACAGGGGATGAGTGATGAGATGCTGAGAAGTTGACATGAGAGAGGTCAACCTCAGCTGATAGGTTTAACCAACATACTTAGGGGTCAACAATTATCCATTATACCTGAAGAAACACTCAGGTTAGGTAGAGAGGGACGGACAGTAAGCTGATGTCTCTGGAGCATTTGAAGAGGATGGAACTCACACTACAGACTACACATAAACTGACATACTTGTATTTTTGGATCACAGATTTGTTTCCACTATGGGATTGTCATTTGGTTTTATATCTTCACCTTTATTCTAACGGTAGGCCTTCCTTATTTTTTGACACAAGCACCATTGTTTGTTGGTCACTCCCAGGACTATTTGGCCAGTCATTCTAATTCTTATTTTTTAATGGACACAGTCATGTAAGCATGTAAGCGTGTCCGGCTGTCTACAACGCTGTGTAGCGAGTGCGAGTAGAGAGCTGAGAGGGTAGAGAGCTGACGATCAGAACTTAAGTTCTGACGATCAGAACTTATTTCTGTTTCTGTGACACTACTGCTCTCTGCTGGTGATAATGAGGAGGTGGTCAATTATTTATTTATTTATTTATTTTTGAAGTCAATGCACCACTGACTGCAAATTTACAATCTAAGGCACAGATGTCATCACATCTATATGAAAGTCAAGACATTTACATTTAGGAGACGCTTTTATCCAAAGCGACTTACAAAAGAGGATAACATTCAAGCTAGAACACAATGAAAGAACGAACAAGGAGTGCATATTGCTAACAAAGAAACTGCACCATTTTAAGTTAAAAAGTGCAATAGTGCAGAGAAATAAATTAAGTGCATTCTCAAAGTTTACGCCAGGAGATATTCTTGGAAGAGCTGGATCTTCATGAGTTTCTTGAAGGTGGAGAGGGTATCAGATGATCTGGTAGCACTTGGGAGGTCATTCCACCAGCGCAGAACCAGATATGAGAAGAATCTGGATTGACCTGCACAAGGTGTTGGCAGTGCTAGAAAACGTTCCTTAGAGGAGCGAAGCGGTCGCTGGGTGACATAGGGCTTCAGACAAACCAGTGAAGGCAGATCAAGTGTAATATTTTGGTTACAGATCTACCGCTACTAGAATCTGATAGTAAGATAACAATTTGACAAAACCAGTACAATCTGACAGAAAGATGTAGCCACAGAAGTATTTGCATACTTTCAAGCTCTTGCAAGTATTTGCATACTTTCAAGATCTATGTTAAGCTTGAAAGTAAGCAAAAGGTCAACCAATCAATGGTCAGAACAAAAAATCATTTCAAGTCAGAATGGTGTTATGGTCTCCAGTTTGATTCACATATAGAAATTTGTGCTCTGTATTTCACCAATCCATGAGTACTGAGCAGGGGTGCTCACACAAAAACAGGTGCAGGTGCACCCAGCCACCTGTCAGGGGATCGAACTGGAGCCTCTTCAGTCATATTAACTCATCAAGGATTCAGCAGATTCAGTCTAAGAGGCCCCATAACTCCTCTCCACTTTCTCAAATCAAGAAAACACTGCAAGAGAAGCCTTTTCTAATAAAGTTCTTTATTTTCATTTGCATTTAAATAGGCCAACAATCCATTAAAAAAGAAGAAAAAAAAAAGAAACCGTATAGATGGCTAAGTAAAAGGAGCGCCCTTAACTTCCGCGTGCAGTTGAGCAAGAGAGTGAGAGGCTGTAAACCTTAGAGGTGAAAGATGACTTTAAAGAGACTGGGGGCTTGACCAGAGATTTTTGTTAAAGCATAGACACTGATGTGTTGTAACTGCAGTTGTGTTTGTGTTTTGTTGGAGTGTCCTGAGTTGAAAAACACAAGTTCCACAAAGATCCAAACAGGGAACAGGTAGTGCCAGTCTCTCTGTTGCTAGGTGAGGGGTGAGGGGGTGGAGTGGAAAGACCGCTTGTTGTCAACGAGTAACAACCAAGTCTCCTGTACGGAATTCAATGTAAAAAGGAAAGGGCAATAAGAATGTCAGCAGTTGATTCTTCAGCCCTTTACACTCGCAAACGTTTAAAAAAAAAAATGGTTCATGGGTGGGCTACAAGCACCCCTCACTCAGCATCTAATTTGAAAGAGTAACGGGGGAAGAAAGGGTTTCAAAAGGGTATACCATCAGTGACTCAACACCATACACAATCCCTTGCAAATAAAGTCAGGAAACACCCAGAAAAACTATACCATCCGCTGTCATCACTGTAAAAAGTCCTGTCAACTTCTAGCATGAAACCTACACACACACACACACACTTTAAATAAATTCTCATTATAATTATATATATATAAAAAAAACATGGGTACATAATTTGATTATATCCATTTTAAATTGGAATTCAATATCATTAAAAATCCTCCATGCTTGTTTCCCCTAATTTGTCTAATATGTTATGGTACTTGTACACCTGTCTACAAATCGGGTAAACAAAATGGGCACGTCAATTTATGAAGAGTAACAATGGTGACAGCAAAACATAAACCAGTGCACCAGTCTCTCAACCTCACACAACCCGGAAAAATGAAACAGACTTATAAAACCAAACTTTATCTGTGGCTTAAGATAGGATTCTTTTGGAAGTCTGTGAAGCCTAATGGGTGAGTGAATGTATTCAGGTGGGTGATGGAGTGTCCTCTGCCTTGAAAAAAGTCCTTTCCACTACAATTGAGGCAATTTCAGCAAAGCAGAGGAGCAGACAGGTGCAGGAAGGGAGCAGAGTAATAAAGCTCCAAGATGGTGCTGGTAATCTGAGCTTGTTCAGGTGAATGTGTATATGCCCCCTTACCAGTAACGCCTCAGCAGTGTAAGGTAAACACAGGCAAACAAACACACTCTCACACACACACGTGCACACGCAATACAAACAACTCAGATTGGAGGGAAAGGGGGGGGGGGGGGGGGAGAAGGGTGAATTACAGGATGCCACTCAATCATCTAAAAAAGACTAAACAAAAAGAAATGGAAGAGGCAGAGAGCACAAACAAAACAGAATAATATTAGAAATAAACTCTAAAATTTTCTGTAGTCCATTTGAACATCTGTCTGTCCACGGTCGGGAGACGGGGGGGGGGTAGACGGGGTAGACGGGGGCTCATGCTTAAATGTGTGTGTGTGTGCCAAAGTGTATGCCTATGTTTGAGTGTGTGTGTATTGGCATGACAAGAAGTGTATGAGGATGTGTATAGGTGGGACAGGACACGCAGTGTGTGTGTGTGTGTGTGTGTGTGCGCATGTGTCTCAAAGATACAGTGTGGGTTGTTGTGGATCAGTGTGTGTGTTTGAGAAGGTGTTTTAGGATGGGGGGGTGAAAGAAGAGACGGGATTTCGTCATGACTCCTCGTTGCCGGAGTCGTCCTCGGCGTAGCAGCAGTCGTCTTCGTCCTCGAGGTCATCATCATCATAGTAATCATCATAGAGGAGGTCAGAGCCCTCATCGGGCGCAGGGGCTCGTGTGCGTACGCAGTACTCTGCCAGCGTGGTGGGCACCTTCACGCCATCGCGGTCAGCATCTGCCTTGGTGGCCAACACCTGTTTCCTGTGGAGAAAAACAGCCAACGTCATATTCATCTTGGTGATACTTAAAAATGAGAACAAAATGTGTGAAGGCATGGTCAATAAGCCAGTGTCAGCTTTTCATAAGGTCTAGAATGCTTGTTGTAAAATGCTTCTTGCAACCTTGTTTGGCATCTGAATCAGAAAAACAAGAAAGAGTGTGTGTGTGTGTGTGTGTGTGTGTGTGTGTGTGTGTGTGTGTGTGTGTGCGTGTGCGTGTGTGTGTGTGTGTGCATGCGTCTATCGTTCCCCACCTGATGATTTCAGCATACTCGCGCTCCTTGCCCTTGCTGTCCCTCCATTTGCGGTACATTACGGAGGCATCAACGTTGGCTGGGGAGAATGTGTTGGGCTCATTCAGCAAGGAGATAACACTCAGCAGAATGGTTCTGAGGAGGAGAAGGGGGACAAACAAAGGTTACATTTACATTAGTACCAAACTTTATGGTAACACAAATCACTATACTTAATGCAAGGGTCTTGAATAGCAACACATGGGTATAAAGCAGACCAGAACTTCACAGCTCAGACCTTCACAATGGGTTGAGTTAGGTACTAGATCATTGGATCATATCATTCCTGTAGTGTACAGGTACACTGGGACATCAAAGCAGTCAGTTAGTTTAATCTCTGTCCCTTCATAACCCTTTACTCCCTGACTACTGCTGCCAATATTTTCATTTCACACTGCCAAAAAAAAAAAAACTTATCTGGTGTCAAATGAACTTCACATGGAATTAATGAAGCATCTGTCTCTGAAAATGTGCATTCGTATTCTACCAGTGAATACAAGTTCTACCATGATGCTTCTCAAAGCCAGTGCTTGAAAACTTACGAGCACAGTCCATTCACATGCATGGAAGTCTATTAATATATCTGTGCCTAATTAGTTTCGGTGAGGTCAAGTTTAAGCTTTGATGAAAATGACTGGCTTGGTATTTAAACGTGAAGAACAGAAAAGCTTTCATATAACCGTTTCACCACCTTCAACAAGAGTTATTCACACACACATAACCAAATGTCTCATTTGGATCAAGTGCAACACTTAAGAATTACGTTCAAACGAGGCAACGTGGTGAATAAACATTTAATGGAGACAGACAAGGGCTCCCAGAACCATTGCCAAGTCTTTCAAGTGTCATCATTAGTGGATCATCACTTGTATGACACATGATTTGTAGACAATCAGGGTGCCAGAGACACCACACGAGACAAGGGTATGGGGGGAGGGGAAGGTGACATGTGGACAGAGGAGAGGGGAAGGGGAATGACGCCAACTTCCTTTTACACTTAGCAGTGTGTCAACAGGAAACCGTGGTCGGTGTGTTGGTGTGTGTGTGTGTGTGTGTGTAGGGACTTGTGTAGTCAAACACACAAAATACAGACAGGCATATGTGCATCATAGAGTTCCTGTCTCCACTTCCATTACTGTGTTCAATGCTAGCGGCTTGTTGTTGTTTTTGATAACACCAGGAAATTGTCCCCAACAAGCCTTAGTCATCAGCTGCTAGACTAGCGAGTCAGGGTAGCATAGTGGAATACAATGGCTATATATGGCAACAGGCTTCTCCCTGAGCCCAGGGTTTTATTAAAGCCCGTGGGATGAGCAGATGGGCATTATTAGCTTTATGAGAGACGGTTGCAATGGTGAAACACACACATTTCCTTATGCTGCAATTAAACTTGCAGGAGGTGTGATGGAGTAAAAATAAATAAATAAATAAATACACACACGAATAAGGTTGCCGCTACACCCTAATTTCAACGTCACAGGCTACTGACGCAGATGGCACAGGAAATAGTCCTCATAATTTTTGTTTAAACAAGGTTTTATAATAACTATATAACACACATCACTTTTGCACTGGCATCCACATTTTGTTCTCCTGACTCATGCCAATCAACATAAATTAGACAGTGATGTCATAGCTGTGACCAGATGCTTATTAAAAACTACCTCTTGGACCACCTCAAATGTGGAGAGAGAGATATATGCAGTCACACAGTGAAAGACTGAAATGTGTTGTCAGTTATGAACTAAGCAAGAAGTATGTATTGATACATTTAACAGATAAGTTAAGCTTTTAAAAGACAAACAAATCAGCAACAAATCACCTTCACAATACATCTCTTGGCAGGCTATGTGTCCACTGACTCCTAAAGTATTGTTTGTTATTGTAAAAAAAAATGTAAAAAAAAAACAAACAAAAAAAACAGACACAGGCGGTTTTAAGCCATTTGTTCAGAAGAATGTTTGTTTACTATGATTGGATGTAGGTGCATCCTAATCAAAATCTCATCCTACTAAGTTGCACAATGCAACTTGTTGAAGCTTCACATGAGGGTACACAAAGTGAACAAGTTACAAAATGGCTATACATGCATACACACACACATTTTTGAGGGGTATTTGTAACCAAAAAGTAAACAAACAAATAAGAAAATATCTGTAGCAGCAAGTAAGTTGTAGAAGTTGTCCTGACTGTGGTTTATGTGTAAAAACATTGTTGTTTGTTTGTTTACGGTAGTTGTTTGTAGGCGGCGTTTTCAGTACCTGACATTTTGTGTGGGGTTCCATCTCTCTGAGGGAAGTTCTCCACTCTGAGGGTCGTCTACAGGAGGGTGCAGGATAGAGATGCACACGTCACCGTTCTGAGGGACACACAGACCAGTCACCAGTTACCATTAGTACACCAACCACCAGTTACCACCAGTCACCAGTTACCATTAGTACACCAACCACCAGTTACCACCAGTCACCAGTTACCATTAGTACACCAACATTGACCAGTCAGAGACAACAGCCGAATCACACAGTGACCAAACATCACTACTTGTGTGTGTGTGTGTCTGTGTGTGGAACCATTTATTTTGCAGGTTAGTCATCTGCAAAAATCTGCATAGTTCCTAACCAAGATGACCCCACTGACTGTTTAAATCAGAGGTGTGAGTAGGATGTCATCGTTGAGTGGGCATTGAGTTAGGCTGTCAGTTCCTGCATTCTGGTGTATTTTCACAGGTTATCTTATTTCATCATCCCAAACCCCTGAACCCTAAGACTGTGTGCCTGCTTACCATGATTCTGTTGATTAAGTAATTCGCCTTCACGAATGGACTCCACTTAAAAACAATGGTTTTGTTTTCTCCATTGCTGCTTAGTTAAGTTGAACTTAGTAAAAGCATCAGCTAACAAACTAACAGGCAAGTAGTCAGTATGGCTTAATTGTTACAATATTGCGACAAGTGATTCTACAGCAGCACACTGCTATTTTGTTCAATTGCATCCCATTCTTTTGAGCTTCAGACAGACAGACAGTTGCAACACTTGGATACACTTGGTATGTGTTAGACTTCTTGGCATTGTGATATTAATTAGCCTAATGATGCAATAATGTTTTTTGACTTCTGTCTGAGATTGCAAAAGACTGCATCTGCTTTATTAGCAATATATCTATCAACTTGTCTTGGCAAGAAAGACCTGCCCGCACCACTAGACTCACCAACAGCTTCATTCACCAGGCCGTCAGGATGCTGAATACACTCTCCCCACTCCACCTATCCCCTCTCTCCCCTCGCCACCTACAGCCCCAACCACCAGGCTGTTAGGAATCTGCCCAAGAACAATACTCCCCAAAAAACACCTGGTCTCAGACCCCCCTGGACCTCGCTCTATGTCTGCCATATTCTTTCCACTAGATGCCTTTTTGCACCATTTCTGCACTATTAACTTGCAATAGGAGCTGCCTAGTGTGTGTCTGTGTCTGAAGTGTCCCAGACTGGGCAACCTCTCCGACACATCTACCCCCATGTACGGTTCCATACTGCTGCCTTCCTATTTATCTATATTTGCACTGATATCACCTCCACTCAGTACGCTACCTCTACCACTCTGTATGCTGTGTAATGGTTAATGTCTAACTCAGTAGTCTCAAATGTTCAATGTCTGTCCTTGTCTAAGCATGGGATATTAAGAAACGCAATTTTCCTCAAATGTCTTATACATGTGAAGAATTGACAAAAAAGCTGACTGACTGTATACCCATATAATATTTTGTAAACTTTTAATTTTACTGATAGAAGCTAAAAGTTCAGTATCTGCTTTAAAGAATGATAAAAATGTCAACTGTGCTTAGAAATAGGGATTGCTGTGTTTTCAACCTGAGTTTTTATTGAATGGGTCATAGGGCAGATATTTTTCCAGAGGGGGGCAGCGCCTTGGAGCAGTTCTGTAAGACATTGGGTGGCTGCTTTATGGTTACACACTATCATGAATTAATCACAAACAATGATATTGGCAGTATCAGCAAAACAGTATCAGTCCATGACCTAAACAAGTATTAAACAGCTACTTAACATATGCATGCAACATATGCATACACTGTAACACACTGTAAGACCATCCTTTGTTTCCATGTATTCTGGTTAGTTATCCATGCAGTAATCAATGTGCGACATCAAGTTCAATTTTTCTCTCTCTTTTCTGTTGCCTGTTTACAAGCTTCAGTTACAGTGAAACAGGACTGTGCAGGTCTACCTCTGTTCAAACCACGATTAGCAATATGATAGTAATGACTCATAATGGCAGTGTGAAACCAACACACAGAAGACCTGACTAACACAAGGTGCTGCTGACAGGCCAGCCCTTCAGGGTTTGTTTGGATTTCTGTTTCTCAACAAGCCTTGAGCAGAAGCAGACCCTGGTATCTGAAACATGCTAGAACGTCACTGTATACAACTAGTCATCTATCCACATGGAAGCCCTTAGGCCCTTGACCAAACCCCTCACCCCTCCCCTGTGACTAAGCCTAGTCTTACTCTCCACCCCAAGGTAAAACAGAGTGCTTGTACCAACACAACAAGAGTGGTGTACATCCCTTAAGCAAAATCAACCTGCTGTCTCTAATCCCCAGGATGTGGCTCAAGGACAAAGACTTTTTTGGTTTGTTGTAGTTTTGAGGTCATCTTCCCTAAATGGACATTTAGTTAGCAGGTGGCCTGTGATTTGGCAAGTAGGCGTAACAGGGCCATGTCCTTTCAGACACACAAAAGAAGTCATACCATCGTGTGTGTGTGTGTGTTGTGGACCTTACCTCATAAATGTTGGGATGCCACATTTTGGTGAGAAAACGGAAGGCTGGTGGAGAGTAGGGGTAGTCGATAGGAAACTTGATTCGGGCCTAAAAAGCAGTGGGGAACACACACACATAAAGCACTTTGAACAATAAAACAAAAGGCAGGCGAAACTCCAGTTTGATTGTCAGAGACAAACCAGACAGCTCTCCCCCTTTTCCAGTCTAACCAGGTCTGGGGCAAAAACAATGTCATCACAAAACTTTTCAACAACACCCTAGAGGAAAGTAAATCATTAATCCTGGTACTAAAAACGATAAATTCAAGAACTGAAATTTTGGAAGACTTTCAACACCCAAGTCTTTCTTCCTTTCTTTCCCTCTTTTAAAGTTGGCACACAGAGGCTCGACTGCTTATTTAGAACACTCTATGCTCTTCGGGGTCGGGTTCGGGCGCAAAAATGGCTCCCGGCACATGACATGTCAGGAGGCCTCTTGGGATGGATCGCAGCCCCTGGGAGCTATTCAGGTCTGGGCAACGCGTCCCATTCTGCCAGAGCCGAGCGTTGACATTACAGAACCTGCCAAGTCCAATGTACGACTAAAAGTAAACAAAGGCGAGATCTGAACTTTCCTCATTATGACCTACTTTATTCCCTAATCCCGAGGTTACAACATACCTGTCTATGTTCTAACGCTATACTAAAATTAGGTCACTATCGTATCAAAGTGAAAATTGGATTTTACCACACTAACGCTGTATATCGACATGTTTTTTGTTTTTGCCGAGTAAAACAGCTTAGTTTGTGGATACACCGTGTGAGATTTTCCACTGATTTCATTGTGCACCGTTCTTTGAAGTTTATTTCAAGCACTACAAGATCTAGCTGGCTAGTAACGTTAATGAATTAACACGTAATGTGGCGAAAAATATATTTTTGTAAATAACTCAGATAATGTCACCTTATTGATGGCGTTAAATAAATGGCAGGTTGTCTGTGGGTAACACTCATAAACAAAGGATCTGATGATATGCTTCCAGGAAGTATTGTTATTAGCCAGTTATTCTTTTGTTGAACATTGTGCTCCAAGAACTCGGAACAAAGACTGAAGCTAGCTAACAACCTAGCCAGTTACATAAACATTATCTACATAGATTACTAAGCAATAAATTACGGTTGAGGGAAGCAATGTTTTATTTCAATTATAACAATGGATGTTACGTTAACGTCAGCTATTTTACCACAGAACTAACTTTGTGTCAACCAAGCAACTGGCCACAAAGTCAGCTAACGTTAATTAGAACCCTGTTAGCAAGCTACCATAGCCTACTATTTATAGCAGATGAGAACAGATAGCTACTGGTATCTAAATATAGCTGGATGGGCCGCTAACCAAGCGAACTAAGACCAATTGCCAGTTAATGTTATTTTGACATTATGAACATATGATTTAATATTACCTTAAAATATCCCCCTTCGTAATGTGTGTTGGGGGGTCCGAAGATGGCTACTTCCCAGTTGTACAAGTCTGCTTCGTCCACTAGTGTTATTTTGAAACCTTCGACTGGCTCCTCTTGAAGACTTTTCATTTCAAGCATTAGTGCCTTTTGCGAACTCGCAACCTGAGAATTACTGTGTTGAGCCATGATTCAAAGATATCTGGCTGGTTGTTTCACTTGGAACCAATTCGATTGTCTGTGCTGTTTAGCTAATGTAGCTAGCAAGCCAGCCAGCCAGCCAGCCAGCCAGCTGTATTTGCTAGCTAACCTAGCTTGTACACAAAACCTTCTTTGTTTGTTTAGTGTTCTCCTTTGGGTACAATATGAGCTAAGACCGTATTCAGCAAAGTAACACTATGCCCCGTTTCAAATGATTAATGGTATCAAAAAGTAAGTCTAGAGTTGTTGAACAAAGGACAACCACTTGGCCTGATGTCCATGAAAATACCTAGCTTAAACAGTGATAACCCCGAATGATAATTAGCTAGGCTAACAATATCAACACGATTACTTTTCTGAGTCGAACAGAGCTAGCCAGCTAGCCACAAAGGAAATAAAAGTATTCGTTTGAACCAAACCGCTAATAGACGGGCCTGGATGAACCGAGGTCT
Organism: Tenualosa thibaudeaui; assembly: GCA_027481765.1. Classification (NCBI taxonomy): domain Eukaryota; kingdom Metazoa; phylum Chordata; class Actinopteri; order Clupeiformes; family Clupeidae; genus Tenualosa; species Tenualosa thibaudeaui. Next base: position 5,540,254 of record JAIFZK010000096.1, read on the forward strand.
TTATAACACAACTAGCAAATTCTCTACAGCAAGAGTAAAATAACAGAGTTTAGGAACAACTATTCGCGTTGAGTAATTACAGACATCTGAAACGACGCAAGTGTGTTGGCTTGGTGTATTATGAATGTTTCTCTCTTCGCTACTGGTCAATAAAGACCGCCGTGCACACTGGGAAATGAGGTTTGTACAGGCTCTCCCCCATTTATATTCCACCTCCGCTCCCTTTGTCCTATAAGTGGTTTGTATCAGAATCGTTTGTATAAAAGAATGCATTTCAAATGACAAATGCGCAAATAGAACCAAAGATATGTTACGGCACATAGGTATACAAGACTGCTTCCTTACTTCTTTATTATTATTTTTTAATAGTATTAATCAACCTACAAGCTAAAAAAAATGGCTGTGAGAATACCCCTGAAAAACTATGTACAAGTCACTACTACTAAGGACATTTACCTCACTCCAAAGATCTTTCCTTGGGTACACAATACTGGCTGTGATCTACACAAAACCATTCCTGTCGGACCTATCACAGAGGGAAAATATGTATAAAGATACACAATACCCTTTGTTTAATTTAACATTTTGTTAAATTGAAATGAATGGAACCTTCAAAATACAGCACAGCTTTTTTATCTTTATGCACAAAACATCCAGAAATACCTTGGGTATTCAGAGGATATGAACACATGTAACATGTTTACAACATTTGCATGTAACAAGCTTGAAACACCCACAGGAATTACATTTTGCATTCAAAGCTTGTTGGTCCTTGTTTGCCATCTAACTTTGAAGTGAAGGTTTGAAGTGTTTTGTATTGTTGTACCAGTGGACTGCTCTGGTTATGCCCTCTCTGATAGACATTAGCAGCATGCACACAGACACATACACAAACATGCAGTTTACACACACACACACACACACACACACAAAATGCAAGTGTTCCAAGTCCCAGTTGTTCACCCCCATTTTAACTCGACACATTCATCCTCGTGCATCAGTCTGAGATCATCTTACTGTAGTGGGGACTGGGGGCTGGGGCTTTTAAGGGCAGCTGGTGTTTAATAACCAGTGAAAAAGCTACTGGTTACACACAGCCCCAGTTACCCATGACCCTACCCTAAGCCCAGTTTCCACCACCTAAGTTTCCACCAGTATCCACAACATTCACCCTAGAAAAGGGCATGGCATGGTCGCAGAAATAGCCCTTTCAGTGGTATTTCATACAACAAGGTGATCCCACATGCCTTTTACCAAACAACCCTGCTCTCACCCCACCCCCAGCCCCACCCCCTCTCTCTAGGGCTTTCCATCACCCGAGGATTGGGAGCCATATCATGCCAGATGCCAGGATAGGTCTGTGCCTCAGGCATAGCCCAGGCCTCCCTCTTCGGTATGGCTGCGTTGGTGCAGTTTGAGAGAGTTCAAGTGGGAGTAGGCCTTGCCGCACTCCAGGCAGCTGTAAGGTTTCTCGCCGGTGTGGCAGCGCTGGTGTGAGATGAGGTGCGACGTGCAGTAGAAACGCTTGCCGCAGGCTGTGCACGTGAAGGGACGTTCCCCTGTGTGGATTCGCTGGTGGATCTTTAGGTAGAAATGCGTGGTGAATGTCTTGCCACACTGGCCACACCGTGACCTCTTGCCCCCGTCGCGACCCTCTGCTGGCTCCCCACCGGTGCCAACGCCGATCCCCATAGACGCAGATGGGTGCTCAGCTGGGCCGTAACCGCTGGTGACATCACCATGGCGATGTGGGAGGGGTGGAATGGGAGGAGGTGGGTCTTGATGATGGGAAGAGAGGAGGCAGCGCTGATCTCGTGGGAGGACATGTGGCAGTTGGGGGTGGGATAGAGGATGTGGTTGCTGGAGGAGATGGGGCATGGGTAGTGATGAAGGCAGGGCCTCTTCTGGGTGGTCCGTGGTCAGGCCAGCGTCCCTGTCAGTGGTGCAGTCCTCCCAGGCACCATAGAGCTTTGGGTCAGCAGCGGCACGCTGACCCAAGACCTCTGCGACAGAAGCACACATAAACACACACATGTAGAAATTCATACACACAGGCCTACATACACATGTATGCACCCACAAGCACAAGCAGAATCAACATATGGACATATTCACTCACATGCAGAGGCACACAAGGGAGAAAGAAAGAGAGAATGGATCCATATCAACGCATACATATAAACATGTCAACCTCTTTTTCTATCTGCAATAACATGCCAAATTTTAAAATGTAACAAAATACCTACATTTCGCATATGTTAAGCACTAAATAATTTATCGAATCTATTGGGATATCTCTCCATAAATATCCATATTATGTCCATGTTGTCTGACAATTCAGAGATGAGATCTTAGTTTCTTTTAGGGGGAGTGGTAGGAAATGAAATCAGGAAAAGATCAAAGGCAAAAATATGTAACCTTGCCTTATAAACAAAGTGAGTCAGGGCTAGAGATGTTGTGTGCTGTTTTGCTTTCTAAAAAGAGACCTTGATTGGTTTGGCATCAGCAAATGCAGCAGGTACATAAGGAGAAGCCATTCACATAAAAACAGATTGGTTCAATTACTGTGACCTTGCAGTACATTGTCCAACACAGAGGTGACACTTCCTGGTTTAGAGATGACTATCCAGGTTTGGGTCACCTGTGCAGAATGTCTGTTTGACCCACTGTTGCCTAGCAGCTGTAGGTATTAGTGTGAGACTGATGCTCCCTGACCACAGAGAGGCAAATACAACTGTTTCAAATCCAACTGATACACAATATTCTCATGCATCACACACACACACACACACACACACACACACACACACACACACACACACACAGTATACCTGTGAACCAGTGTGGTCCCATACCTTCTCCAGGTGTGCTTGTGGCATCTATCTCCTCCTCCCAGCAGTCTTCTCTCTCCACTCCTGCACCACCTGGTGGAAGACAAGCTCTGGTTAACATACTAGAACATGACCATGTCTGCATGCATGACTGCTGTGCATACGTATGTGTGTATATGTAAATGTAATGTAAATGTATATGAAGAGTTTAGATGCAAAACCTTCTAAGTCCCTTTGCGATGAATTTACAGAAATATATTTGTATAATTTTGATGGACTGAAGTATATCAGTCCACCTTCAATTGGATTTTTGGCATGATTTGTTGTTACTTCATAATATTTAAATTGCAGATTGATAGAGATTCCTTGGAATTATTAAATCAACTTTTATTATGAATTATTATTTTTTTCTGAAAATGGACTTAAAGGGTTAGGGAAACTCTGTGTGTGTGTGTGTACCATCAGCCTTCTTCCATGGCTCCTCTTCTGACTTCTCCTCTTTGATCTGAAAAGGCCCTTGTTCTTCATCTTCATCATCTTCTTCCTCCTCCACATCCACCTGGGATGTCAAAACAGAGGCAGGACACAGAAAATCAGACCATACGGTCAGAAACACTCATTTACCAGTATTATGGGCTAACAGCTATCCCCAGTCAACTGCTAAGACAAATAGAACACTAGGGCAGGACTGTGTTTAGGGTATGAAAGATGGATAAATGCCAATACCTAAAGTGAACAAATCTATTATGCTCTAGGACTTTCTTGGACAGTCTCTAGGTTTTGCTATTCTTTCTTCTGGTTGTGTATAGTCTCTTTCCCAGACATCAATGGGAATGAGTGACACCCTTGTCTTGCATGTGCTCTGGGTCTTCCTGTTGACAGTGAACAAAGAAATTCATCACATATCAGCATTGTTGTAGTACTGCTAAATGGCCAGTGGGCGGTGAAAAGGGACAGAAAACACCTTTCCAGACAGTTGCCCTTTCCTGGTTCCAATCCATTTGGCCCTAGCCTGGGAACCAGACCCACAACAATCAAGATGTAGGGTCTGGCAACATGTGACTGACCTCCCATTTCCAGGCCTGTAACCATCTTGAAATTTGAAGTTGAACCAAAGCATTAAACTCTTACAAAAACTCTGGAAGTGCCATGAACTATATAGAGTCATACAGATGCCTTAGTTCTGAATGATATAAAGCATGCCCCATGATGGATAACTGGCTGTGAAATGTTCCTGCATTTTTGTTAAATTGGTATCTAGCTGCAATGGCCTCATGGCCGGGCAGACCAGCATTGTTTTAACTGAGCTAACTTCGCCCAGCAATCATTCTTGAATGCTTCATATGCCATAAAGAAAATGATTATTGTTGTGTTTATAGTTTATGTTGCTCTCTCTCCAAACACTGTTTTTCATGGGCTTATACAGGGTCATCGGGAAGCATGTGCCAAAGTTGTTAGTGTAAACAGTGATTCATACAAATCCGCAAATGGCAAGGCAACAGTCTGTATGAGAGTTTATCAGTTCATGACATACTGGTGTCAACGCTTGGAGACCTCATACCTCAAGAGAGAATGACTGTGCGACTGCGTCTTTCCACTCCGTTGCTGAGCCTCTCTCATTCATACGTGGACCAGCCCAACTGGAGATGCAAACTGAAGTGTTTGATGATGAGTTGATATAAAGACCAGGTAAAGGAGCTTATTTCTTCTTGTCAAAACGTTTACAAAGTAAATTATTACCATCACTCCAATTATCATGCAAAAATTCAATTAATTTCAAAGCTATTATCAGGTATTGAGATGAAATTGAAGTTTCTATCCATGCAAACGGGCTGCCTGTGTATAGTTTTATCACTTCACTTCAACTGCTTTATAGTGCAATCATGAATAACCCATGAACGTTATCTGTATATCGTGCACATCGAGCAGCCCCTCCTGATAAGCTACTCCTCGTCACATACCTTGCTCATGAGATGGTCCACCATTAACTTGAACCCCAACTGAACGCGAGTTCATTGGGGACCTTTTCGCTTGAGTTTGACGCGTCGATTTGAGCTCGTTTTCTGTTAAATGCAGTCGCCTCCAAAGAGCTTCAATCTCCCTTTCTCGTCTGGATATCTCTTGTCGTAAGAGAGACGAATCGCTGTCGATTACTTTGCTCATCTCAGCTAGTGCTGATTTGGCAAAGACCTCCATAATAGAGGCTAACTGGCTATGTATATCGACTGAGTTTGACATAGCGCCTGTGATGTTAAGATAATATGTAGTAATGAATTGCTGGGGCGGCCCAAGGATTTTACATTCAGCTGTCGAGACAAAGTCGAATAACGTTAGTTGCCACACTAAAATGTTTGCCGAATTCACAATATGAAAAGAAATAAACGAAGTCAAATCACTCACATCCTAGCCTATCTAACGTTAACGTTATTGTTAGTTGTACAGTAGCGCACTTTTAACAGCGTTGTAACATTGTGGTTTTCAAAACGACTGAACAAGTTCAGTGAAATAAGTTCAATATCAATATAATTGTTATCTGTAGCCAAAATTAACGGACAAAAAACGTTAAATGTCCACTATTTAATGTTCCTCTCAAATTTCCTGTTTGTGGCGACAAGAATAGTGCCACGTGCGTTTGCCTAGGACCAATAGAATTCGCCGCTCCAGCTAGACACCCGTACGTATCAGAAGAGATGCGCAGTTTTATTCCCCATGATAACAGTGACACCAGCTCCTGGAAGTAGTTTCAGAGCCTTCAAAGCTTTACTTTAGCCAATGTGACGTTTCAGGCTCTTGAGGTCGACTATTTTTTAGCAGTCATAGCAGGCTTGCTCTAGGATGGCAAAGCAAAACATTTGTGTTGATACTTAATTTATCAAAAGGCCAACACATAGGCCACATAGCTCTACTCAGGCTCAGATGAGCTTGAGCTAGTCTGTCATTCTGCAACAGGGACTGGAAGAGACGTCTCAGACATTGTTCCAATTCTCTTTCACTTGAGAATGATGAGGTATCTCCTGAACATTAATCTGCTACATTGTTTTTGGATCATCCCCAAATCTATCTTGACCCAATAGGCGACAAATTCACACAGCACAACCTTCAGTTGAATGATAACAGTAAGAAGTCAAAAAGAAAGTAGGCCTATGCCTAATCGCCAAATTCAGCCCATATGCTTTTAATCAGGCTTGGAGAAAAGCACAAAACAAATAGCAATGACACGGCTGCACCTACTCAAGCAAAAAGCGTTCAGCTCACTGCTCTTTCTGTTGAATGAACCGTGTTGCTACGTTTTGACAATTTCCAGATTTAAAATATGACATTCTGAAGTTTGCATATTACATTTTCCCAAATTAAAGGAGAAATCCAGTGTGAATCAGTCAATAGCCCTGTTTTTCAAGGTCACTGAATGTTGGCTGCAGGAAAAAGAACCAGAACATTTTCATGCAACATAGACTGAATAACGACCCAACTAACCTTAACTGAATGATGTGTAGCGAAATTAAACTTTTTAACGTAAATTACTGTGCCCATTGTTAGTGGCTGTTTTGCTATTCGCTCTATATTGTATCAAATTTTTGGCAGTACTTGGTGACACGGCTATGGATTATAGATTTTTCCTTTAATACATTTGCAGACAAATTACTAGCTGTCTCAGAAATGGTCTTCTATAGGCCTACTGCATACGACCTGGAATGTACCATCACTGGATCTTTTTATCTTGAGAAAATCTGTACTAATTTCACTCAATACTTGCAAATTTTACAAAACAGAGATATCATTTCATTAAATGACTTAAAAAATGTGCAACCAGGTTAGATAACTAACATTCTCCTGATACAAGATGACACATCCCACATCCTTTTGTATGCAGTATAGTATGCCATTTCAGAAGTAGCAATTGTGTTTATAAGACCAAATTAAAAGCATGAAACAGAAGAGTATAAAACAGATCCGATAACGAAAGTTGTGTAGTTTTATTGAGTAAAAAAAAAAAAAAAAAAAGTCAAGGCTGCGCAACACAAACACAGACTGGTGCAAATGGAAAAGATGCTGATTTGATTTGGTCCAAATTTGACAACAATTGAATCTCGAATAGTTGATCAATGACACTCTACTGTGCAACCTGCAAGTATAATACAAACATCAGTATCTACACCTTCTTGTTGAGTGCCATGAATATCACAATGAATGATCTGGCATCCTAGTCATGGACAATGGAAATAAAATGAAAAGAAAATGTAAAATATAAAACTGTACAGGAAATTTAGTTATTACAACATTGCGCTATAATATCCCATAGATAGTTGTGTTAGTATTTAGTAAAAAAATTAACTAATTTTCTATCATCATATATCTACATTTATCGACCATCAGTTCTATATCCTATTTGTGAGACTTTCTAAAATCCTTTCTCCTCATCAGTGTCAGTCGTTGCTTGGCTGGCCCTCCCCCTCCCAAGCACTCTCTCAAAGCCTGACCTTTTCATCCTGCACATTCACCCCTCTCTCCCTCTCTTTCTCTCTCTCACTGTGTTCCCTTTCCCTCTCTCGCTCTCTCGTTGCCCGAGCAACTGCCTCGTCAAAGCAGATGCTGATCCCGCTGTTCCTCTTCACTTCCCTGTCTCTAGGTCTTCGCTCTCTCTCTCCCTCCCGCAGAGTTAGTCTGTCCTTTTGAACGTCAGGACTTCTGTCTCTTGCTGTCACTGTTTCACTCTGCTGGGGAGCACCTCTCCACCTCTCTGCCTGCGAGTCTCTCAGCTCATCCTGTCTGTCTTTGCCCTTCCCCTCCTGCACACACGTCCTACCTTCGTCCCCACCAGCCCCCTCCTCTGTCTCGCCCTGTCTGTGCACTGTGTGCTGCTCTGTTGTGGTTTGCTGTGTCTGCTCTGGAGTGTCTGTGTGGGGTTGATGCTGGTTTATGGCCATGTGTGGTGGGTGTGGTGCTGTGTCTCTGAGCTCTGGGGTTGGGTCACTTTGTGGTCCAAGGGCTTGTGTCGTGTCTGGTGTGTGGAGGGCCGCATCCATGTGCTCTTGTGCTGCAAGTGACTCAGTGTGTCTCGTCTGGGCCTGGTGTTGTTTGTCTTCGGGTAGAGTGGGCAGTGTTTCTGTGTCTAAGACCTGGGGATCTGCTGTTGCCTTAGCATCAGCATCTGTTTTTGATGTCTGCATGTCTGGTTGCAGTGTCTTGTAGTCTGGTTTATTTGTGTCTTGCTGTGGTCTCCTGGCGTGTTGGTTGTGTGTGTCTTGCACGTGCAGCGCATCCCTGTCTCTCTGCTGTGTGCTGTGTGCATCTCTGCTCTGCAGCTGCTGTCTAAGGCCTAGCGCCGTGAGACGGGACTGCTGCGGTTTGGGTGGCACCACGGGCACAGCTTTGGCCTGGTGGGTCCTCACAGGCGCCTGCTTGGACACCACCAGAGTTCTGCCCATGCCTGGTCCAAGAGACGCCGGCTTGCCGTCTGTCTCGCTCACTCTATCGCTTCTCTCTTCTTCAACGTCTCTCCCCCCTCCTTGCTCTGACTCACCGACTCGTTTTTCTCTCCGCTCTCCCTCCTCTACCCCCACAGTCTCCTCTTGGAGCTCCTCAGCCTTCCCTCCCCCCTCACTGGCTCTGTGGCCTGTCTGGGACTCCAGCTTGGACTCTTGGTGTCCAGCTGGCATTGGAGGTCCTTCCTCGGCCTCCTCCCTCTTCCTCTCCCCCTGTCCGCTCACGGCACTGTCCTCCTCCATGCTTTCTCCCCCTTTCCACTCTTCTGTCTCTTTCTCTTCCCTTTCTTTCTCCTCTTGTTTTGACTTTCTTTTTCTGCTTCTCTTGTCTTCAGTGTCCTTTTGATCTGTGACTACCTTCTGACCTTCATCGAGCTGATCTTCCTCCCCCTCCCTCTCCTCCTCCTCCTCCTCCCTCTCCCCCTCCTCCTCATCATCATCCTCCTCCTCCTCCTCTTTCATAGCTAGTCTCTTTGCCTTCTGCTCCTCTGCACTCTCTGTTAATGCTCCGTCATCTCTGCCAACCCACTGCTCACACTCCTCTCTCTCCCAGGCCCTGTCCTCTTCCTCTTCTGCATCTCCTATTCTCTCTTCAGGACCACCTCCCTCTCTATCACCCTCTTCCTCCTCACCATCACCTGTCTCTATCTCTCCTTCATTCTCTCCATCCTTTTCCTTCTCCTCCACCTCCTCACCCTCTTCTACATGGCATATTCCATCATGCCAGCCTCCTTGTGTGTGCTCATGGGAAACCACATTACCAGAAGGATCTGGCTTTGACTCTGACCCATCCCTAACACTAGTCCCCATCTCTCCCCGTGAGGGGGCAGCACTGCTGACGGCTGGCCAGAGGTCTGACAAGTCTTCCTCTTCTACCTTGCTACCTGCTGTTTTGCCATGGCAACGGTAAGAGTCTGTCTCTCTGCTGACGTGATGGCGTCTGGGGGGCAGTGGAGGGCTGATGTGAACGTCAGGCTGAGTGGGAGGGTCTGACCCAGCAGTGGCGGTGTGGGCCACCAGGGTCTCATTGGTTCTGTTGAGGAGAAAATGAGTTGTATTAGGGGTACAGCTTAGGTATCATATACGCTCTCACAAACATGCATGCCCCAAATACACATGCCACAATATCTACCCATACACATACACAGTTTAACAGATGATATTAAATTTCTGAGGAAGGAACTGAAAGTGGAAGTCATAGACAGTTCTATGTATTTTCAAGTCAGTGCTCAGCTTAACTTCTGGTCTGATGTATAAGGGTATGAATTACATATCATGTGTGGTATGCATCTGTGCATAGCAAAAGAATGTGTGTGTGTGTGTGTGTGTGTGTGTATGTGTGTGTGTGTCAAAAATTCACCTTTGTCCCTCTTGACAGCTTGTCTCCTGCTCTCCCCTCTCTCCTGTCTTTCCCTCTTCATGTGTTTCCTTATCTATCTTTTCATTTGTTGCTCTATCACTCCATATACCCCTCATGTTTGCATAATCATGACCTGAGTCTGTCTGTATCTCTGAGTATTCTGACTGGCTAAGAGGGAGAATGTCCATGAGCTGATTGGCTTGTGAACTTGTGTCTGTCGCTTGCAACTGTGCACAGTCACTGGTGTTCTGAGAGCTGATAGGCTGTTGGATGTTGCCGCATAACAGAGGTCCTTCTGATTGGTCAGCACAAACACAACTGCTTGTGTCTGCCTGATTCAAACTATCTGACTGGTCTACCCTGGGAATGTTCACATATCCACTGCTTGGTAGACTAACAGCAACCTGCGGGCTGTCCTCTGATTGGCTACTGATGCAAGCATCTTGACTGTTATTGGCTGGCAGAGGCTGACCCCTTGGTGCAGCCCAGGCGAGGCCATGAAACTCTAGTTCATTAGGGAGGCTGCGGAAGAACATGTCCTCATACTCTCCCCTCTCATCACCATCATCCTCCCCATCTTCATCGCTCAAGCCTGAGAGGATGGCCTCATCTTCATCTTCATCCTCATCCTCATCATTGTCTGAGGAAAAGGAGGCGTCTGGGTAGGAGGGGCTGGACTTGTAGGGCAGACTGTGAGATTTGCTTGGCAAAAGTGTGTGCAGTGGGAGGGACGCCGGACGGGCACTCAGGGTGTGTGAGGGCATGGGAGATGGCGGGTTGGGCTGGGCTCTCTGTGGAGTGGACAGGGCGGTCTGGACATCATGGGCATACTCATACTCATACTCATGCTCCTCAAAGCCAGGGGGCTCCACTGAGAACTCATTATGCTGAGGGAGAGAGACAGGAAGAGTCAGGGAGGTGTGACAGTTTTGAAATGATGAAGCACAGACACACACACACACACACACACACACACATACACACACACACCTGTTGGGATATGCTGGTGTCCATCATATCGAGGAATCCAAAGGTATCCTGGAAGTCTAACGGGAGGTCTCCATCAGGAGACTCAGCCTGCACAGACAATGGAATTTCCTCTACAGAGGAACAGGCCGCTGGCGTCCCGTCTGTTGATGGGGGTGGAACGCACACTGCGCAGCGCATTTCTGTGGCGAGAGAAAGAACAAGAGAAGGAAAGAAAAAGAGGGAATGCTTAGATTCTTCACTAATATCATTGGGCTAATAGTTCACTGAATGTAATGACACCAAACTGTTTCTTGAGAAATATTGATGGGAAAAGTACAATGATAGTCACTCAGCAAGATAACTTCATTGCAATGTGCAAACTTTTTTGTCCAGTGCAAGTCTATCACTAGCCCCAGAGCTCATGGGTTAATAATGCAGTTAATAATGTTGTGAATGGTACACAAGTTCAGAACTGAAGATGGCCATAGGTATGCACTAGATTCACATTTTATAAACAAACAGGAGAGAGTAAGTGTTTGGAGGGGAAAGTTTTGTTCTTGCAGTCTAGTATGGTAAATTCTTGTTCCTACTGGTACCCACCCATATAATCTCCTTCTCCTGTTTCTTCTCCTGAGTCTTTCTCTGCCTCCTCCTCCACCTCTTCCTCTCCAATCAGCTCCTCCTCTTCCTCACTGCTCAGTCCGCCGTTCAAACTTCTCTCTTCGCTCTCTCCATCCGCCACTGGTGGTGAGACCTCCAGCCCAACCTCACCAATCTCCCTGTCTCCCTCCACCTCCTCTTCTCTCCCTCCACTCTCACTCTCACTTGTTCGTTCCTCTATTTGTTTTTCCGCTTTCTCTTCCTCTTCTGTCTTCTGGTCTTCAATCTGGCCCCTCTCCTCCTCCTCCTCCTCTTCCTCCTCCTCCTTTTCCCTCTCCTCATCATCTTTGCCTCTCGTCTGTTTCTCCCCCTCCGCCTGTGTAGGGAAGGGGGTCTCATCCTCGCCCCGTGACCCCTGGATGACCCCAAGCAGGCCGGAAGTGATGTGGAGAGGCACGGTGACGGAGAATGGCCCCGAGATGTGGATTCCTGCCCGCTTGTCCGCCCTGCTGGCCAGTCCTGGTGACCGTGTGACTGGAGCACCCGCTCCCAGCCCCGCTGCCATCGGCGCTGCTGACCCTGTGCCCTCACTTCCTCCAGAGGGCCCACTGGGTGAGTCCAGGCGGCTGTAGGTGCCCTGTGTTCCACTCCCTCCGCTAACCACACTCACGCTGGCACCACCCCCGCGCCGATATGTCACTGCGTAGCTGTTGGTAATGTGCCCAGGCCCGCCACCACCTCCGCCGCCGGAGGAACCGCCTTCCTGTCCCATGGCGCTCACGGGGGACAGCTGAGTAGGTGAGGCTCCCGAAAGCTGCCGGTTGCCTAGGTTACAGAACGTCAAGTCAGTCTAGTTGTTGAGGCACACACTTGGAATGAAAAGGACAGATGCATAGGACCAGAGGGGAAGAAGAATGGAATATGGCATCTGACATAGAGAGCTAGGAAATGAGAGCAAGAGAAACTATACCTTCGTAATTGCCAGGGCTGAGGGAGTCCATACTTTTAGCTGGCCTTAAAGCCTGCTTCTCTTTCTCTGCACATAAAGACGTGATATGGGATCATAAGAGTAGCTCTGCTGTGGCTGAAACAGTGTGCTTCACTGCTTGAAATGTTGCATTTGTATGTGGCCTCAGTCAAGAATTGTGGAGTGTTTTTGTCTGCATGTGTGTGTCTATGTGTGTGATTAGCCTCTGTTGTGTGTGTACATCAACACAGAACATGAATCAGTCTATCCTTTACCTTTGGTGGAACCCTTGTTGCGTTTACGTGGATCAGGCAGCCGGCCCCCAAGATTGAATATGGACTTCCACTTGCGGCCTTTCAGTGAGCCCTTTCTCCTGCAGAGGGCAGCAGAGAGCATTTTGAGAACATGAGTGGTCCACAGCCACCACAGGTAGCTACCAAGTTCTCTGACTTGGTCTCTGACTTGGACCAGATATGTTTATAAGTTCGGCTGCCATTTGATTAACACAAAACATTTTCTCCAAATTCATTCAACTTAATACAATATTAGCTAATGATAGGCTAATGATATATAGGCTAATGATGTTGGAGTCTGTTGTCTGCACACATATGGGTTGACAGAAGAGAGCACATGATCTAGTCTAATGTAGTTTGCAGCTTGGTAATTGGGACTGGGGTTTGGCTTAGCATCACAACTGAATTATTCAAATGGCATGTTGTTAATCAGTTTATTAAGAGTCTGTGCAAAAGATTCTGAAAGGCCCAGACTAACTTGCACCCTAAGACTACGAGCTACTAATCCAACATTGCTCCTGATACTGTTCCATAGCAACAGATTAGAGTGAAATATTAAGATATTGTTTTTAAACATTGATTTTACGGGCCTTTGCCACTTCATATCAGAGACGTGACAATGTCCCTGTCACACAGGTATCACACCAATGTCACGCTGGAGATTGTGTTCTTACTTGTCTGATGGCTCAATAATGGCGTGGTAAGGCCTCATGGGGGGAGGCCCGTCACCTGGGCTCATGTTTCCAGGATACTGGAATGCTATGGCTTTAAAGAAGGGGTCATCCTGATTGCCCATGGTTGGTGAAGGGAGAGACTTCCTGCGCTCGGTTGGCACCCCTAAAGCTGCTCCACAGGTTAAAGCAGTGGTGAATGATATCATTGCAACAGTGGCAGTGAACTTAAAATAACCACATGTGTAGTGTGCAAATAGAAGTATAATAGTAAAATGAGCAATAGTGGTGTTTATGTATCATTAGGTATTGCATAACTGTAACCTGTGCCAAAGTAACTATTTGTACATAGTCATTGCAAGTTATGCAATGCAAAAGATAGCTTTAATGATTGGGAGGATATTGTAGCATTTGTAGTACATTTGCAATACTAAGAGGCTATAAGAGGACTTATGGTAGAGGCAGGAGTGACTGGTGACGTCATGGACTATGGTACTGTAGAACCATATACTAGTAGTTGTTTATTTGTTTATTTTATGTTGTCTATTTAGGGAGTAGGTGAGGATGTGCAGGTACCCGTTTCTGGGAAGAGTTGAGGCACATGAGTGAGAATGAACTCAACTACGATGGACTGAACGCGCACCTCCATGAAGGCCGCTGTGCCATTGAAGCCTGATGCCTCAATGTCTTTAGACCTGCAATGAGACCAGAGAATGACCATAGGGTTGGCAGCTGAGCCAATAAAGAAGATCCATTCTGAGAGGTGACAACTTGCCATCTATCAGACAGTCATGAAAGAAGAGAGAGATTCCGATATTCATGAACTATGTATGAGCTACATTTTGACAGAATGTTACAGGTTCAGCTAAATTACTGAGAAAAATCCCATGTCTGATAATGTGGGTACAGTAATGAACCCTTCACTGTCATCTTGTGATGTAAAGGTTGAGACCTAATCAAATGTGATGTAGGATAACTATGACATTCTTTGGGTGCTTTGGGTGATCTCAGGAGTGAGCTATAAGTGTTGAGCAGACGCACCTGAGCAAGTTTGGAGCCCATACAATGGCCAGGTTTCTGGCATGCATATTGGTCTCAGATGAGAAAGTGGACATCTTGACCAGGTGGCGCATAAGAAACTCCAGAGTCCTGAGAGGGAAGGAGAGAGTAAAAGACAGAAAGAAAGAGATGGTGAATGCAAAAACATCACACTGACTGATGCTGGTATCTGGTTCCTTCACTGTACCTCCATTATCTCTGTATTCTCCTTTACATTTGAATTTCTTGATTTTAATATGCTAATATAGTATTTCTGTTAAATTCAAAGAATTGTTTATTGAAGACAAGTAGCATTAAGACACTCTTTGAACTTGAGAACTTGCTTGGTCCATTTCCAAAGGGAAATTATGATCTTACAGCAGCAACTAATAATAAGGTATACCAGCCAAACACAAGCGAGGAAAAAAATAAGATATTCTGTATGTGCAACTGAATATAAACTGTGCATTGTTTAATAATGTTTGATTTGTCTGTGGACATGTAGATGTGCATTTTTACCACTGACCATTTCCCTACCCTTATCCACTCTACAACAGAAAATGGCCCAAACATTCACTTTCCTAAAGAATACTGTGAATACTGTGTAACATGCTAGAAGTTATGTTGTCGCATATTACCATAGTGATGTTCAGTATCAGGCACAACAGACACACATCAGACTGATGATGAGAATGACAGATGAGACAGTAGGAATGAGTAACATCAGGAATGATAGTGAATGATAGGAATAGTGCTTTAATGAAAGCCAACTTTTGTGGATTATCATGGAGTCTGACAGAGAAAATAATCTTGAGAGAAAGGAAAAGAGACAGAGTGTGTTGTTGGGAAACTGTATTGTTACCTGAAGTGTTGACCGGGTAGAGACCTCAGCACCTCTTGAATCTTCACCAGACGCTCATCCTCCAGCTGCACAGCTACTGCCTCCTAGAGTTGATGGAGACACACCGAGAGAGTGTTCATGAGATGGGTAGAGTGTGTTCTTATGTGACTGAATGTCTACAGATGTGTGTTTGTGTAAGACTCACAGCGAAGCGATCATAGAGTTGATAGGTGAGCAGTGGGTTGGGCAGCTCTCGGAAGTAGGCCTTGCAGAGGGAGCTGACACAGTGAATATCCTGCAGGTACACATCCTTCCTCAGCTCTGGATTTCCTTCATTGTCAAACTCAGACCTACACACATACACAGCATTACATCCAAAAGTAGACACGCATACACACTTTTAGAGAGCCATGTTTTTCTGACAGGCATAGATTTCTTTGTCACGAATTACATAAAAAGGACACACACACACACACACACCGTAGTTTTTGTGTGTTGGATGACACGCCTGACAGTCTGTAGATCCCATCAACAATTCCATGTTCCTCAATAAAATCACTGCAAGAACGCAGCACCTGAGGAACTAACAGACAGAGAGATGCCAAAGAAATCCTCCTAAATGTGCACAGTTCCATGAAAAAAATCTGCAAAGTGACTACTTCAAAATGCCATGATGCCAACAGTTCAGAAAGTGTATCAAACCATGAACAGTTCAGAAAGTGCATCAAACCCACAGAAACCTCAATTACTTTTTGTTTTATATTTTTTAAGCAGGAAAGTATGATATTTGTTGTTGAGACACCAGGGCAAGGACAGAAAATAGCTCATGCTGTTGCACAGTACTGGACCTACTGTATTTACTGTACCAGTGACATGACGTAAACTGAGAGGTTTTATTTCAGTGCAGTCTGTGTTGCGTAGCCAGTGAGCACCCAGTGAGTGCTCATCTCAGGTGTGTGTATCTGCATGCTTACCTTCCTGGCCAGTGGTGGTCAGGTGTTCCACAAGGTCACAGCCAAATACTTTCTCCTTGTTCCCTCCTTTTCTTCTCACTCTCTTCATCGCTCTTGCTTCTCCTCTTCCTTACATCAAGATGTCAGGCATGGACGGTGTGTGGAAGTACATATGCTGTGTTTGTGTGTTTATTCCCAGTTAGTGTGTATGCTATATGACTGTGTGTGTGTGTGTGGTGTGGTTTGTGTCTAAACAGAGATAAGTGAGTGAAGAGGATGCTGTAATGTGTGGTGGTATATTGTGTTGTGTGCTAAATTGTAGAACATTGCCTATGACTTTTAGCAGATAGGAATATGACACATCCTGTATGAATGAAATAGTTAAGAACAACAGAATCTTTTAGAATCTCACCAGAATCTTTCAGAATAATATGACTGTTTATGAGCTTAGCTCAGTCCTTCTCAAATAGTATGGGAATACCATTGGGAACATGTTTTTCTTTTACCATACTAGAATAAAGTGTTATAATAATACTATTTATAGTCGCAGCGGAGAGTGGGGGCACAAAATGTTTTCTTTTTCCTATGGGGGGCGTAACAGAAAATAATTGAGAAGCACTGGCTTAACTGCCTCTCAAAACATTATATGACATGCTTTTGGCTCAAGTTAAATGTAGTTTATAAAGAGCTTATACTTAGAAATGGCTGCTGGGATATCTGAAGTGTCTTTAAATTTCCATTTTGGGATGCAAAGGTCATGCCTGTCTGTACACTGCAAATTGTCTCAGAAGCTCACTCCAGCCAGAATCCCCAAGCACAAACACCACACATCAGACAACACAGACAGTGCAGGCAGCACAAACAACAGCAACACATCTCAGCCTATGAAATCACAATGTGTGTGGCCTTGCCCAGTACCAGATTTTAGAGTCTACGCCACAACAGAAATATTCCACCTTTACAATCACACCTATGCATCAAGTATTTCTCTCTGAGCTGTATATAACAGGGACTGAATAGGATATGAGTCAAGAAATGCAGATACACACACACACACACATACAAATACACTGGATTGCAGTCTCTGTCTTCACTTCCTCCCGATTGCTCTGTGAAAGTTTTTGAGCAAAAACATGGCCACACCCTCAAGCCTTTCTCTCTCCTTCTCTTTCTCTTTCATCTCAGTATTCCCCCAATCTCTCCTCCTGTGTTTTTCCCTCTCTTGCAGTCCAATGAATACCCATAAGGTTGACCCACACGGCTGATTCTGAGACCGTCAGCAGTTCATCTCTTGCTTACCACTTTGCTGCTACTTGCTGTGACTCAGACTCAGACTCTTCATTCTCTTTTCCCTTCTCTCTCTCTCTTTCTCTGGAACTTCTTCCCAGCCCTGTTGTACCACTCTTAACGGTTCCGTCCTGCAGGTGGTTTTCTTTATTTCTCTATGGACATTGCATCTCTCTTTCTCTCTCTCTCTCTCTTTCCCTTTCTTTCTGTATCTACTCTCTGCTGTCTCACTAGCCTGCCTCTCTGTGCGGAAGTGAGAAAGATCTGCGCCTCGGCTGAAGAAGCTAGTCACCACCTATCCAGGCCTCACTCACTGACAAGTGTACGTACAGCCTCACCAAACATTCTCTCAGTCTCCAAACACACACACATACACTCCCGGGGCCTTTGCTGTGGCCTCTTGAAGCCACAGGTGTTCACAATCAGCTCCGGATGGTGGCTGATATGTATCTTTGCCCAGAAATTAGCTTTTTTAGATAAAAAAGAGCGAAGAGAAGAGGGAAAAAGCAAATGTCCCTACCTTAAGCACCGCACCGGCTCAGCCTGCAGCAGCACAGATGGTGACGCAAGAAACCACCCAACTTCCCTTCATGACTTCCTGACTTGATGACTGTGTGTATCTGTGCATGTGTGTGTGTGTGTGTGATAGAGAACATGTGTGTATGTCTGTCTGTGTGTGTGTGTGACAGACAGCTTTGTCACACTCCTGTGGCAAACTCTGTGCTTCATTTGATGGCCACTTTGTAATATAAGTAGGAATGTGCATGTATGAATGCATGTATCTATCTATGTATACATGTCTGTATCCCTCTGTGTACCTACCTTTTGTACCGGAAGTGTTTTTTTTTTATATAATGTCATGACTATATACTACCATATAGTCTTAGTTAAACAGACTTTTTAGACACGTTTGATTCTTCTGCAAGTAAAAGGTGTGATTATTTTGAGTTCAAGGCAAGACACAATTTATAAATAATCTAGTATGGACACTCCTGCTTGTTTGATGTACGTTGCTCTGTAACAGATGCAGTGACAACAGGTGATGGCAAGCCCATGGACCTAGGATCTGTTACTGCAGACTCTGGCGACCTCTTGTGACTGAATGCAGGATAAAAACAAATCATGATTAAAATTCAAGCAATTAACTGCCTGCTTTCTCTATCAAAAATAAAACGAAACAAAACAAATCAAAAACTTGCCATTGTTTCCTTACTTCTGAAAGAACTGTTGGTTTGCAGCAGGAACTTGACAACAAGCAGAAGTCATAGCACGCTTTCAGGAACTGACAAATAATGTGATAATTACGGTAATAGCTTTATTTTGCGTCACGACTGGACAGGAAGTAACGATGCTATGGTTGTGTGTGTGGAGGCTGTATACATTTGTGTGTGACAGCAGCAGGATACTTTGTTCAGTTTAATCAAACAAAAACAACAATAATAGTACTGTAGCTTAAAGTAAAAACAAGAAAACTAGACAGGACGTTCCCTGCAGCAAGGAGAAGGAACAGTGAAGCTGTTGATACACCATTGACAAGAAGATGTCGAATTGTACTTTCCAGGCACAGCTAGTGTCCATCATGGAAATACTGGCGAAGGCGGCCGTAGCAGAGATCAACCGAAGAGTGAACGACAGCTGCGCGGTGATCCGCTTGGAAATGAGAAGGAGTCAGAGGGACATCGATGCACTAAAGAGGAAATATCATGTTATGGAGAACGAGTTGCGTAGGACAAGGGGACGAGCAAGGAAAAAAGGTAAAGATTTGGCAATAGCATACAATAGTAGAGGCTACACTTATCAAGTTATGCACAATCGTATCATTTTGCGTGACCATTTCATTTTTAGGACATATTTGCTCAAGCATAAACAGGCAGTGGATTTGCCCAGTTGAAAATACAGATTCCGCAATCCTCAGTGCAACTATAACAGAAATACACCCTCAGTACTAAGATTACAACCTTTCTTTTTTGCAATATCTACAGACTTAGCCCTTGGCCTTCACACAAAAGATATAGTATGCCAACTTTAGCTCTTAATCGTTTTTTACAATTTTTTACATAAAGCACTAACCTACTGTTTAACATTAAAGGGGATTCTGCTTTGACTTCTAAGTGCTCATGAACGGAGTATACTCACTTATAATCAAGCCGAGTAAATTCATGTCTGTAGGATAGTTTGAAACAAACCCTGCTTGGGTTGTCCTGTGATCTTTGTTTGGGGGTACTTGCACTTTTCTCAGATATTTTTTTTTTTTACTGATGTTGGTTACAGTTTCTGTTAAGCTGTCCCTAAATAAATTACGCTAATAATAGAATAATTATGTGTCTGTGTCTGTCTCAGTGCCAACGTGTATGATATCGGATCGATATACTCCGACCCCAAGAAGTGCGTGTATCCAAAACAGGGTGTGTGTGTGGAGTGACGAACACACCGCAGAGCAGAGGCAGCCACCCCCTGTACAGGATACAAGTGTCCCTCATCCTTGTTCTGATACGGTTAGCCTTTGTTCTCCTTCATGTGCCTCATGTGTAATTGTGTAGTTTTTGAGTTAAATTGTGTTCCATGTTCCATGAAGCAAATCAAAAGCTTTCTAGGCCCCATTTTAATGGTATCCACACAAAAAAGTGTGCGCATACATGATTCAATACAGCCACATGAAAAACTAAATTGGAAGCAATACATGTACTGTAGATGTTTCCACACATCTGATGCTTACATTCTATATTTGACCAGGTTCCTCTGATCAAAGAGGAGACAGAAGAGGACAGCCTGTGGAGCAGAGAGGGAGGTAAGCAGACACACACAAACACACACACCACCTGACTAGCAGGACACACCCACAAGTGGTTGCTTGATGTACGCTTGTTTCTAAGTATTAGCACAAATACATACAAATAGCTGTTATTCTCCATTGTTTCATTCTCCATCTCACACTGCCTCTGCCACTATAGTAACCCACAAGAGCACTGGTGTTCATCTTCATTTGTGTGTGCGCATCCACAGATCAGGTGACCTTCTCCCATCAAGGCCCAGACAGAGCAACTACCGCAGAGGACACTACCATGTCTCATGCACCACTGGGCGAACAACGCTGTACACAGACACACAGCACACACACTGGAGAACAGGATGTCCTACTGGAGGTCCGGGTGAAGGCTGAGGAGGAGGACGATGAGGAGGAGAAAGAGGCTTGTGGAACAAAGGAGGATGAGGAGGAGGACAAAAAAGAGGAGAAGACAGATGGGGAGCTCACAGAAGAACAGGAGCAGCAGGGTTTGGGACAAGGAGAGTTTGGCCTGGAGCAGCATGGAGGCGCTTCCCTGTGGACAGCAACCACCTGTGACTTCAACACAGAAACCTACACCCACACCCAGTCTGTGTCTGTTTCCCAGCTGCCACCTCCACCCCCTCCTCCACCCCTCATAGGATCCATGGAGCAGTCTGGAAATGCCGCCATCTTAATGGCCAGGAATACTGGCCATGGCCGGTGGGGTGTTCAGGGCAGCAGGCAGGCTCCTGATTCTGATCACATGAACCGGGAACCAGGCATCAGCAGACCCCAGGTGGGTTTCAGAACCGGGGGTGGGCCTGCACTGGGACAAGGCACTTTCCGTGGCAACGGCAGCGGCAGCGGCGGCAGCAGCAGCGGCATCGGTGGTTTCAGCAACACTGGCACTGCTGCTGTGGGGTTTCAGAGTGGCGCTCTGCGCCGTCTCCGTCCACACCAGTGGCGTTCTGTTGGAGTTGCAGCAGGGTCTTCCTCCTCCTCTTCCTCCTCACTACATGTGGATCGGCGTGGGTACGTCTGCTCGTTCTGTCCTAAGAGCTTTGCTCGTCTCAGTCAGCTGAAGGAGCACCTGCGCAGCCACACAGGTGAGAAGCCCTTCAGCTGTGGCACTTGCGGCCGCCGATTCACCAAACACTGCAACCTGGTACGCCACGCCGTGGTGCACAGTGGCGAGAAGCCCTACCGATGCCCCACCTGTGCCAAGTGCTTCACCCAGAGCTCCAGCCTTAAGTCACACCAGCGCACTCACCTGATGCCCCACCACCGAGAGGGGGCGCTAGTGAGCCGTGCCCAGTTCAGAGGGGCGCTGCTCTCGGGGGCTGCCACGTCCCAGAGTTACAGGGGCTTCACATAGGACTCTTTAAGCCTTGAGGTGGTGGATCAGAGGATTAGTCAAAATCAGAAATGTGATTCTTATTCGGTGTGTGTTTGTGTTGCGTGTGTGCACCAAAAGATGGTGTTTGTTCAGTCCTGGACCTGTAAGTGAAAAACAAATATAGTAGCAGAGGCTGAGCCATAAACAATTACAGCCAAGTATGTGACTTTGTTTGAAAGGTTGTGAAGCAAGTACAGTTACATGCAGGGAATATTCCACTTTTAAATGGAATAATGGCAATATTCAGTTTGCACGCAAGTCAAATTTGGCCGTATTCTGGTTTCTAAAAAACAAAAGAAATCCCCTGCTTTATGCTTGAATCAAAGGAATCAGGGACATGTATACATCTTAATCGGAAAATGCTCTTTACTGGAGCATTTTTTTGCACGTGGGCATATTCAGTTGGCATGACGCATGCACAGCGAATTCAGAATAAGGTCAATATTCTGGTTGGAGCAAGATCCTTAATAATCCGTTGTGGTGTGCTACAGGCATAGTCCCGTTTACATATCAATTGCTATATTAAGTTATTTAGATAACTGATGTGGCATACACAGTTGCCTTGTATTGGCCGTGTCATGCCAATTGAACATGCAGACATTTGAAAAAATGTTCCAGTAGGGAGCATTTTCTAAACAAGGTGTATACATGACCCAGTATTCCATTTAATTCAGGCATAAACCAGGGGGTTTATTCAGGTTTTTAGAAGCTGGAATATGGCAAAATTTGGAAGATGAAAATTGGAATGAGGAGTTTACATGACTCACTCGCAAACTGAACATTGCCTCATACTCCTTGCTTGTAACCATAGTCATTGCTGATTTTTGGTCAGAATTGCATTCTGTTAAATAGAGAAAGACAGGGCAGGGTTGTTCTGTATATTTCATTTAGTACTGTAGATCTGTAGTAATTATTATTTTGTCCTGTTGCAACAGAACATGTTTTTTTCTCTTCAAGAGTATATGCATTTCTGTATATGACTCATTCTGTATGCATATCTACAGTCATATCTGTATCTCTGTGTCTCTTAACATATGCCACAGATATCCTCATTTGATTTGATTAAAAAGGATGTTACCATCAGCAAGATAACATGGGTCATGTTTTTTTTTTTTATTACAGTCTGGGTGAAAACTTTGTCACAGTGACTTGGACTCAGTAAAACACGCACATTTTCAACATTGATTTGATTTGTTGAAGAGAATACAACATACATCAGATAAATGTCCATGTCAATGCACACTGAGCTGAGAAGAATAAAATTATAAGACACAACTTCTTGGATTCAGCTTAGTAAAACAGCAGCTATGGCATACTCCACAGTAATGTTCTAAAAAGAAATAGCAGAGCATTTAAAAACTAAATCAATTGGAAATAAAAATGTAAAATGTACTTGTGCATCATCAATGTAGTACAATCTTTACACATTCAATTTCAAATCATCACTCTTGACAAATTGTTAATCCCCTCCCCCAAGATGTAGCCTTTAATTTTACTTTAGATTTAACCTCACTTTAAAAACCCAATAACTTCAACTAATATTTAATTGCATAATGAATGTTCTTTTTTTTTGTTGCTGTACCTGTATACCCAGACCTCTGGTACCTATAAACAAGCATTCAGCCCAGAAAGAGCACTCTACATTCCACAGAAACCTTTTAATACCACCATGCAAGTTTTCAGTGCAGCTGAGGTCAGAGGATTCATCTTGTCACTCCAATACTTTGATTCTTGTTTTCGAACACAGATGATACTTGCTTATGTGTTTGGGGTTGATTTCTCATTGACAACGTCAGGGGCATATCATACAGTGGATCTAGCCACGGTACTCTTTTCAGACAGGAAAGCATGATGCTCCAAGTCACAATATCAGATGTTGTTCATATCATGCAAATATTTTTTAACCTGCATTTTACAAAAACAATATAAGCAAAAACATCACCCAACCATGATTTATGGGGCAAGTTACAACAATTAGGACTTCATGTTTCCATGTTTTAAACCATCATGACAACAGATGAGGCTAGCTGTGGACAAGATAAATAAATGTGGGCCAGTGCACCAGACACAAAACAGACTCAGATTACCAAAGAGGTGCTAAACTGTACATACAGTACAAGGAACTGATGGCATTTCTTCTGTAAAATTAATTGCCATTGATTAGTCAAGTTGCAATTGCAAATTCATTCATTTTTATTAAAAAAAATATTCTCTGATTACAGTTTCTGAAACTGAAAATGTCTAAATATTTCTGGGCTGTGAATACAATTAGATGTTTGTGGACTGTTGGAAAGTAGAATGTCGAGTGGTCTCGGAGTGATGGCACACGAGTACAGCAGGAGGCATAGATTGTGGTTTTGCCTTTTATTTTCACCACCAGTGAAAAACAGTGAGCCAGTGACAAAACAAAAAGAGAATATACCAAAACGAAAATATAGAGGATTATCGAGCACATAGACACACGTCTGCTCACAAGGAAGCTCTCCAACAAGTGAGAAACATCCCCATTATAAGGGGTACCTGCGTGCACCCTGCAGGTGGACCATTCCACTGACAGCGTCAGCAACAGGGGTGTCTCAGGTATACAGACATAAAGTCATCATTGCGACATTTAAAATGGTACCATTCACACACAAATAATATCAGGCCTTTCACAATACAACAACAAACATGCATATGCACACTGATCACTCTTTTAACCACTCAGACAGTTAATTAATTTCGCGAGGGTGCAACCAAGCCCGCTCGCGAACGTGACTGAGAATATATGCTCCTCAGAACAGAGGCGCACTCCTTTAAATGAACGCGGAAGAGCTGACTCTACGGTAAGATAAGTTTTAACAATGCTAGATAAACATTTGCTGAAGCTCTTGCACCTGCAAGAAACAAGCGACATTGCCGAGGAAATACAATGCTTTGTTTTTTTTTAAATAAACCAGACATGTGTAAGTGAAACGAAGTTGTGTGATGTGATTTGTGCGTGCGTGGAAATGTTTGTACTCGTGGAATGTTTGTTGCGGTTAACAATGTGTGCACCCATGTTTAGCCACAGACAAAACAACACTGAATACAACAAATTCACACACAGTGAGTTAAGGCAATTCACATGTTATAGCCGCAAACGAGGGAAAGGAAAGTTTGAATGAGGACATGGCGGTTGCCTCAGACGCCGTGATGCGCTCACCCTGCGCAGCATCACATGGACATCATCCTGAGTTGATGATCCCTAGGAGAGGTACTCACTTTGCACCCTCTGTGAGAGTGGCTTGAAGTTTTAGGAGAATGTCCTCATAGAGGTAGAAGTCCTTTGTAAGGATTTTGAGCATTATGCCAGATGCAATGTTCCCCTTTCTATCCACCATGTCCAGGAGACAAGTCACCTGTTCCTCTACTACACTGAGACCTCCAGTCTCCAGAAGGTACTCAGTCTCTAATCTATTCAGCACAGGGGCGTGTATGCTGCCAACGCCTCCACCTCCTCTATAAAAGCACCTTACAACGTTCTTGTGATGAGATCCGGACGGAACATGGCCAGTTGCTCTGGAGGAGAGACCATCAAAAAAAAAAAAAGAATTCAAACTGTCAGCAGTATTTAGTTTCCATTTTAGCTCAACTTTGGACAAGAGAATATATCTAATGTTCTGAAATACAGCCCAGTGCAGTGAGTCGGTTAGCTTGATTTGAGCCAGATTCACTTCATGAAGGGAGGCTTCCACTCTCTTTTAAGAAATGTTTCGAGACAGGCTGCTTTTGACTGGGAAATGTTTTCCATCCACTGTTGTAATGGGTGTAGACTTTGCATTAACTTGAAATCATTGGTCCAGCCAAACCACATTATCACATAACCACATTAATTAGGGATTCCTAATTATAATTTCTTACTGCATTCTTTTTGTTTGATTGGCTCTTCTGCTACACTATTGCAGTCATTGTTTCCAGACTAGTATCTCAGTGAAATGAAAATGAGCAGAGATAGGAGGCTAGCACAAACCAGGTTACTGTGTTCAGTGTTGTGTATACAAATATGAGTAGCTCTTATCTGTGTCGTTTTGGTAAATGGAGTGCTCAAATATATAGGGCTGCTAATTTGTAGCAAAAATGGTAATTAAAATTAATATTGAGATCATCATTATTCAGCACGATTGCTCAATGATTTTTGAAGCACCATTAATTTACAATTCACCTGTTCACAAACCAATTCACCTGTTCATCCAGACTAGGCACCTTGCTGGTATAAATGACACCTCTCCTGACTCTTTACTTCCTTGGCCTTACCGTAATCCCCACGCCGCATTTCAGCTTTCCAGACAGACTGTCCTCCATTGAACAACTCCAGGTCAAAAAAGTCCTTTGGCTCCTTCATGTAGACCTCAAAAAAGTTTGGCCTGACGTGGTTCAATGTGTATTCATGTGGGCTGATCTCGGAGTGGCAAGACGTCTTCAGGTTGAATTTGGAGTCGACCCAAGTGTGTCAGTGTCAGCATGGGGCTTTTCAATCTTCTTAACATTCAGTTGCCGCACGTCATCCTTCACAGTCTGAAACATGGATGCACTCCATGGCACCAAGTATGCGAAGAGGACCAGGGGTTTCACACTAGATTAACACTTCCAGGTGGGTTTTTATTTTTTAACCACAATCTCCATCAGTGAAATACATGGCTTGAAGAGCTTCAAATGGAAACGAGTCAGCTCACAGGTCTCCAGAGTCACATTGCTGTCAACACTACTAAGAACTCTCCCAGCATCGCTGAGAGAGGAGTCTGAACCTTCCAGACAGGCAAAATGGGGCAGATGAGCCTCCAGCAGTTCACCTGAGAGCACTTTCAAAGGACCCATTGGTGTGTATTGAAACATGGCAAGTTCTGTTGTGAAAGCGTACGTGTCATGGAAGTGATACTGTAGAGTGACTTCACCAGCACAGACCCAGCGCAAATCAGACACTGCACACTCCAAACTTCCTGAGGGAGAGCTGTGTTTATACACTTCAACTCCATTGTCCATGGAAACAGAGGGTTCCATCAGCACCCAATGGGAGGAATCTGTAATGTGACTGCAGGACCTGCAACATCTTGTTGGCCTGTAGTTCTGACAATTACCTTCACTCTCTGGCATTGTTGGTCTTCAGGAAAAGCAGAAAAGACATTAAAATCTGGTTTGCAAGGAAGAAAAGCCCACACTTTATGCATTGAGTATTTATTTTTTTTAAAATTTGTTTGGGTGGTGGTGCAGTGTCTATACTAGGTATATTAGGGCACTTAAATTGATGTTTATTGTTCTATAAGCATAAGCAAAACTCATTTCATTCTATTCATTTAGTCTGATTTGTGCAAATCATGTGTTGAGTGTATGCCTAAGTCTAATACCTCTGCTTCAAATGTCAACTGTAACCCTATATACATGAAAAGATGACCTAGTGATACTGACTAATGACTAATATGCACACACACATTACACAGAGTTTACAGACCATGTAGAACTGATTTTATTTCATACATATCAGTGTTTTCAGTGGTGCTGTCCTCTATTTGCACACTTTTTCATTCGTCAACGACTTTCAGCCTGTCTGTCCTTCTTGCACACCAGGGGGAAAAACTGAGAGTGAGTAAACTGGTAATAGGATCTCTCTGTCTAACTCCTGTCCATCTAGAATTGTAGAGCTTCTTTTACTGTCTATGTGTAGAACGCATGCTACAAAAACGACGAGACATCTCAAACTGTAGTTGGAGAAAGGAGATTTAGGGCAATAATTTACCAAACTAAGGCTATTCATATGCTGAAAAATGACAGATTCTAAGACTGAGCATGTCAAAAACGTCTCAGCAACAACCACAACTAACCCAAGGCCACTCAAAGAGCGAAGAGGTTAACAACCTACAGTATTTCACCTACTATAGCCTACATTCATAAAATCGCAACTTGACATCCCTTGATTCTGCGGACATCATTCCATATGTGTGACTTGTCTGCTAACGCTTAACGTTATCGTTACTTCCGCATATCAACCCACCTCCCGGTGCACGATCACCTTCCCCGGAGTACTAATTGGTGTCACCTGGCCTCCACTCTATTTAAGCACCCTCCCCGGTGTCCCTGATGTCTGGCCTCGTCATAACCTTCCTGGACCTGCTCCGTGTCTTTCGTGTTTTATCCGTCTCCCGCAAGCCCCGTGTTTAACTCCCCACGAGCCTGGACTCCCCAGTCGGTATTGTAGTTCCTCGTATCTGTAATTAAGTTTGCTTATTGCCTTTCGCGTTCCTATTCCAGTTCTCCTGTGTTTTAGTATCTCCTAAGTTCGTCTGTACCTCTGTACTACGCACACTGAAGATCGAGGCTGGGCTCAATGTGGACGAAATGTTTAGGGCATCTCACGTCGATCATATACCCCAAGTAGACAGCTAACAAACTGACAGCTGCAATTCCCTGTTGCCGCACCCAGAGAGCTCCATTCAATAATATTGGATTGAAAACCATTGGCACTCGCACACACAGCACTGTTGTAGGCTTAGCTGGAACTGGATATCCAAGCTGTCAAATATATTTTGTGTGAAATCCTCTCTCCTCTCTCCACCATTCCTTATTTCTTATGCCTCAAGAGTGTGCAGTAGCATGCCTGCCCTTGTCCCATACTGACCACTGCATGATCTGAATGAGACTGAATAACGCAATAGGGTTTTGATGGGAATTTAGAAATCTGGCCCTTTGGCTTGTCTGCTAGAAGCACCAACCATATTGGAAAAAACAACATGGGTTGGACTTAGCCTTTATTTTGTATAGGTGAGGGCCACCGTATCAGATATCAGACTTTATTCCTTTTGCCCTTGTGAACCTTCCATCGAGTCTGATGTCATATGTTGCTATAGGTTGGGTTCATTTAATTTGTGGATTGGCATAGGCCTTGCTTATATGTCCTCACTTTCTGGAGTAATATTTAGTTATATTGTCTAATTACAGGGCTACAGAGTTCCATGGTGCACTAACAATCTGCAATATGCCATGAAAAGAGCTGTTCTAAATGTAAGCCTTTAATGACACCTGGAAACGGAATATATAAATCTGCCCACAAAACATCAGTGAACAAGTGACCCTTTTACCATCACCATGCTACAATATCTGTTGCTGTGCACTACATAAACAACGAGACAAGAACAGAGGAAAAAAAGGGAAGTGAGAGGCTGTTCATTCTAGAACTTGTGACAAAATATAAAAAAATATTCACAAGCCACTGAAATATTTTTTATTCCATTGTACTTTATTTCACTTTATTAATTAATTAATTTTTATGTGACATCTACTATTCTTTCTTTGTTTATTTCGCTTCATAATCCTCTTCTCTGGAGGTTCAGATCATCTGTGGTCCAACCTCCAAGTTGACTATGGATAGATTCACAGTGACCACACCTTCATGAAAATGAGACAGATTGCATCACTTCTGACAGGAATAAAGGATCATAATCACAGTGAATGTGTGGGCTGATCTTAATGCTAATGTGCTAATATGCAATCTTCACATACCTGACATCCCTAGTAGTGAGTAAAAATAAAAGAAAATTAGTTAAGTAATTAGTTAAGTTAAGTAATTAGCCTGTGCAAATGGACTTGGAACATTTGGGACTAAACTTGGACCAACCACTTTCCAGGCCACAGCTGACACCTATTGACAGACAGTGCACACTGATCACCACAGATCCAGATTTATACTTAACAGAACTGATTCCAGAACTCAGGTGATGACATCAGTGACACATTCAGAGCTGCTCATGGAATTATTTGATCTGTCATCGGTACCCACTGGAAAACAAATCATACAACCTAAACTTCCAGAGCTTGGCAATAATCTTGCAATTTTTTATTAATTATTTTTAAGACATCCAAGACTGAAAGGAAATTCAGTAGGTTGACCTGCTTCACTTACAATCGACATCTCATATTGACAACTTATTAGATTACAAAGTATTATAGTTTTATAGTTGTAGTTATGGTTTTCATACTTACTCTGTGTCCAAGCTCTTAGGAATCTCACTCTCTTCCACTGGTTTTCTAATCCATTCAATTTCTCCTTTTCTATTCCTAAATAGGAAATAGGAAATAGTCTGTAGATACGACTGAGAATGTTTTGCAGCATCAAATCGCTGTGAACCAAAATAGCTAGCACTGTTTCCTACAATTTCTGCAGTTCTCCATAATTTTGGCAACCTGGCTGTCATCCTTAAACTATCAGTTTTGAGAACAAGATAGCCTGCCTGTTCCCACACCTCTCAACAAACCTTCACTTTCAGTGTGCTGCTACACAGGCGTCTATGACCCTGAAAAAACTGTGATACCGGGTCATACCAGTCCCTCTAAAGAAGCACCAGCTCTGGACTCTGGATCTAGGTTTGCCTGTTGTGTGTGACAGGGCTTCTGAGACTGTCATTGTTTTGGATGACACTAAAACATATCTGTTCCACAAGCATACTTCTGCCATGGGGTGGTCATATCACTGTATATGTCTAGATTTATCCAGCGTGTATGTCTGTGTATACCTACCCCTGCATGCAAGTGCACGCATGCCCACATGTGCTGAGGTAATGAGTGTTGTTCTCTTGGATGGCGGCAGCTTTGTCATGTGAGGGTTGCCATTTTAAGAGCTATGTAATTAATCATTTATTAAAATTAAATAGAAGCAAAGAGTAAAGAGACAAAATCTGTGGCACATTCAGAACTTCAGTTCCTTAATTCTTTCAATTTATTTGACCAATGTTTTGGTCTGTCTTGCTCGGTCATTTTCAAACAAACTCAGTCATTCTGATCTTTTTTTTAAGTTACGTAGAAGCAAAGAGTGAAGAATATTCATCCATATAAGCACCAGTTAATCTAATTCAGTTCCTGCTTCAAACATTGCCTACAGCTTCAGGAACCTAATCAGAGATGCTAGTGTTTATTTTTCACTCTTCCATTCTATCACACAAGATAGGACTGTCAACTGAATCAACTCGTAGCCTCGTTGTCAAGGCTGCTGAGAGCTGGTGATAGGTATGAGAATGAGAAAATTTGGTACAACGTAGATTTGTGAACTGGCAGCTAGCCCTAACTGATGAAGGGAAAACAAAGCTAAAACAAAGTTTCCTTGCCCTAATCAATTAGCATTGGCAGCTGTTTTGCTATTTGGTCTATGTTGTACCCAATCTTGCTGTTCTCATATCTAGATCGACAGCACTAGTCACCATCAAACAACAGGGCTATGGGTTGATTGACTCCAGATAATCCCTTTAAGATGACATATAGGGCTAAGTAGTTTGATAGCACCACCTCTTCTCTGGAGCTGAAGAGACTGCTGCAGAAGGACAGCAGACTCTGCAGGGGAGAGATCAGTGTTGCTGAGAGAGATATTTGTTTAAGCGAATACAGAAACTGCAAATATACTGCAAAAATATCGCCATTCATATAAACATTTGGCAGCATCCATCTAATGTTAAATATCATATTGTATGATTGTATTGTATATTGTATGAATAAATAATGTTTGAATTGTTGAATGTATCACATTCCTTTTGACTGTGTGTGTCTGCCCACTGTAGCACCCCCATTTTAGTGAGAGAAGCTGAGTGATGTCACCCTAACGATGGAACCATCCTGCTTTAGTTCTATGCTATGGCATATATGGCTATGCTATGGCAAATATCTCTTTAGGCTAAGAAGGACTTGTTCTTACAATGTCACATGGGGCTGCTGATTTAAACATAGCAATTATCATGGCTACCAGCAGGGGGAACTAAAGAATTAAACATGCAAAAGGGGTGTATTCATGAATATGTGGACACAGTGAACGTCTGTTTCCGGACCATATTTACGCACATTTGGGAGAATGAGACCACATACACTCCTGTATTCTGTACTCCCATATACTCCCACAATTCCTATGGTATAATGTGTAGAGACTTAAGTCTGTTCACCTGGATATAGCTTTTTTCACAGTGTTCATCTTTGCTCAATAGATGAGTTTCCCGAAGAGCAGGGTTGATCGAGGTGCTTTCTTTCTGTAGTAGGGCTACTTCCACCGGGGTGTAGCCAACAATGCTGTTTGTACCCGGTGGGCATAGTAAATGTGTCTATTTACACCTAGTATGTGTATATAGCATTGAACATCAGAGACAAGCACCCGGGTGTCTGTATGCTATTTGCACCTGAGCATACTTATGTATGGAAACAGCATCAGAATCTTAATCTAATTTTCCCTTTTCTATTGGTTTCTTATAGCTAATAGTACTATTCTTCAACATTTGTAATAGGTCTAACTGTGGTCAGGTCTTGGACTTAAAGAGTGATCATGTCACCACCCTGTCCTGTCTGTGTCTGTTTCCTCCCGTTTCCTCCTGTCTCTGCTGCCAACCCCTGAACAAGCTTAATTAATGAATTAATCTAATCTAAATCTAAACTAATCACGTTCCCTCATTTCCTCGTTCTCCGCTAATCTACTGGTTTAGGCTTCACCTGCTTCCCACTGGCTGTTCCCTATTGTCTCCCCAGCTGTCTCACATTCTCCCTAATCTCTGTCAGTATTTATTCTCTTCTGTTTCAGCCGTTCCCCGTCAGTGTATCAGCGAACCTGAACGCTTCACCGCTACCGGCAAGCATCCAGATCCTGACTCCCGTGCCTGTTTTCTCTGTCTCAGTTCCAGCCTCTTCCTTGTTTCCCCGTCTTGTCTCCCGCTCTGTTTCTGTTTTGTCTCCTGTCTCCTGTACGATCACCTGTCTGTGCCGAAGTCGCACCGCACCGACCGACGCTCTGCTCTCCAGCCCCGGCTTCCGACCCGCCGCCTGCCCATGACCAACGCTCTGCTCATCTGCCCCGGCTACCCGACCCGTCGTCAGCCCGACCACGAGTTCTCCTGCCAGCCCTTCCCTGCTCTAAGCGCCTCCTGCATCCCCGCGCCGAGGGTGCTCTCACGGAGCACACTCGCACTCCCTTTTCCCCCAGTCCTCAAAGACTATTTGCAACGAGACGCCATCATGGTCCATCCTGTCTGTTTTGTGACGGATCATTTATTGCTGATGTCTAGCACTTATAAAACTATGTAAAGCACACATGCAAAGCTGTGTGGCCATGATGGATGGTGAAACCAGTTGTTTGCCACTGCTAATCTCACCTACTGTCACCACATAATCCTGAGTTGTTTCATTGTTATTAACCACACTCAAATTTGTTTTCACTTTTAATTCTTTATTCTATCATTCACATCCAAGCTGTTGCCTCATAAAACGGGCAACTTGCTTTCAGTTGGCCTACTGTATGGATCTGAAAACGGCTATCAAATATTTCACCTTTGCTTTGAAAAAAGTATCTAAAAACACATTTAAAGAATGAGTTATGTTGATGCTGCTTGTGACTCCAGTAAGAATGCTTCCAAATGTCATGTTCTATTCACTAACACTAAATCTAGCTTTTAGTTTATTTGCATTGGCTTCCCATTGCAGCCAGAATTGAATTCAAATCTCTCACACAGACATTCAGGACTGGATTTGGATCTGAACCGGAATCATCCTGCTTCAATGATATGATCCAGTCTCCTTCAAGACCACTTCACCCATCCAATAAGTGCTTGTTGCACTGGCTGAAAACAGATAACCCCACCTCCTCCCCAGCACCTGTTTGTTTATCTGTCGTAATCAACGCCTGTAGTCATTGATGTTTGCTCTGTTCTGTATTCCTCATGGGGGGATCTTGGCTGCTCTCCCTGCCTTAGGCTTTCCACATTTGTACATGGAAGGGCAGAGCCATACCGCCAAATGTAACTTATTGCAAATATGAATAAACTATTTTGACTAAAGTGGTCCTGACTTAAACTTCTTTTTACTTCATTTGATGAATTACATGTTCCTTGAAAGAATTTGTCTTCCTTTTCAGTTTTTTATTTGGTTTGAAAGTCTGCGTAAGAGTGCATGGGTATAACTGAGCCTCCAAATTAGAATATCTATATCTATATCTATGTGTTGACTAGCTATAGACACATGCAAATCATTCTTATTTTTTATGAAATGTGCCATACCTATACTTGGATTACTGAATTCACGTCTCTGCCACAGACAGCCAAAGAAGACTCCTCAGCTCTGCAGATCTGGTCCATAGGCTACATCGATCCTGATTCCATATGACTAATAATTAATAACATAACTAATGCCCATTTATTTCCTTTTGCTTTTCCTGTATCTTTTGTTTTCTTTTTTTATTGAGCTAATAATAATTCATGCAATTTCACAACATCTTACATTAGTATTTCAACGTATGTGACAAATAAACTCCTTGATCCTTGATCTCTGAAAAGGCTTCCACATCAACAGTTCTTATTGAGACTAACTGTGGAAGTCTATAACCACACAGATGAACATGCTTAAGCTGTGATCTACATTTAGATGCAGCATCACCGTTCTAACAAAAAACATTTTACAAACGTCATGTCACAGCTTTCACTTCCCTAATGGCTTCTGTGGCTGATTTATCATTGGCCTATAATGTATTGACTTACTTGGCTTTATTTGGCTTTATCGCTCTGTCTGTCTTCTAGTCTTCTGCACTGTTGTATAAGGAAAAAGAAACTTCTAGATGGAACACAAATGGATACAAAACAGAATGTTTCTCCTGCTCAGACACAGTTTACACTACTTCAAAGCTAGTTTTATTTTCAGTTTTTCACAATGTGTGTGTATGTGTGTATATGTACATACACAATATATAATATGTATAGAGTGCATAGGAAGGTTATATTTTTAATACATTTTCCCCTGAGTTTAAACACCATATTACAAAAGACAGACATTTGCCATAGTTTATTACCATTTTTTTTCTACAGTGGTTGGTGCCCAAGAGTCTGTGTTTGCTCTAGAGGGAAATTCTGTCACCCTGCTCATGAAGCATCATTACAACATGAGCCCAGATGAAGTAATCTGGAAGTTTAATCAATCACATGATGATATTATTAGATATTATCCACGATATGATACATCTCGCCAGCTACGAATCTCAAGCTCTTATATGGGTAGGGTAGCGTTTGATAACACCACCTTCTCTCTGG
Organism: Tenualosa thibaudeaui; assembly: GCA_027481765.1. NCBI lineage: Eukaryota > Metazoa > Chordata > Actinopteri > Clupeiformes > Clupeidae > Tenualosa > Tenualosa thibaudeaui. Next base: position 5,574,759 of record JAIFZK010000096.1, read on the forward strand.
GGCTGAAGAACCTGATGAAGAATGACAGTGAAAGGTAGTTTCAGAAAATAATTCTGCTGTTCAATACTGCTTAAGGGTTTTTGGTAAGTAAAGAGGACCATTTGGCCTCATTCATCAACATCTTCCAAAGTTTTGTTTTACATTTGTTATGTACGCCCCATTTTAAAAATGAAAATCCAATAATACTGTATTTTACAACGGCAAGAACTGATGAAAAGGCAACAACCAGTTATTCGGTACATTTACCTGCTCAGATGTTTCAGTGTTCCTGAATATGTGTTGATATAGTTCTTACCTAAACTGAAGACTCTGCTCTTGGTGGGTTACCATGCAAAAACATTACACTGACATTACAAACTATTACAACTGGCTTGATTATTAGGATGTTGATATCAGGGGGAAGTTATATTGTATCTGTTCACTTAATTACCTTTAACACAATCCTACAATCCTGTACTCCAGAGGCAGAGCAATTCACATGGAATTACACCATAAAAAAATATTGAAAATGTGTGTGTGTATGTGGCAGAGCATGTATCAGCTCATGTCTTAACTGTGGACCCTCCTTGGCCTTGTGGTGACATTTGTGATGTGACCTGTAAAGCTGGTGACCTCTCTCTGACCGCCCCCTGTAACAATGGCACCTGCACACTGAAAAAGGAGATCTCCAGTCTAGTCATCTTCATTAGGAATGGTGCCATCATCTGTAACCACAGCAACCCAGTTAGCTGGAGTATTTGTTGAGCCTGTCAGTTTTTGATTGCATATTGGAGCCGTGTGTTGAAAGGAGAGCAAGATCATCTGCAAAGTTAAGGTCTTTCAGCTGGGAGGACAGGGCCCTTTGCATACCTCTGGGTTTGTCTGCTGCTGTGTTGGTTGTGTCACTAGCTGCATCTCTATTAGTCGTTTGTATGTTAGTCGGAGTAATGTTACTATGGAAATCTACTCACTGTATTCACTGCGTATCATACATAAGTTAAATCTCTGTGGTAGTATGATACAGCTGATGTGAAATAGATATGAAATAACCTACCGGTGTGTCAAATAACTAGTACAGACTGTCTTAGACATTCCTTATACTCCTATGTCATTCTCTTCACGTTATTTCCCTTATTCGTCCTAACTGAGCTCACACATAGACATTTTACCAATACAGCAGGCTGAACAAATGTTCTCAGAAATTTGTTGAGGCTATCTGAAAGATTGTATTTTAGTGCCAAATTATGTAGGTACACACATAAGGACACACTTCAAAGCATTTTTGTTCTGTTTTGTTATTTCAGAGTTTACTGTTGGCAAGCAGACCTCTATACACATCTACAGTGCATCCGGAAAGTATTCACAGCGCTTCAATCTTTCCATATTTTGTTATGTTACAGCCTTATTCCAAAATGGATTCAATTAATTTTTTTCCTCACAAATCTACACACAACACCCCATAATGTCAACGTGAAAAAAGACTTTTTGAGATTTTTGCAAATTTATTAAAAATAAAAAAACTAAGAAACCACATGTACATAACTATTCACAGCGTTTGCCATGGAGCATCCTTGAGATGTTTCTACAGCTTAATTGGAGTCCAATTGTGGTAAATTCAGTTGATTGGACATGATTTGGAAAGGCACACACCTGTCTATATAAGGTCCCACAGTTGACAGTGCATGTCAGAGCGCAAACCAAGCATGAAGTCCAAGGAATTGTCTGTAGACCTCCGAGACAGGATTGTCTTGAGGCACAAATCTGGGGAAGGGTACAGAAATATTTCTGCTGTTTTGAATGTCCCAATGAGCACGGTGGCCTGCATCATCCGTAAATGGAAGAAGTTTGGAACCACCAGGACTCTTCCTAGAGCTGGCCGGCCATCTAAACTGAGCTATGGGGGGAGAAGGGCCTTAGTCAGGCAGGTGACTAAAAACCCGATGGTCACTCTGTCAGACCTCCAGCGTTCCTCCGTGGAGAGAGGAGAACCTTTCAGAAGGACAACCATCTCTGCAGCAATCCACCAAACAGGCCTGTAGAGAGGTAGAGTGGCCAGACGGAAGCCACTCCTTAGCAAAAAGGCACATGGCAGCCCGCCTGGAGTTTGCCAAAAGGCACCTGAAGGACACTCAGACCATGAGAAACAAAATTCTCTGGTCTGATGAGACAAAGATTGAACTCTTTGGTGTGAATGGCAGGCGTCATGTTTGGAGGAAATCAGGCACCGCTCATCACCAGGCCAATACCATCCCTACAGTGAAGCATGGTGGTGGCAGCATCATGCTGTGGGGATGTTTTTCAGCAACAGGAACTGGAAGACTAGTCAGGACAGAGGGAAAGATGAATGCAGCAATGTACAGAGACATTCTGGATGAAAACCTGCTCCAGAGCGCTCTTGACCTCAGACTGGGGCGACGGTTCATCTTTCAGCAGGACAACGACCCTAAGCACACAGCCAAGAAATCAAAGGAGTGGCTTCAGGACAACTCTGTGAATGTCCTTGAGTGGCCCAGCCAGAGCCCAGACTTGAATCCGATTGAACATCTCTGGAGAGATCTGAAAATGGCTGTGCACCGACGCTTCCCATCCAACTTGATGGAGCTTGAGAGGTGCTGCAAAGAGGAATGGGCAAAACTGCCCAAAGATAGGTGTGCCAAGTTTGTGGCATCATATTCAAAAAGACAAAAAGGCTGTAATTGCTGCCAAAGGTGCATCAACAAAGTATTGAGCAAAGGCTGTGAATACTTATGTACATGTGGTTTCTTATTTTTTTTATTTTTAATAAATTTGCAAAAACTTTTTTCACGTTGTCATTATGGGGTGTTGTGTGTAGAATTGTGAGGAAAAAAATAATTGAATCCATTTTGGAATGAGGCTGTAACATAAGAAAATATGGAAAGAGTGAAGCGCTGTGCATACTTTCCGGATGCACTGTATATTACTGTTGTGCTTGCTGGAGGACAAGGACTTCTTCTTGGTGGAATTTTGTATTTGCAAATGTATTTGAAGAATCAAGGTACAGTGTCACATTTTTTCATACTGTATTTGGATATACATTGCTTCAATGATCTACAAGGGATTTTTTCCTTGCCCCTGTTGCTCTTGGTTGCTACTTGCTATAAAGCGCCATGAGACAACACTATTGTAAAAGGTGCTGTATAAATATAATTTAATTTAATTTAATTATCAGATAGCAAATAGCCATAGCTTTTTAAACAGATTTGCAATACCAGTTGACATACAGTATAACTACAAAATATATTAATGTTACTAAATGTAATTAATGTTACTAAAATTCACCTAGTCCAACCAGTCCAACTCAAGTTATTATCATTAGATTATACCACTGCTTGATCAAATTTTCTACCGTGATGCGCCATGTGTGACTTTCTGATAACTGCACACAATATTTCCACTTTTCTGGCCGTATCACACTGACCAAGGCTCACAGCAACATTGCAACTTAAGATGGTTTTTAACTCTTACGCTGCAAGAGTATGTGATTTTGCAAAAGCCAAGATGAGGTAGAATCCTTGGATGGTGCTTGACAGTGAGAGATGGAACTAAAGAACCACTTTTGACCATAGCAACCATGCATTTAGAACTAGTGATGGTAGTTCATCCTGATAAGTTTTGAATGAGACAATGTAGCGGAATTACTTTTGCAAATGAGTCTGTTTTAACTATCAAAACATGTAAATCGTTTTTGCAGCTGTGTGTATTCACTAACACTGCATTGTTACAGCAGGTAGTTTGTCTTCAAACGTTTATCAGTCACTGGGGGTATGTCTGTCAGATATTAGAAATGTGTCTTTGTTCAAATTCAGTGGTATGATATTGTGCATTTGTACAGTAATTTCTCAAATATTTAAAAGACGTGTCTGTGCATTATTATTAAGCAGGATCATAAACAAGTAAGTTGAGGGAAATAGATGCATTCCCAATGATGTAGCCATCCCCCATGAATTAACCTCATATCTTAACATATTTTGGAAAATCAGTGTGCTCACTTGTGTATTCAGGAAACTATGGAATTATTGCATTGTTTGCTGTAGCTGTAGAACCTGAGATGGAGTTTACCAAGAACATAGTTTGCCAACTCCACTGTATGATCTGTGTGAACAGCTACAGTATTTTCTTGTGTACAGGACACTGTGTATGTGCTTTTAAATAAAATTGAAATGGATTCTGGTTGAAGTTCTTTTTTTCTGTGTTGTTCCATGTATGTAGTAAATGGGATCATGCTCATGTCTGTCTTCACATAAGCCAGAGGCAACCTGCATAAATTAGATCCAGATAACTCAATATGTCATATGACACTTTGAGATTGTTATTGTTACTGTCATTGGCTGTGCTAATGATGCAAAGACTGTCAGAGTGTTCAAATTCAGCATTGCCAATGCCCAGTGGTCAATGAGCAGGCTCCAAGGCACATTTCTGTAACCTTCAGCATACTGAGATGCAGGTGGTCAGCAGGTTTCCCATTCTTAACTATGTCTTACATCCTATTTCCTGTCTTCAAATGTGTCACTTTGTTGACCATTTACCCACACCTTCCACAAACCTTTAAAGCCTAGTGTCTGCTCAGAAAAAGTATGTTGTTTGTGCACAGGCCTTGTCCAACACAACTCGGGCGTTCACCAACCTCTAAGACCACTGTGAATCCTTGGAAATTATGAGAGCAAAGTAGCATTTTTATAAATATGCGTATAGTTTTGACAAAAGTGTGGCATTTTGCAAACAATCTAGACTTGAGTGGCGTTTGGATGATTGCATTTAGGAACACTCCTTTCAGTACTGTTTGTGACAATCGAAAAAAAACTTTTGGAGAGGAATTTACCTCGAATATGTTAAATAACTTCTGCAGTGGATTGTAGGGCTCCCGCTACTTAATTCCGTTGACCATTAATTGTCACTGGAGAGTCAGGGGGAAACCGGAGTCAAGACCAACTACTGGAAGTGTGTCAATGACTGTTAACGTTGTACCCCACCACTGTGCAACACAGCATACATCTGTGATTCTTTTTTGGTTACCAATTTCACGTGACAGTAGGCCTACATTGGGAGCACTTTGAATGGCTTGAGGCTACTTGTGTAAATCAGACGCATCGGCCCATTGCATTAAGCCACACGACGGCGGTAGGGAACCAGAAAGCTAAACTCCTGTAAACTCAGCATATCGTCGGTCAGAGGTGAACAAATTGTTATTACATAAGCCTAGAGGCTATCCGTTTTTATCGTAGCCTACAGTGACCAAACATTTCACTGAATTTTCCTTGGGAACCGTGGACATTCCCAGAACTACAGTCAATATCATTAAAATAAGTCGCCTATTGTTTTAGCTTCACAAATCGAGTACAATGTAGATTTTCCTGTACGGCTATTTTACCGGAGAGTTTTTGTTTGGGGGTGGTCTAAGTTATTGTCCTAGTGAAATTTTATTTTAAAAAGTGTCAATGTAGCTGCAAATGTAAAGGTTGTACATGGTGTTATTCGGTATGATGGTTTCTACACAGAGGAGGAGCCGAGGGTGCCGTCATCTCCTTCACAGAGGCGCGCTCATGCTTGGCGGAGGTTCGTTGGGCACTTTGTATTTGCTCTAGGCCATTTTTACTTTGAAAAAGTGCGACTCCGGTGGGACTCGAACCCACAACCTTTGAATCACTTCACCAGTGTTTATCTAGAAGTCCAATGCGCTATCCATTGCGCCACGGAGCCACCTGTTGCTTGGGGAAAAATAGGCCTTTAAGTAACGCAGTCACCAACGACAGTTTGTTATGACATATTTATTCATTTATTTATATAGTTTGTCGCATCGGTGTGGATGTGATGTCGTTACATACAATCTTGAAAGAACGTTATGCAACAATGTATCACGCAACAATAACACTTTGTAACTTAATTCGAACTACTGAGAACAATCGTTGTCACGCAATGTTATGGGTTCCTAATCGCTTAATGCAGCACTAGAGGGGAGAAAGCCATTTTACAGTTGCTAAAATCATTTGCAAGGGTTTCCGCTCCAACTGGGAGGCTGGTGTATGCAAAGTTTACAGTTTGAAAGTAGTTTTGCGCAAGTTTAACAAAGTATAACTAAATTATACTTTAGCCATAGACTTAGTGGGCCGTACTGTAACACTCAAACACAAGCTGTGTAGTATGGTAGCTTTCACAAGAGCCCGGATAGCTCAGTCGGTAGAGCATCAGACTTTTAATCTGAGGGTCCAGGGTTCAAGTCCCTGTTCGGGCGAAACAATGTTTTAAAATGACAGTCGTGTTTCATAACTAATTAATTCATAAATTGTCATAACGATTATTTCCCGGATTTGGCGTGTCGCCTGTTAATTCACACAGACACGAGTTCGGGTGTCCCACCAGCGTTCAGTGCGAAAGCTGACACATCAGACAAATTGTAGCGTGTTCCAGTGTGAATGGGGCTTAAGAGAATGTGAAGCCTGGTGAACAAGGAACTAGCCCTCCAGTACTTTGATTTAGTTGTTCATTGAAGGAACTAATGGTGGAAAACGGTAGCACACGTATGAAATTAGTGTATCTGAATAGAGAAAGAAAAGCTGAGAATATGATCAAATTTACACTTCATGAAAAATTTGAAACATCAAGTGAAATATATATTTTTGAAAGGCACTCTGAAGGACTTCTCTGTGCTACTATAAATAATTACTGGATATTGTGTTGTTAAATGAACAAATGCTGTTGCATATATGCATATATAATTAAAATAAATATAATTAGGCACAGCAATCAATCCATAGACCTGTTGTTGGTGGGCACCAAGTGTCATCAGAAGGAAAAGGAGCAAGAAAATTTGACACAACAGACCATATATTGAACCAGCAGCTAACATTAATTGAATGGGGAATAGAAATTCTCTTTCAGTTTCATTTTCCTGTACCCCATTCAGTTAGTGTTACCTGGCGGTTTGCAATGTTGTCAAATTTTTTTGTTCTTATTCCTACAGACAGCAGCTGGTGACTTCCAACAACAGGACTATGGAAAGAATCAATAGATTCCTCCTTTAGGTTTTTGTTTCTACAACACTGAAACTGTAAGCATAAGTGGCTTTGTTAATAATGTCACAACTTCAGAGGGACCAACAGAGCAAACTCAGGTTCGGCTGAGCTTTTACAACTTTGTGTTCTTTTTTGCCAAACTTTTTTTCTTTAGTTTTCCTCTGCCAAATGAGCCAATGTTGTTTCATCCCTGTAGAATTTTCAATACTGCATACTATCATTGCCACCATGACCATACTGCAAAAGATGCAGTGATTGAATTATGGGACATTTGTTTTTATTAATCCTTAGCTGTTTTCATGAAATCACAAAGCAAATTCACCTACATCTAGGCACAACAATTACAACAAACCCTCTCAAAGTCTCGGGGAGGAGACATTTCTTATCTTTCAGTGGTTAATGAACAATTTTGTAGTCACATACAACCTTATATTTTATTAGTCTGTTAATAGTCTGTTGAAAGTGAGACAAAGTGGCCATTTAATACAAAATCATATAGATTAGGTGAAAAACACAAACACTTGGAATTTTAAACAATAGAAATACTTTTTAATTTTATGTTTTTTGTCACAGGCGTCAATGTTAACAAGATTTAAAAATGTTGATTTCACTTCATCACTCAACCTTCATGTGTCTCACTCGCACACTCATACATTCTGACACACACCTATTTTAACACAAAGAAAAACAGAAGGAAAGTGACAACAGTTTTCTGCTGGATTAAAATCAACCCTAATCCCTCCCTTTGCCACTCAACTCATTCACTCACACATGAACACTTGGACACTAACAGTCAGCCTCTGAATGAAGGACTTGACGTCTTGAAGTCAATTCTACCTGGATAATGCAGTGATCCTGCAGAGAAAGAAATAAAATGTAAACTTGAGACCAGGTTTAATCCTGTTTCAGAAAAATGCTTAAAATCATCATCAATCTTCAACACCACTTGAGATGTGACATGGATGTTTTGTTATTGTCGTTTAAGATGAAAGCACTGTATTATAAAATATTTCCTGTCAATTATTCTTTGTAAAAGCCAATTGACAACTAGACTAGTAACATATCAAATAATTTCCAGCAGTACACTGCACATACATATATTTTGATGGAGCCTTTAGCAATGGGAGTGCATAGCTGACATGTACACTTTTGCCATGTGGTCTTGAATTGAAAAAGACAGTGTGCCAGAAAGAAGGAGAGACAGCTCACTGTAATTTCTCCTGTAACAGCTCCAGTCTCTGGCGGTCTACATAGCGAGAGAAGAGTGAGAGAAGGTTAGGAGGTGTGAAGAGAGGAGGGGAGAGTGATGAGGAGGGGACCTTCAACAGCTCTCTGGTCACCGAGAATACCAACTCTGTCCTATAAGAAAAAAAAAAATCAGCCAAAACATTAATGTTCAGCAAACAAAATGACTAAACAATTTCACTCCTGTATCACTCATTTATAACACATATATACGCTCTCACTCACACACACACACACACTCACTCACTCACTCACTCACTCACTCACCTCACTCACCTCACCTCACTCACCTCACCTCACTCACCTCACCTCACTCACCTCACCTCACTCACCTCACCTCACTCACCTCACCTCACTCACTCACTCACTCACTCTCTTACCATCGATTATCATCCATTAGTTGACAATTGGGATCAGAGCTCTGCATTCTCTCTCCCTCACTCAGAATTAGGTAGAGCAAAGTCACTCCAAACTAACAACAAGAGAGAAACAGAGAGACTTTTGGTGAGATATATACACACACTTGCACACATTTCCACTATGGGGTAAACCCCTGGTGTCTGGAGTAAAGCCTTTTGTGTCTGGAGTAAAGTCTGGAGTAAGGACTTTTCCATTTTCCATGATCAAGGCTGGACTGTGGCTGGACTTTTGGAATGGAAGGTGACAATCAATAAAACAACAATAAAACCCCCTCAGGTAGCATCTCTTTAGGGGTTCCTAACAACACAAATGGCTTAGCTTGTATTTATAGAGAAATAAATATTTACTACAAATATTTAAAAACATTACACATGATCCAAGGATAATGGTTTCTAACCATTCAATTACATGTCTAAATGTTCATTTAATTCATCGTCACATCGTTTGCACTACTATTGCTAAATAGTGTTTGAAATATTCTAGCATTGTTAGCAAATATCCCCAGTGCTTCAGCTAATGGAAATGTGAGGCTGGGACCAGGCACCGGTGCTGAAGACCAGGGTAAAGCCTTTGAATAGAAATGTGCCATTGGATAAAGGACAGAGTGAACTATACTGAACAAACTTGGACGTAACAAGAAAAGGATGTTGCCACAATGTAGGCCTTTTCAAAGCTGGTGATGGTGGTACCTTATTCTGCAGTACTCTGGGAAGCTGACCCTCGCTGCCTTGCAACTCTTGCAGGAGGTCTGTGAGGGCGGAACTGGACATGGACTGGATTACTACAGCAACTGGCTCAACTAACCAGCAAAGCACCTAGGACAGAAGACATATATCATTTAGAAAACAAAACAACCACAATTATGTTGATTTAGTAGGAAACAAACACCACAACAATTAGAGTATGTATGAGCACTTGAGTAAGCACGCTGTGATTCAAGAGTGTTGTGATCTGCTTTTAAGTTTACCTTTTAAGTTTAGCTAATCCATACCTGGTCCTGTTTGTCTTTCTTGGCAAGGGCTGGCAGAATTCGAGCAATGCCCATAACAACAGCAGCAGCTTGAGGTGGGGGCAGGAAGGGGAGGAGCCTGGAGACGAGGCGTTTGCCCTTCCTCACCGACATGATCATGAGGCACTGTTCATCACTGACTCTGGAGCAGACAGGAGAGAGTGGACTCTGGATGTTATACTCAAACTACCAAACGAACATCACTCACCCTTCAATTTTAACATGCATTTGTAACTCTCCACTGAAAGACCATTACACAAACATTCAAGTGAGCAATAATTGTGTCAAGTTATGCCAAAACATTTCACTATTTTAGTGCACACACGCACACACACACACACAATAACTCCATAAATCAACAAGCTATAGTAAATAATAAATAAACCTGGGTTAAAAAAAACTGGGAGTCTCTACTGTAGCAGTCACATTCACATGGTCTCCAAGAAGCTCACCTGTCATCCCAGTCCTTCTCTTTCAGGGAGTTGGAAAGCTGCAGTGTGTTTGTCTTGTGCTGCTCTAACAGGGCCTCTCTCTGCTCCTCAGGGGTCTGCAGAAACTTCTTCTCAAAGTCCTGCACTTCCAGCAACAGACTGTACATCTAATGACAATACAGAAGCAGTCAGACAGGAGAAGCCAGCCGTCACAGCGAGAACGTGCAGTAAGCTTAATAACACCCACGTCATTATGAGTGGTATGTTGGAGAATCCAGCTAATATGAGTGAAGCCTGAGAGCTCACCTTTTCCACTGTGTAGAGAATCTGCCGCCGCTTGTTCCACACTTGCTTTTCCCTCTTCTCCTGTTCATGTTGGAAGAGGGACACAGAACATTAACATCACAGAGGACTAAAAGCACAGATTCTATTGCAGTCTGCTATTACATGCTGAGAGACAAACAAATACATACATATCAGTGTACTTGAATTTAGAAAGGATTAAGAAGACCTAACCTCATCATCAGTGCGAGTGGTCACCACTGCATCAATCATCTTTCTGGGATTATTCACACTTGAGACAGTGAGCTTTCCTAGGGAGCCTGCAAACTGAACTAAAGAGGGGGAAAAAACAAATGCAGTGACATCGTTAATAATAACATTCATGATGTTATTTGTGCTTGTCTTGTTTGTGGTTGTCTTTCGATCTGGACAGCAGGTTTAAGATTTTCCAAATTATGCTGCCTCACCAATCATTATAGTCTTTCTTTTCATACGTCGTTAAAAAGTCATCATCAAAATGTGTAATTTGCCAACATCATCAGAGGGCCGTCTTTCCCTGCCTGCATCCAAAGGCTATGTATGAAACTGAATGGAACTCAACTGCATCTATACTCCAATACACATCCATGACCTCTGCACTTCAGACACCGCCCTCTACAAAACCATTGAAGGGTAAAGCCCAACTGGGTACCTGGCCGGTAGGTCTGCTCCAGTTTGGCCACCTGAGGAGTGATCAGTTTGGTGGTTGGCTCCTTCCTGATACTGTCTTTGTCCCGCTCCAAACGCTTCTCCATCTTCTCATAATAGTTCTAGACACAGGGAAATCATTATTACCATCACTATCACCATCAACATTTACAGGCACAGAGTCAAGTGTCAAGTTAACAAATAACTTGTCAATAATATACAACAGAACCCTTTTCACAGCAATAGTGTTTTATGGTGAGAATACCACAGATGTACATGCAGTGGCCTTACAGCAAATACTGCTTATGATCCCAAACCCAGTTAGAATTGGCCAATTCATTGGTCTTCCCCACACTACCCTTCTATAACGACACAAAGTTAATGATCCACATGAGCAGCTCCACTCCAGCCAGGGTGGGCTGGTGATTGCAGCCTCTACCTGATAGTAGTAGTCATCCAGGTAAGGATCAGTGCTCTGGAGCTGCATCATCTGGATGCGTGCCACCCACTCCTTCTCCTTCTGGGTCATCAGGTTACTGTAGGGGTCCCTGCTCCGCCGATCCCCTCCTCTGCCACCACGGTCACTGACGCACAAAAACACATGCACACAAATAAGTATCCTAGATGCACATTAATGCAATGTATGTTCATTCATTTACACAAGAATTGTGTAACACAGAAAGCCACATCCCAGGAAACAGCTTAATAGCATAAATGGTGCAATAATGCTCAGTGTACTGTATCTTGAAAACAGGCCTTTGCTTATGTATTAGTCTGGTGTAGCAAATATATTTCCAAAAAGTCCCAAAAGACTTGAGCTTCATTTGCAAGTCCACACTCTCTCCCTCCCACATCCTACACTGAGGATACTGACCCCCTGCTCTGCATCCTCTGTGTAAGCATGCGACGGTGCTGGGGGTGGAGGTGTGTAGTGTTGTGCCGGATGGGGTTGTGGTTGGGAGGGGCGACATGGGGTCCCACTCGGGGAGGAGGCTGGCTGAAAAATGGTCTAAAACCCCCACCTCCGCCTGGCAACATGGGAGGCGCGGGACCACCTCGGGGAAATGGGCCCACCTAGAGCAAAAAGACAGAACAAACAAAGAGTATAACAATTTAGAGCGATTACAGAGTAGCATTATAATAAGGTCAGTCACACAATTTCAGCCCTTGTAAGCTATAATGAGGATGCAGGGGCAGAGAAGCTCCTTTTTAGTGTGTGTGTGATCTCACTTTTTCCACCTGTGCAGGTCTAACGTACCTGGGAGTTGAGCAGCTGAGCCCGCTGGATCTGAGAGAGAACCGGTCCCACCCCAGCAGGAAATGGAGGCCGACACAGAGGAGAGTTCTGAAAAGAATAAATGGCCATCAGAAGAATAAAAGAAAACAGGCACAACACAACATGGTCATTGGACACAGGACTGAAACCTATTATATATGCTCTACACATACTTCACCTTTCATTACCATTCATGACAGAAAATGAGCAATTATTTATTGAACATGCACTGCCATGTACCAGCAGGACAAAACTAAACACTACAGTTACAAGAGGAGGTAAAAGGAGCAGGAGGACAGGTGAAAGGGGGGGTGGGGGGTGGACCCCACTGACTGGAAACTCACAGCGATGTTGAGAAGGGTGTTAGGAGAGAGACGCTCAGGGAAGGGAGGGGGGTAACGGTGCTGGACTGGGGCTCGGACATGAACCGCAGTAGGGCAATGGATCTGAAGGGAGAGAAAATGACTGTCGCTAAAATCTACATCAACCAAGACGGACATAAGGGAGGAGATCATCTATGGTCAAAACAAACACATACATCTACTCCAATGATAACACACAAAAAATATGAGCTACAGATGTTGAATCCCATGGAATGTCCCCAGTAATCCCTGAGCCCTGGCCTCAACCCCCAGAGGCCTAGCTGGCAACTTCATCAAGGGCTGATTTTTGCCAGGTAAGTAACTGAAGGTTCAGGGCATAGGGCATTGGGATTCATCCCCTGACATCTAGCAATACATTAAGAGGGAAAAGACATGAACAAGAGCAATCTGGGAAAACTTGAAAATTGTGTCCAGATACAAGTCGCTTATCACAACCAAAGGTGTACCAGACTGACCTGCTGGTTGAGGGCATGACTGAGTGGCTGTTTGGGAGGGGTTCCAATGGGTACGGCTCTCACAGGAGGACTACCAATGACTGGTGAAGAGGAGCGGGGTGGAGGCACCCTCTCTGACAAGTCTAGGCCATCCTCACCCCTGACTGCAGGAGGCCTCTTTGGTAGCCCCACTTCTTTGATGATGGACATCAGAGGACTGTCCTGTAGGGGGAATCAAAGGATCAAGAAGGATCAAGGAAATGCTCACATTCTGAGAACCGCAACAATAAGAGGACTAACTACTGCTGCGTTTCACTAGACAGACTGAGAATTCCTAGAGTGTACCTCCATGTGCGTGACCAGTCCGGGAGAAACACTCACAGGTCCAAATCCCATGCTGTTCTCCCATATACTGTGAGAGTTCACCTAAGGGAGACACTCAGGGTTACATGAGGCACACAACTCCATGACTACCACTGAAGGTGACAGTTTGATTCATTAAAAATGTAAGAGGCTTTTTATAGATTTCAAAGAATATTCGATGACTTGTATCCAGATTATTACCTATTCAGCCTGTTATTAATATATACCCATGAAGTACTGACATCAGAGTTATCGAGCCGTCTTGAACAGAGCATTAAACAGTTTGTGTCTGCTGTAACCTACATGATTACATACAAGGCAAATGTGTTTAGGTATAATTTCCACAGACTTACTGTAAGCAGGAAAAGTGCCTATAGTGCCTAAAGTGCCTATATCAGGTTGAATCAGATTTGAATTTGTTCTACAACCACATACACAGACACTCATCAGATTTAAAAAACAAACAAACAAAAAAAGAAAAATGATTTGGTGTGCTCACACAGGGGAATCATAATTCAGTCACTTCAGCCTGGTAATGTGACCATAGCTAATACGTCTTGTGTAGGGTTTACCAATCATTACTAATTTCTCACCAGACAGGCTTAATATGTGTATACAAAGTACAACTAGATACCCATTTATATGCATGCTGTGTCCAGACAGTGAAAAAAAAGCCTTTGCAACTGCCTGACATGAATTCTTGGTTCCATGCTATGGCCATACTCACCTGTGGCAATGGGGCTGCACCTCTGTGCAGGAGGTGTTGGTGCTGTTGGTAGCTTAGCAATGAATGTGGTGGAGCTGGAAGCCCAGAGGGAGGAGCCTGGGCTTGAGGCATGGGTGGGAAGCGTGATCGATCCAGCTCTGCGGCGCCCACTCCAGCGATGGCAGGATCTGACCCCAGGAGTAGACGGGAGAGAGATTCGGCCAGATCCCCACCACCCCTCTCTTCCAGTCCTGGAGGAGGCATTGTGGAGGCAGAGGGATGGGGCAAGGAGGAGGGGTGTGGAAGCCTGTCTGCCGGAGGTGGTAATGAAGCACTGGATGCATCCCCTCCAGCAAACCCATCTCGCACTCTCTCATCTAGTTCCGCCAGGCGAGCATGCTCCTCCTGCCAGTCATCATCTACAGTACACCCCAATCATCATTAGGCACACAAACACATCCTTGATGACAAATTTCTCTCCCATTAAAAAAGTGTGCCAACAGCACAAATTGTTCAAAGTGTTTCTGATAACTCTGGACTCACCCACAGCACCAGCTCCAAATGTGTCATCATTAAACTGGTCGATGTCATCCTCCTCCTCTACCAGCCCTTCCTCTTCCTCCTCCAAGGTACAATCTTCATCCAGAGACTGAGAATGATTCATTGGGAAAGAGAGACAAGTCTATCAGTGGGCAAGGGCCGAAGGAAAATGTGAAGGGGGTTTAAATCTGATCTCACAATATCTAGCATTAGGGCAACACTTCAGCTTTAGAAGAGAGCGATCCTAAAGTAGTGAATCATAGTGAATCAAAAATTAGCTAGAGGTCTGAGGTTTCGCGCTTTGCCAGCACGACTAAAGCAATCGTATTGGCTGACTGCTTAAATTAGCGTTGATGGGTCAAAGAAAACAGCTAACAAGGCTAACCTGGCTGTCCCATTTCGACACTTCATCATTATGGAATTTCCCCATGTATAAACAATACACTGGCAAAAAGCTGCAACAAAACCACCACAATCAGAATTCGCTTCCCAAAGCGGAATACAGCAACGTAGCGACACAGACCTTGTTTGCTTCTAAATACAGTCCGATAGCTCGCTAGCATGCAGCACAGACAGCTAACTAGCAAGCTAACTATGCATTTGACGTAACATCAAAGGCATTTCTATCTTTGGGGTTTTAAGACAACGATTCTGGGTTATACTGACTTTTTAAGCATTAAACTGAACATGATACTATGCTACCAATATACAGCGGTATTAGCTGTGTGTGGCTGCCCCAGGCCTGTAACCCATATACGGATAGGGTGGCATGGAGAGGCTGCTACTCACAGGCCGCACGCAACATTAGGATTTTTTTTTTACAGCTAACGTTAGCTAGTTGTGACTGAACAGCGATAAACAAAGACACATCACTACAAGAAAACTACCAAGCAATTTCCACACGCGTTTTGCTAATATTCAAACACGTGTACTTTTACAGAAGACAAAAAATACAGCAAATGTAGGTTACCTGAAATCGGAACATGTATCCTCGCTGAACCCAATAAAGGTAGCTAGTCTCTGTGTCACAACTGCGAGCGGCGCGCAAATTACGCAGCAAAGTGGTTGTCGTGAACGCGCAGTTGGTGACGAGCATGCGGGAAAACGCAAGTGTTATGAAATGTATGATTGATTTTTTAAGACAGTACACATATTTATAGTCTTTGAATCATTTCAAGCACAGGTTTGTAATTACATTTATAGCATATACATGCCTATCAACTTTAATTAATTAAGTTCAAACTTAAATTTGGTGGGTTGACTTGAATTTGACCAGGTAATTTTTTGGTGCAGCATCTGTGGCTGTTTTGAAGACCAGAGAACTTGTCATTATTGGCTTGAAAAAAAGTAAAAAGTACCAGCTGGTACCAAACCATTCCAAGAGTTACCCACAGATACACATCCACACCAGACTAAGAATATGTTGAACTGAAAGAATGGGGTAGGTGGGGTAGACCTCCTTAACATCCTGCCAGGATTGTACAGATATGATTCACAGTTATCAGGAGCCCTAAAGTTTATTCCTGCTAAAGGAGGTTCAACCAAGAATGTGTCTGACTACTCTTGACATAGGCCTATATGAAAATCAATTCACATTTTGTGACCAAATAATACAGTAAACCCAGCCCAAAGGGCTTCACAAACCTTTGCAAAGCACTATATGTAACTGCATCAGTTGTAAAGAACACTGAATGTATACTGATGATATTGCTATAAAAAATATTCCTTTTACATCATTCCTATATGGTCAATCAAATGAATCCATATTCTGAGCATTTTGTATGGACCCATCCACTGCCTCCACCAGGTCAATGTTGTACAAAATGGTGGCTTTTTTGTTTCAGAATGTTATATTGATTCTGTTTTTCTTCTGTTCAAGACAGCTCAGCTCAGTAATTAGTACACTATATAGAACTCTATCATGTCATTTCATATTCCAATGATAGCATCTGGGGCTGCTGTCATTGGACCAGGAAACAAGAGATCTTTGCAGTCACATTTACGTCATTTGTCACATTCTGAAGGTTCCACAGGCATAAATGACCAAAACACAGATTAATCTTTACACGCTTGAGAAGAAGAAAGGAAAAAAAAACACATCTTTGTTAATTCTGATTTCTTGCATAAGACATACTATGAGCCCAAAGCAAAAAGTCTGACAAATCTCCACACAAAATTAGCAGTAGCATGAGTAGAGAAAAGAAAAGAATCAGTATCAGTGCATGCCATGGATCACCTCACAGAAGACTACACCGGTCTTTGTAAAAGTGAGAGAGATCAAAGTCTAGTTGTTGTTTACGACACCTTACAATTTAAACCAGCAGCGAAGAAAATAGTTAAGAAAATGATAATTTGATATTTAACTGTTTTACACATGTTACAAATCAGTAACAACAACTTGACCAAAGAGATAAACAGATTCAGAAAATCACAGAGATAGTTATCATTAACAGCAAACAGGAACAGGTAACTGGAAGTCACAGAGGAGAGAATGAAAACGACATATTGTTTTTTTTCCACAGAAGTACTTAAATGACAACATAAAGGTGGACATGAAGGAGATTTGGATTGGCTTGAGTGATACAGTCAGAGGGAGTCTGGAAGTGAGTGGATGGTACCCCACTCACCAAGAGGTGAGACTTAGTCCTTGTTTGTCTGACTGGACTCTTTCAACAAATAATAGCATACATACTTATCATTAATACATCATTACATTTGCCATAGTCTGAGAATGTGGAGAGTGGGAGAGCCAAACTAAAATTATTTTTAACAGAAGCACACCAACAAACCCTCAGCATCCATTAGAGGTGGCCTTCCTACCCTCCAGGTCTAGAATGATGTCCCCTGCTGTTGGTCAATGCCCTTCATTTGTGAGCTGAAACAACTGTGACAAAGAGTATGGTATAAGCCTGTGAAAAGTATTTTGATTTAAAATATATTTAATGAAATTCAATAAATCATTGGAAAAATTAACATGGTATTCAAAGTCATATCAAAGTCATAACATTTGAATCTGCAGTTTCCTAGTTTTTTTAAATAGGTATAGGTACCATATTTCAAAGTTGAAGTCTGAAGCTCCTATAGCTATTTTTTCACATGGATGGCAACTAAAATACTAAAAGAATAACAAAATATGCCCCAATGTTTTAATTTCACCTTTATCATGATACTCCATACCAAATTTAATGGGTCACACTAATTCCCATTCAATCTATACACAGGTTTAACATTTATATATTTAAATACAGAATTGATAAGAGAATTAATAAAGAATTTAACCAATAAGCAGAATGGACATTGACTGATTGGTAAAATCCTATCAATTCTCACCCCTAATCACCACGGCTGAGTAACCTATGTGCTCTGGCTGCCATATCAACAAACCTGTCTCTGTGAAGTTGCAGCCAAGTTGGACACATCCCAGCATCCCGCAGCATCCTGTAAACCTGTGTTCATGGCCGAGGAGAATGCTGCTTTCTACCTCTGTGACATTCAACATATCAAAGGTCCTTACCTTATCAGACCTCCAGGAAAGCTTTTGAAGCATTTGCTGTCACCACCCTGTCCTGTCTGTCTTTGTCTCCTCCCGTTTCTGCCGTTCACAAGCTTAATTGGTTTCAATCACGTCATTTCACTTCCTCATTCCCCCGTTAATCACCGGATTGTCTTCACCTGCTTTCACTGGCTGTTCCCTATCATTCTCCCCAGCTGTGTCTTGTTTTCCCCTAATCACAGCTAGTATTTAGTTCCCCTGTTTCTGCCACAATTTGTCGGAGAATTAGCGAACCTACACGCATCATAGCTGAAGGCAAGCACTTTGAATTCTGACTCCTGTCTGTTCCTCTGTTTTCCCTGTCTCTGTTACCTGCTTCAGTTTCCTGCACATTTCCTGTTTCTCCTGTCTGGTTCCCGGTTTGTTTTGTTTGTCTCTGTTCCCTGTAAGATCGCCTGCCTGTTGCCAAACCCGGACCGCCTGTGACCAACGTCTCTGCTCCTCTGCCCCTGGTACCGACCCATCGCCTGCCCACGACCTACGCTCTGTCTGCCTATCCTGGATTCTGACCCGAGTTCTGCCTTCGACTAACGCTCTGGGCTCCAGCCCCGGATACTGACCCGCCGCCTGTCTGCGACCCTCGCCTGCTCTCCTGCCCCGATTCCCGACTCGCCGCCTGTCCCCAACCAACGCTCAACTCCTCTGCCCCGGTAATCTGATCCGACGCCTGTTTGACCACGAGTCCTGCTCTGCGTGCCTCCCACACCTCCGCGCCAAGGGCCCGCTCACGGAGCACACTCACACTCCCTTTCCCCCAATCCCTAAATAAAAACTGTAGTAACTTGATGCAACTGTGGTCCGGTCTGTCTGTTTCGTGACAGAATTCTCCGAACATAAGATGGACCCAGCAGAAGTTACTTCCGACATGGACTCTGACAGACGGAGGAGAACGTTACTCGTCTTTCAGCAGACGTCTCAGCTCTCGTGCAACTTGGGTTACAGCAACAACAACAGTTTCAGCAGCACCAGTCTCGCCTCCAATTACAAGAACAGCACTTACAGCAACAGCAGCAGCAGCTCACCCAGATTGTTCAGCTTCTTGAGAGATTGGTGCCATCTCCTGGCCATCATGCGGCTGTTCACCCAGACAGTCCTCTGACTGCCCCCGTTTCCATTGGGCACAGTTCCTACAGCTCCAGTGGTTCCAACTGTCCCCATGTCCGTTTCAGAACCTAGGATTGGGCACCTGAAACATTTCGGCGGGGATCCAACACAGGTTTGTCCCTTCTTTAACTAACTGTAGACTGCTTTTACCCTTCAACCAGTGACTTTCGCCTTTGAACCGGCCAATGTGGCTTTTGTAATTACCTATCTGACGGGCCGAGCGAGGCTATGGGGAACAGCAGAATTTGAGCGCCAGACTCCAGCGTGTTCCTCCTTCGAGTCGTTCGCCCAAGAGATGTGCAAGGTGTTTGACACAGGGTCACCGTCCACCAACGCCTCCCGAGCTCTCATGAGTATCCGGCAGGGTCATAGGATTGTTGCGGATTTCTCTATTGATTTCCGCACCTTGGCCCGCCGGAGCTCGTGGAGCGAAGAGGCGTTGGTGGACGCCTTTTTACACAGTCTGGCAAATTATATGAAAGATGAGCTGGTGTCCCATGAGGCCATCGCCTTGGCAACTCTAATTGACCGAAGGGTCCAAGCACGACGCCAGGAGAGGGGGCTCCGTGGCCCTCTTTGGGCCTTCTTTGGCCCTCTTCCCAGCCCTCCACCGATCATAGACCGCAGAGGCCAACATAATGGACACTAGTTTTGCGCACCAGCTGGGTCTAGAGGTCCATCAGCTTCCGGTCCCCATTCCTGCCCGTGCACTAGATGGTCAGCGCCTCGGTCCAGTGACCCACGTTACCAGTCCCGTGCAGATGAGGGCGTCGGTCAACCATCTAGAGTCTATTGAGTTTCACCTTCTCCAGTCACCTGACCAGTCCCTTATTCTGGGATATCCGTGGCTCAGACACCACAACCCCCACATTGACTGGGAGACCGGGGCTGTCCGGGAGTGGTGGCCGAACTGTTATCAGACCTGCCTGTTTGCTGCCCCTTCTCCCGCCTGCTCTGAGACCCCAAGCCCAGCCCCGGACCTCTCCAACGTGCCCAACTGCTACCTGGACTTACAAGAGGTTTTTAACACATCAAGAGCCACGTCCCTGCCTCCTCACCGGCCGTTTGACTGCGCGATTGACCTGCTTCCTGGCACGGCATCTCCCAGGCCCGGAGAGACAGGCCATGGATGACTACATCTCTCAATCATTGGCAGCAGGCATCATTCGCCCGTCCTCCTCTCCTGGCGGGGCTGGATTTTTCTTCGTGGGGAAGAAGGACGGTTCCCTGCGCCCATGCATTGATTACTGGGGGCTGAACGATAAAACGGTGAAGAACTCTTCCTTTGCCTCCGAGCCGCTCCAGGGAGCCACGGTCTTCACTAAATTGGATCTCTGCAACGCCTATCACCTGGTGCGCATCCATCTTCTCAAGGAACCTGTCAAAACACATGCAGCATGTCCGCCTGGTCCTTCGTCGCCTCCTGGAGAACTTTCTATTTGCGTTGAGGTGGACACCTCGGATGTGGGGGTTGGCGCGGTCCTCTCCCAACGATCAGCCTCTGACCAGAAGCTCCACCCCTGCGCATTCTTTTCACGCCGACTGTCCTCGGCAGAGCGCAACTACGACATCGGGGATCGGGAGCTGCTGGCAGTCAAGCTCGCCCTGGAGGAGTGGCGACACTGGCTGGAGGGGGCTACTATCCCGTTTCTGGTATGGACTGATCACAAGAATCTCGAATACATACGTTCCGCTAAGTGTTTGAACCCCTGTCAGTCACGCTGGGCCCTGTTTTTTACCCGTTTCAATTTCACCCTGTCCTACCGGCCCAGATCCCGTAACACCAAACCCGACGCCCTCTCCCGCCAGTTCCAGAAGGAGGACGACACTCGCCTGAGGACCAGGTGCGAGAGGCCCTCCAGGACCAGCCCGGCCCCAGTGCATGCCCAGAGGGTCGTCTGTTTGTCCCTGAGCACCTTCGATCCCAAGTCATCCAGTGGGGGCACAGCTCCCGCCTAGCTTGTCACCCGGGCGCCTCTCGCACCTACCAACTACTCGCCCAACGTTTCTGGTGGTCAACTATGAGGGGGGACATTCAGGAGTTTGTGCGGGCCTGCCCCATCTGCGGCCAACACAAGTCCTCCAACTGGCCCGCTCCAGCCTCTGCCGGTTCCCACCCGTCCCTGGGCCCACATCTCCTTTGACTTTGTCACTGGCTTGCCTGCCTCGGAGGGGAAGACTGTTATCCTCACGGTGGTTGACCGTTTCAGTAAGGTGGCCCATTTTATTCCCCTGCCCAAACTCCCCTCAGCACACAAAACCGCTCGAGAAGTCCTCTATCATGTGTTCCGCCTCCATGGCATCCCCAAGGACATTGTTTCCGACCGTGGCCGTGGAGTTTTGTCATCTACTGGGGGCCACGGTCAGCCTGTCTTCTGGTTTCCATCCCCAGTCGGACGGTCAGACCGAGAGGATCAATCAAGAGTTGGAGAAGGCGCTCCGATGCATGGCATCCTAAAGTCCTCTCGTCTGGGCCCAGCAACTTCTTTGGGTGGAGTACGCCCACAACTCCCTTGTCTGTTCGGCCACAGGTATGTCCCCTTTCCAGTGTGTTTATGGTTATCAGCCACCCCTGCCCCTCAGCCCTTGCTAATGCCCGCCGCTGCCGCCGCACCTGGGCACGGGCTCGCACTACTCTTCTCCGCAACGTCACCATTTTCTCAGCCGGAGCCAACCGCCGTCGGACTCCCGCCCCCGCGTACCGGGTGGGCCAGAGAGTGTGGCTTTCAGCCAAGGACCTGCCGCTGCAGGTGGAGTCACGCAAGCTGGCTCCCCGGTTTTTGGGCCCATTCCCCATTGTGCGGGTAATTAGTCCGACAGTGGTTCGGCTTCGCCTCCCCCGTAACGTACACCCCTCATTTCATGTGTCAAGGATCAAACCAGCCCACAACAGCCCATTGGTGCCGGCAGCACCACCACCCCTGGCCCCCTGCCTCCTGGACGGTGGACCTGTATACACGGTACGCAGCCTGCTCCGATCCCGACAGTTCGCGGCATCCAGTACCTGATGGATTGGGAGGGGTATGGTCTGGAGGAAAGATCCTGGGTCCCCGCCAGCAGAATTCTGTTTTGGTGTTTTTCTTGGGGACTTCTGGGGCCGTCCCTTGGGGGGGGGTTTGAAATGTGGCAATTCTCTAAACCAAGACATGGCATGGAACTAGAAGAAGAATAAGATTTTAGAATAGGTCTTATTCCTTTAAAACACAGCCTCAACGAAAAATCTCAGTACTCTTCTGAGGAGATGCCCAATGAAGCATCAGCAGGCACTAGGGAGGTAATAACCACCAAAACATCAACACAACACTTTCCACTCAACATCTACCATTTTTAACCCCCTACCTGGTTGTATCACTGAGCATTTCTTTATTATGTTAGTAATAACTAAATAATCTAGAGGGTATTTATATACTTAAAACATATGCAGTGTGAAATAAAATGTTATGTGCCTGCAGCTCCTCCAGAGGAAACCTGCAGTTGACTATGACAGTGGTGACCAAATTTATTTCAAGGCGGTGATGTTGTTCAATAAACTAATCAGATGTGGACTTCCAAACCGCATTAAAAAGATCTTGGATAAAAACAAAAAAAGATATTTGTGTCCACACCAAATCTATGCATATATAAACATAATTCTGGTGGAGTTAAAATGGACTGAATTGATGGAGATAAAGATTTAGTGTTGCAATGAAACATTACAACAACCCTGTGACATGATTTGCTACCTTTGATGGTGATGTCATCTGTGAGAGAAGCCAGCGCAGCAGCTTTGTAGTCCCCAGGGAAAATAATCACTGTGTCTCCAGAGTAGCAAGCATCCAGAGCCTCAGGCAGGGTCTTGTGCTGCTGAATCAGCATGTCCTCAGCAAAGCTCTTTATCTATGGAGGCACCACACACATTTATCATAGACCATAAGGAAAAGACATTATGCCATCAGTCATTACACGCCATTACTTTGTGGGAGAAGCAATTATTTTCTTGTTATACAAAAGTCAACTTATGACATGGTTTTTAACATGATTAGGAAAGACTGCACCGGTAAACCAATTTTCACAGTTTTTTTTTTTTTGCTTTCAGGTGTTGCAATGGTCATGTGTGATTTAATTAACCATTAGGGATGGGTTTCATTTGGATTTTATCGGTACCAATACCGATACCGGTACTGCTTATAGATGCTGGTTCTTATTGATACTCTTATCAATACTTCACTTTGGTAGTAAAGAATAAGGTTTAGTCAGCCACAGAAGTCACTCTTTTGTGTGATAAGAACTCAAAGATGCAGTGTTTTTCCTTCACATGCGGTGCAGTTAACCTAAAAATATCAATAGTAATGTTAACTGTTGATTAACAGGAAATAATAGCGATAATCTTGATAACACAACTTCATTGAATGAGAATCATTCCAGACCTGGAACCCTGAACTAGAATGCCAAAGAAGGGCAGGTCAGCCACAAGTTTGTCTGTAATGTAGTAACTGATGGCTTCATCTGATCTTCAGCCTAAAGCCATGGCAAATGTTTAAAGAATTGAAAACAGGGGGGAGCCATCATCAGGATTGCCAGTAATGCCCTTGCCATGGCAATTGTATATACTTTGCAAGCTGGTGTTGCCTGGCAATACTACTTTCTGGTGCAAAATCAAAAGATTTACCTATACTTCAATGGAGCACACCAAACATATGCAATGGCATTACGCAAGCCACTGAATAATTATGTTGTTATATATTAATTATTAAATAGAAAAGCTATCGCTCGTTAAATTACATCAGGCTTACCGAACAAGGTACAGTCTTTTTTCATATTAAAGTGCCACTCTTCCCTCTAATGTATAAGACTTTTTGGAAATATATATTTGAGCTAACAGCTCTGCTTCTTTGATTATATCTCGGTCAGGGTTTGGAGTCAAGAGTTTTCTAGAAATTGGGACTTTACTCCTACCACCTTTGGGGGGGGGGGTCTTACGTTTACGACATTGCTGCTGCAAGGCAACTCCATATGGGACTGTCCTGCAGGCTTGCCTCAGCGATTGTCACAGTAAACTCAGAGTCGACACACGTTGCCATTATCACTAAATTTGTTCTCTTGGTGAGGAATGTAGCAAGTCTTTCGCTAACTAGGTTGGACGACAGCAGTTAACTGTCTAACCTGTCTAGCCATCTTTGCAGTCTTTCACCTGTCTACACAATTTATTTCCTATTTCCCCTCATGCCGTGCAGCAGCCTCAATAAACGCACAAATGCGCGGGAAATTGATGACCTTTTGCTAGGTCAAAAAATAACCATCTACCCAGTGTGTCACTGCTAGAAATAAGAAAAGAATGAAAAAGACATAAACATTCAATTATTGTTCCTATGTTGACCATTAGGGGGGAGCAAAGGTTAGCTGCTGCAATGAAATGAACTGCTATAAAATCTTGACGGAAGTCTGAAATACATTAACAGTTCAGCTATACAACTCTCACCCATGTATGTGCAATTGTGAAATAATTCTTTGAAATTTAACAAAGCTTTAGTAGTCATCTCAATTATGGTATCCGCCTAATTGGAATGTGTTGACTGACTTTTTATTTTCTTTTGTGTGATCTACTCCATGAGTGTCAGAGTGACTTAATCTGATCATTGCCTGCATCAGACAAAGGAGGGTGCAGACAATGAATGTATCTGCAGAGAAGTTGACTCCCTGTAGGGTAAATTCTGGTGATTGCTAAACACATACCACCAACATCTTAAGTAACTAAAATTCCTTCAAGAACAATTGCTGATTAATGTGCTCTGGGCCCTCTACCATACGAGACAATGCACGTTTGAAGCATGTCTGAGCTTGAAATGACTAGATAGCCTTCTGTCTGAGGTTGGGGAACTGGAATGACTCTGGCAGAGACTGTTGACAGATTGTGCACTTTTTGACTCTGGGGGAATAAATTTAACACTGCTGGCCCTAAATTCCGGCTGCTGAGAGGGAAAGATTGATGGGTGCTGTGGAAACAATGAATGAGCTGAATTTAACAGCAAATTAGGCAGGTGATGAAATAGGAAGTAGAGACACAAAAGCTGTGGTGTGGCTTTGAGTGGTGAGATAGACGGAAGGTTCTAAGTCACAGTTCTATCTCAATCTTTTTGATTAGCCGCCTGCTTTCAGAGCAGTTACTGTATACACAAGTGCATTTTGAATTTAATTTATTGTATTCAGTGGAAGTACACGTGTTTCTGCATTTTGTTTTATGGGGTAGCACTACACAATGTAATCTCGTCAGTGAAAAATGTATTGCTTTAACAGTGAGGAGTATCCTCAGAATGTATCCCAGAAGAAAAGGCACTGCTTTGTAAAACTGAAATTTAAGTCCACTCTAGTCCACCCCCATTAAGCTGTCTGTTGTGTGAACATACACAAAGCTTTGGAGGATGTTTACATAGAGGTGGGGAATTTAGTGTTTGGTATGGCAATGTCTGTGTAGTTTTGGTGACAACCTGGTCCAGCCCTTTGGTGCTACTATGTGGGAATTCAATAACATGGTATCTGCTCTTACTTAGTCCATTTGCTCTTTTGTATTAATCTATGATTATAAATGTCCATACTTGAATATGGTTTATGCTGCTTTGTACTTTGCTTCTGCCAAATATTTTATGAAACACATAGTGAAAGACGCACCTCAAGATAAACCCTTTTTTTTGTTGTGATTGTTAAAGCATCTGCCACAAGCCACTATGAAAAGGTAAGACTTCATCACAGAGGCTTACAGTTACAATACATCATAAACCAAAATCAATATAATCTGTAGTTGTCAAGCCAACAGAATGCAGATTCTATGGACTATGAGCTGCAAGGTAACTCAAGACTTGCATGCCATAAACAGTTTGCCTACCCTCCAAACTGCTATTCTGGGTTTTGTTTTTAGGAGACACCCTTGCCCCCTGGATATATTTAACCTTGCTCTTTGAACTTAGTGAGCAACCAGAGCAGGTATCAGCACCACTTTTCTGAAATTGTAGCAATGAGTGTATAGAGATTTTTGAGATTGTTTAGGGTTATTGTTGTGAAATATTAAGGTTTAATCGAGGAGGTATTAAGAAAACATGTATTGTAACAAAGTATTCTGCCAGTCATCCTGTTAATAAATCTCAGGTTCTGTCCTATCTGAAGTGAAATTCACATTGGCTGCTGGTCTAGGCTGGTCTATCTGTAAAATCAGGTAGAATATAGGCTAGGCCCTCTTACAAAAGATTCCACATTTGTCTGTACATTTCAATTTCTCCTGCAATATGAATGAAGTTATAGCCTATTTAAATAGACTTCAGAAAATGTTGAGGATTGGTTGAGTAAGGTAGTTTACGCCTACTGCCCCTCGGTCATGAAAGTTGACAGAGGGACTGGCCATTGAAAATTTTGTCGATACGCCCTTCTCCCTTTAGCCACTCCCATCCATGTTCGCCCCTGGAACCGCAGCCATTGGGACTTGCCTTTTACAGCGGGTCGGCTGATCATCAAAGCATCCTTCAGGCGGAAGTAGACGTAGGGAATTTTTTTAAGTTCTTTGACTTGCGCACTAGCTGCCAGGGTGTTGTCGGGTAGTTCTTTTCCTTCAAAAGTTTTTCCAATGCGGGGGTGACAAAAGTATTGAGACCGTGGAAGTTTGCAAAAGAGAAGGAGAGGAGAGTGCGCCTTAGAGAGGAGCATTAAGGCCGAGGAACCACTCTTTACGTTAGAATCGAGTTACACAGTTTTCCGCATGATTTTATTTATTTTTCCGCGAACACGGTAGCAGGAGAGTTACCGCAGATCTGCAGGGACACAGGGACTTAGTTAGAGAAAGTTTTGACTTCCAGTGAACACACGGACTAAACCATGCGTTCTTTACGCGTTGTGATCTTATTGACTTTTTGGGCTGCATGCAGCCATTGTGCAATGGATGAGTGTGTGGACGAATCCGGTCGGCCTCAACGGTGCATGCCCGAATTCGTCAATTCCGCTTTCAATGTAACCGTGGTAGCTACCAACACTTGTGGCTCCCCTCCCGAAGAATATTGTGTACAGACCGGAGTGACAGGGGTCACGAAGTCGTGCCACATCTGCGATGCAAGGGACCCTAAGCAACATCACAGCGCTGTGTACCTCACTGATTACAACAACCAAATGGATACCACCTGGTGGCAAAGTCAAACTATGTTGGCAGGCATCCAGTATCCCAACTCCATCAATTTGACTCTTCACTTGGGTAAGAATCAGCTTGGGACATAGATGCTGTTTTGCAGACACCTCCTATGCTATGCCTCGGGCCACCTCGTAGATGTTGTCAGAGCCCATTTTGTAGGCTGAATATTTTGTTTTATTTGACCGTAGGTTATTTTCTGTGACTCAGTAGAATTTCTAACGTTAGTCATCTTGGTGATTGGATAATGTCTCTACAGACTGCATGGCCAACATCTATTGGCAGCTGAGTTTCGCAAGTTAACACGGCAGTGTCATGAATTGATGGGGAGCCGAACCGCTGTTCATCGGCCAAAACTCAATGGCTCCTTACGCAGGTAGCGAAATAGGCTCTAACTTAACCAGGAACTCCATGACTGGCGACAGTTTCAGCTGACATGGGCCCAGCCTATTATTACAGCTGTGACTTTTAGAAGAACTTGGACATCATTTCCCTGTGTGAGTTGAATGCTTAAATGAACCTGACGCTCTCAGGCATTAGTTCTAAAGAAGTTTGGAATGCTAGGATGGTGCAGTCATAAGTATTTTTTTCTACTTGGCATGCCCACTGGTTACAGCTTAGTGTCGTATAGCTATTGGCAGTGTTTAGGAGCCATACAGCCATCGCTTTGCGATCTCCATTATCATACATGACGACTTAAGATAAAGGTCTTATGGTCTCTTGTTTAACCTCTGCTTTTTGCGCTGTCTTCTCAACAAGATGGCGTCAGATTCCTCACGGTTAAATGTAGTCATGAGGCTAACATACCTGGCCAACCAGATTTCACTGGAGACCTATTTTCAACTCTTAGATCATATATTAACTACTCATAGCAGGCTAATGCTTTACGCAGCTCAACGAGGGTCGACATTGCATTGAACGCGACTAGGCTCCACTGTAGCCCAGCTACAACAGGTATAAGGCCGAGGGCAAGTCCTATTTATTGGCCTGAGAGTAGGCTATGCTATTTTAAAACACTGAAGCGTTTCTGAATCACTTGATTCCTCATTGGAGAATTAACCTGACTTTTCTGCAGTCCATAGTCATGTGGCATGCTGACCATTTCGACCTAAAAAAAAGTATGAAATATGCGGAAAAGTGAAACTCCAAATAATTTTGGCCTCCACTAACAGGCTTTGTCATGTGTTTTGCTGCATTGTTAGCCATGCTACTAAGTGGGAAGGTGTAATCTGTAGTAAAATGTGTCAGATAGTCACCAAAAACACCATCAAAGCAGAGTGAAGATAGACATAGAGGAAAACCACTGGGCCCCAAGTAGTAGACTACTCCTATAACAGAAACCTGAAGGATAATATCAGTAAAAGGAAACAAAAAAGAAAAAAGTGGACATAGCCTAATATTTACAGAACAATGTTTGTATAGTAGAAGTATTCAGTAGGTTGTTTTTTGAAAGGCTTTGTCTATGCTTTTGTTTTACCCATTTAAGGTGAAGTGATTGTAAAATTTCCTCATTTGATATTTTATTGTCTGCTCTCTGTGTGTCAGCTACACTACCTTATCAGGATTCTGGATTCATTTCACATTGTATTTGTTGGTGTTGAGATGGAGATCCTTGGGTCTCTCTGCATGCCATGGCCCCTCTGCTAGTTTTTTTGCAGGCGCTAGTTCATTGATGAAATTGTTTGCATTAGACAAATCATTGAATTTCTGCCTCCCTAAGCAAAACGATATGCTGGACTTCTGGTTTAGGAAAGGAGAGCATCCGAGTGGCCAATTAGCTGAAAGCAGCTGGCAACAGTGGTGGAGTTTCTGTTTGTCTGACAGTCTGCATCAAGTGTTTTTTTTTTTTTTTTTGTGTTTTTTTATGTCTCTGTTAGGCCAACCATTTGGCGATTGATGATGGAAGTTGTGGCATCAAGCCAGCAGAAAATTGGGATATGCTCAGTTTACCCATAGGGAGAGAGATCATCCAAATTCCAATAATTTCGGTAAACTTGCAGCCGTTTGTGAGATTTATAGTTTCCCTTTAGAACTAGTCAAAACAATTCAGGACATTGCCCTCTAATTAGCTTTGGCTCAGTGGCTTTAGATGTGTAATTGGCTAATGAGGACATCCTCTGGTACAGTTTCCTTATTTACAGGAAATTATATCAGTGTGAACTTAGGCCCTATCTCTTTAATTAAGCATTTGTCTATGGTGGTGTTAAATTGTGTATGTGTTTTAGTCACTTGGTCAAAGGGAATCCAGAACTAGATGATGGCTTAAACTTAATCTTTATTTTCATGTGTCTAGCCTTTGATGTTTTTTATCTCTTTATTCTGTCTCCCTGGGATGTTTTAGGCAGGAAGCCGACATGTCCTGGCTTGACATGAATAGAGTCCTTCGTGGAAGATGGACTAGATGTCTTTAGGTTTAGTAAGCGGGAAGGAGGGTGGAGGCTAACAAGATAAATTTACATTTCTCAGTATTTATAAATGGTTGTGGGAGCATGTGGACAGTCAGTCTACACCGTAATACTTTATTGGTCACCCCCTCTGTTGAAAATGACGTGTAGTATGTTGCAGGATACAAATATTACTAAGTAAATGTCACATTGTGTGGAAGTCAGTCACTAGGTGGTAGAGTTTAAGGGTGTGGGCACTGGTTTGCCTAACTGTGGTGTGGGCTAGAGTACAAGGGATAGGTGTGTGCTAGAGGACAAATGGTGCTCTGCTTGGCTTGTGGATTAAGAAAGATGCTAGGATAGAGTGCTAGTATAGTTTAACACTTTAATGTGATATCTACCAGACATTAAAAGTTGGCAACAAAATTTAAGGGAGTCTTTGATTGCTGCTCTGTGTTTTTAGAATTCGAGAATTACTGTGTTCACACCAAAAGCTACTAAATCTGTAAAATCACTAGAAGTAATTCACTTTCTACTGACTATAGCTACAAAAGTGATTTGAGTGACAAAAGCGATGAGCGACAAAACTTGGACGACTAGAGTGACTAAAGTTAAAAACAAACTAGCTGTGATGCACTTTGGCTGTAAGTGATATGGTAGTGGTCATGTCATTAGCGACATGAATGAACACAGATATTTTAGCATCATAGTGTCTTTAGTAATTTTATAGCTTTAGCAGCTCATGGTGTGAATGTGCAGTTAGGCTATTTAGATTTTCCTTGCAGTTTGGTCTATGACTATTGATTTCTCTGCTGGAAGCAAATTTGACCTTAAGAATCCAGTTGCATATGTTCAGTCATTCAGTTCAGTATTTTCTTGTCATAACTGATACAGATACTGATAAAAATGTAATAGTCTCCAGTTTATGGTTCTTGACATTGAGGTTCAGTCCCCTGACACATTACTGGTCTTGCTGTATGTGAGGAAGAAAAAGGATTGGAGACAGGAGTTTGTTCTTGCAGTTCTGAAATCCATGATTTTCTCAGACAAGGAGAGACAGCTGTGCTTTCCACATGCCCTCTCCATACAGAAGCAGGCCTTGTTTTCCCCACGTCTTTAAATGGGAAGGGAGCTGTACATCTGCACTTTAATCACTTAAAGCTGGACAATCTCCTGGCATGTGTGTGGGTTTTCTTGGGCTACTCTAAGTAGTGTATGAGATTCTCTAAAATCACTGTCCTCAGGGGTGTCTTAAGACAATACATCTTCCGGAGAAATATGGACCGCTTGCCTGGGAACCCACTCTCAAGCAGTGAGGTGCCTGTTGTACAAACTGACCAAACAGTGACCCTGAAGTGCT
Organism: Tenualosa thibaudeaui; assembly: GCA_027481765.1. Lineage (NCBI taxonomy): Eukaryota > Metazoa > Chordata > Actinopteri > Clupeiformes > Clupeidae > Tenualosa > Tenualosa thibaudeaui. The sequence goes on from JAIFZK010000096.1 coordinate 5,606,089, forward strand.
TGACCAAAGTAAAGCTACATTTAGTCAGCATAGGAAGTGCTCTTCCTCTCTCAGATTCAAGTCTGTCTGTGTGTGAATCTCACACAAGCACTCTGTGTGTCTCCCTCTTCTTTTTTTTTCTCGTATCCTTTTTACTTAACTCTCGTAGTGTCCCCCCCTCCCCCCCCCATGTCACTATGTCCCTCTCTCTTTCATTCACGTTCATCCACTATCTGCACAGCTCTTCCTGCCCCCTCCTTCTCCTCTTGCTCTGAGTAAGAGATAGGAATGAGAGTATGTAGTGTGGGAAAGTGAGGAGGAGAATGTTTTGTGGGCCTAAGGGTCTCTCTGGTCCCTCTCAGGCTTCTTTTCCCAAACTCCCATCAAAGACCGTGTCATTTCTGAAGAGACCAGCTGGTCCAAATTATACCAGTTGTAGCAAGAGAGGGTGGGCTGGACAAGAGTGAGTCATCTGGTTAGAACCTATTGTTATGTTTAAGGTGCTGTGATCTCAGAGTGGGAAACTTAGTGTTTGTAGGCTTCTTCATATGTCAGGCTCTGAGGGATCCAATTAACCTTTTTACCCAATCAACTGATCAGAGCCAAAATTACAGTTTTGAGTTTTAACTCTCCTGTGGTTTGTTTTTAGAACAGGAAATCAGTCTTACACTTGGAGCTCCCAGTCAATAGGGAAGTGGCTTAGCCAGTTTGTGGCTGTGGTGATTGAGTGACTCAACTCTGGTCAGTTTGGCTAATGGACCACCCAGAGAGGACAAAATGCAGAGCTCCTCTCTACTCACCCTCCTCCTGTGATAAAGCCATTGAACACTCCTGATCATTGCCAGCATGAACACTTTTTATTTTGCTGCAGTCCTGCTCTATGTGAAAAACAATTCAGAGGCCGTAGATTTTTACAGCAGTTTGGGTAAAATACCCCCCCATTTTGTCATAAAAGTATGCAAATTGATCATGCTCATGATGTATTAATTTTTGGTTTTAAATGTTCAGAGATTCTTTCAGAAAATAGTTAGGATTTCTTGGAAGACATTGATTAGTGTTTTTTTTTCCTTGTTGGGCTGTGAGATTTTATACATTTTGTGCCTCTAGGTAGTACATTTTCTGTAGTATGAGTTAGTCTACTTGTGCAATGATGCACGAGGATAGTGCAACCAAAACAAATTTTAAAGGCCTCTCTGCTCAACATTGGTTCTTACAAGCCATCCGTTGCAGAATGAAGCGAAGCCCTTTAACTTGATTTGTGAAATAAAATATGTGTATGCATAGCTTATGACAACACAGATTTTTGTGAAGACTAAATGCCTTTTTTTCAAGCAACATTGATCAATATTTTTAGGAACATATTGAGTAATCTTTTTTTTTTAAGACTCTTTCTCTAACCTTATCACACGAGCAGTTTCCTTCTGACTACATCCAATTAGTCCAAGTATCTTGTCTAAGTTAAGCCCTCCTAATGGCACAGTATCTGTGACTAGGCCTTCAAACCATTTTTTTAACCCCAAGGGCATATAATTTGGTCTTTAGGGAAAAATACCAATCGAGTGCCAATTGTTGTGTGTTTACCACAACACTCAATTCTTTCGGATCCTGTAATTATCACAGACGTTTATCACACAACATGAGAGATGATGTTTGATATTTTTAATATTGAACTGAGACGTTTTTAATATCGAACTGTCTTACCAACCTCAGTCATTAGATTTAACAGTGCTACATGTTAAGGTTGAGATTTGTTTGTGTTTGTTTCTCCTGAGGTTTCCTCTCATGAGTCAGACTGGGTCTACGAACATGCGCCGTTCTTCAAGGTGGTTAAAGTTTTGTACTTTGTAGTTTTTATGCTTCATTAAACTACACAGCAGACTTGTACAGTATAATTTGCTCACATTTCTGTTTTCACGGTGTTGTCTTAAAGCATATCTAATATCACACTGTTATTTTCTGCTTTCCAACAAACTCTTCAAGGACTTGAAAGATTAAGTAGTAAGTAGTAAGTTAGTAGTGTGACATGAACACCATTAATCCAACCCTCTTTTGCATCCATATAAACAAATGTTTTGCATGGCTCACCAGTCAAAAATTTTGTGACCTCACAGTTGGACATTGTCTGCAGTTGGATCTCTCCCTCAAGAGATTTGAACTGTCATCTTCATGAAAAAATTGTCAAAGCCATTGAAAACAGAACCTTTTCTATTGTCTGCTTTCACATGACTTTGTTTTGAAATTTTGTGGCATATGTGTGTTTGCCATGCAGTTTACTAGTTATACGTCACGCATATTGGATTGTTCGGTGCTGGGTCCCAATATGTGGATTCCTGTAACTGTTCATGGAAACAGCATTGAAACAAGTTTTAAATTTAAATCTGTCAACGATTGTTAAATGTAATCTAATTTGAAGTTTAATTCAGTTTCATTTTGGTTTCAAATGACAGCAGTCATTTGGGCTCATACATACATACATTACATTTACGTTTCCCTGTTGTTTTCATTTTGAAAAAAACTTTATATTTAAGCCTCATGCAATTCCATACGCCACCATTTAATTTGAGTGTGTTTAATTTACTTTTAGGTTACACTTTCACCTGTCAATCATATGCCCCGCCCACCAATACTGATCTGTCAAACCTGGGAAAACCTAGACCCTGCTAGCAAATTTAAAATGATAAATTAATGAATAAATTCAGGTAACAGACGCTTATCCTGCTTTAAATGATTAACGACCATGAAGTTTTCCTGCGAAGTGAGTTATCCACTGCAAACCATTGTTTACATGAAAGATGCCTGAATGAAGAATGAAGTATGTCATATCTGGTTACGTCCCTGGAGACCCAGACCCACTGTTAAACTGTACTGGCTGCACCCAGGCTGTTGGTTCTCTCCATACAATACAATTTTTTTTCAACACTAAGTGCAGCACAATTAATGTTTTCTCATAAGGTCAACAGGGAAGGATTAAATCCAAGATCTACATATACATGCATATTTAATATATCAGAATCACATATGACCAATAGTGAAAGTAAAGTTTCAGAAAGGGATGACATGTCAAGTGTAACTTTTGCATATGGTATTTAGTCCAGCCAAGGGAACCCATAAATCTGCATTTCCATTATTTTAAAATGCTCCTCCGAATGCATATTTACATTAGAGACTTGATGCAATGAGGAAGGAAGTCAAGTTCTTGGATTCTGGGATGTGGCCCAGATTTACTACTTGCCAAGTAAACACATTTAAATTTCCTACAATAGAGTTTGTCCACTTCGTTTCCAGTGTTTTATTGAGGTCCTGTTGTATTTATTGAATTTTGTAAGGGTCACTCGATTTTTCCGGCCCAGAGGAGGAATCGGACTATGACTGTAATCAAATTCTCCGTAGTTGCATCCTTTGTCTGCTCTGGCTAAACATGATCTCTTCCTGTGAAACAAGAGAGCAAATTCTTCACTTTGTTGTGACATTCCTTCTTTTCTGTATAGTTGACCACAGAGTGTCATGACCAGTCAGACCAAAGAGGGTGACCTATGTTTTTTTTTTTGGTAGGTCTGTTGGGCCTTTTTGCCCTTATTCAGGCTGGACAGCAAAGAATGTTAGGAAGTTTTTGGAGTCGAACCTGGGTCCCTATGGACTCTTGGAAACCAATGTATCGATAGGGAATGTGTTCTGGAAGGCATATTGGCAAAAGGGGGCTAAAATATTGCTGTTCTTCAGAACCATCATTGGTGGAGGATGGATGTTGGGATCTAGTTGCTCAAACAGGTGAAATAGTATTCCCTTCCCTGATGAGAATTAAATACTAAAAGGAATACCCAGCGTTCAGAGAGTTCTGATGAGATTGGATAGTTTTGTGCCCAACCCTCATCTCAGGGCTTGTATGCCTATAACTCTGGGGACACTGCACTGGTCAGTGCAATGTTCTCTATCTCTATGTCCAGGAACAAGCTGATGATGCTTTTCCACAGAAGAAGGAAACTGTTATCGCTTGCTTTTCTTAGAGTGCAGTCACATTGAGTGTAGTTTGGTTGAAACATGCATACATGTTGATTTCAGAGAAACCATATATGGGTATCTCCTAAAAGCCATTTTCCTGGTTTGACAAAGCAAGTATTGGCCAGACTGAAGGCTGAACCACAGAAGTATGCATCATTTTTTGGAACATTGTTTTTCCCATGGAGTCCCATTTTGTATGACATCATTGATGAGAATTGGCCCATCTTCCGAACAATGTTTCCTGTTGTTTTGAGAGGAATCCTGTTTAGGCTTTCATGTAGACACACACAGAAAATGTTATTGTTGTTCCTTGTGTGTCTTTATATATTTCTGTTGTTCTAAGAAGACTGTTCTCTCATAGAGCCATGCCACTTCGCTTAATGTGGACATACAGCAGGCTGCATGGTCTACTTGCGTATAATTTGGCGTAGGTGATTTACCAGCAGTAATAATATCAGCAGCAGCAACAGCAGTGGAAATAATGTGTTTTATGATGGTAACATTCTAAAGGTATGGTATTATCGGTTTAGTGTTAGCACTGGATTTGAGGGGGGTTTTGTGAAGGGAGATTTGGGAAGGATTTGCGTATCTCGCCATTATCAGTCCATGGTAGAGGCTTGAGCTTAAACAATACGAGTCCTTCAGATTTATAAAACAGTCAGAAAGGCTTTGCCAGAAAAGGAGGACTGCCTTCAGTGGCGTCTCCTTCCTCCCAAGTCCTTTGAATAGAAACTTGTTGCATGAAAAAAGGTTGTGGCCTCTGTGAGACAACGTCAGGGTCCTATCTTTAGATCTGAGCCATGGCCCACTGCCTTCCCCTCACAACCCACCCTCACCCCCTCACTCCAATCTCCTGCCCACCCTCTCCAAGTTCTGCAACTTCACAAAACTCCTTTGTCTTTCTTCTTTACATGGGGGAGGGGTTATCCAGTCACTGGATTAGTCTTTTTGTTTGTCATTCCTACTAGTTCACCTATAGAGCCCCCTGAACCCCCCCCTCCCCCCACACACACACACCTGCTTGCTTGCTCCCTCAGTCACCCTTTCCCAGTCTCTTGCATGCAGAGCTGTTAGGTTTTACCAAGTGATAGTTGCTGCACTCCTCTCAATTTGCACTCCACAGGCTTAGTAGAAGAGCTCAAACACAGTCTGTGTTTGCTGTCCATTCATCAGTGTTTACTTTGAAGTCAAAACTTAACATTCTTGCTGTTGGAGGCTAATTGAAAGGCCAGAGGCAGAGTGAAGGGGGGTAATGGGGGTAGGAGTGCGGGGTTGGGAGCCTCGAGACACCCGTTCGCTGGGCCAGGGTCCCTTTTGTCAAACTCTTGTCACCAAGTTGCTTCTCCATGGTGTGACCCATGAGATTTTACTAGCCAGTGTCCTGCCTGTCCGATACGTGTCTGAACAGGCTGTAGGCTCCTCCATGCACGGTGCCCCCAAATTTTCCATGTTTAATGACTTGGCACTAACTCATGACCCCTCTTAACATTCCCCCTTGTCCCCACCCTTGGAGCTGTGATTAGGGTATTTACAGTCCTGTTTACTCAATTTCTCTCTTTGTTTTTCTTAAGCCCAGAAATGTAGAGGCTAATATTATGTGAGTGGGGTCTTTGTGTAGCCTGTGGGATTTGTTTGACATCAACTCTCCATTTCTTCAGTTCTCTGCATGTTTTAGTTCTGTGATGTAGTTCTTACAACACTTGTCATTATGACCCATGCGATGGAAGCAAACTTCTGATAGTGCTGAACAGAAGCCTTAATTGCACGGCAGGATTTGTGCAGAGTTTATGGGATTCCTGCAGCATGCCCTACCCAACCCTCTCCTCAACACACTTTGCTCTTTGAGGCCGGAAATTCAAACTGATACTCAAGAGCAAGACTGCTGTTATGCAGAGGGAAACCTGCCAACTCCGCTTCCTCTTGTACCTGACCTTACAAGCCAGGCAGGAAACGTCAAAGTGAATGGTGCCTCAAACATAGATGTGAACTGACACTTATGGAAAAAGGTTCTCACCTCTCAGCCACACATGCTTATGCTGAAGAGATTTGTGGGCAGGGTTAGTGATCCCTAAGGACATTTGACCGTCTCTGGGCCTTGTGCTGTTTTATCTCTGCTTTAGTTTATTTTTCATTTTCATCTTGAAATATTTTAGTTATATATTCATGCTACTAACATATGACACCACCTTCTCAAAAAAGATTAGTGACAGTTCAGTTCATAATACTTATACACACTGTGTGTGACTAAAATGTACATCAGTGTCAATTCAGGATGAGCAGGAGACAGCAGACATTGTTCTTTATAAGGGACAGACATCTGGATGAACCTCTGTCACTTCCATTCCATTGTACCTCTGGCAGTGTAGGAAGTCACTAGAAATGAAGTAATCAGCTATATTTTATCTAGGAATGAAAAGGAAGTGTTGCTAGCTTGGCCCCAACAACTGTAATTACTGCTGTAGTCTGGTGGTATTGCTTGGAGACTCCAAGGACTAGACACTGTGTTATTAACTGTTTGCCCTTTAGCCATTATGAATCATGGGGTAGGTTAGTCTGTGCATAAACTCTAAGATCAGTTTTAGCCAAAGCAGCTGTCCATAGGTTGTCTCTCCATTTATTTATTCTGCACTGTATTTAACTCCGGCTGACCAACAACCTATTGTGAGTTAAATGATGTCCTTTCTTTTTTTGTCTCTAGTGAGTGAATTGTGTTGCAAGGCTACACACTGTTCCAGCTAGCGACGTACTCAGTTTCAAACTAATGAGCATGTTTAGCATAGTTTTCTAAGCTTCAAGTAAGCTAACTTGAACCTTGTCATCATTATTGCTGTGCACTACATAAAGTAGTCCTCAGGGGGAAAAAAAACGATTGAAATATTGGGTGTGTGTGTGTTTGAGGTGTGTGTGTATATATAGCCCTTGGTTATTTTGTGCAGGCTGAAGAGGGTGAGTCAGTATGAAACTGGGCTGCTAGATTTTTTTTCCCATAAGACTTTGGGGAGTGTCTTTCGGCAGTGAACAAAATGTAAACATTTTTCAGACACTTCATATTTGGAAAGTGTTTATTTCAAGATACTCAATATTCTTGATATTGTAACATCAAAGCTCAAAATGGGTCAACACAAGGTTCATATGTTCATGGGCAAAATGTCCTAACAATACCTATGTGTACAAACTATTGCGGTTTAGTGTTTCATCCTTTGAAAGGATAAATACCATCTCCTAGCCGCTTCTGCTGAGCTTATGCAGGTTTAGACTAAACAAAACAAAATTCAAAAGCTCCTTAGATATGAATCGTACCCGCTCAAAAGTCAATAAGACGGCTTTAATAAGACAGACAATAATAAGACAGCTTTGGGATTAGGGCTTATGGTTTTGATTTGTCAATTAGAATAAAAAACTTTTCTTTATAAGTGTTTCTTATCTTTCTTGGACCCAGCTATCCCTGGAGATTGTATGGACAGTATCTTTTTTTGTGTTGTTTTTAAACCAGCTCTCACCAGAGTCAGCAAATTGTTTGCTTGCCCTACTTTACAGCAAAAACCATCTACAGGCCAGGACCCTTATCATAACCACTTCAATGTCATTTGACACTTTGTTGATTGTTTTCTGAAGCCTCCTGATTTCCATTATCTTCTGTTCAAATACGTCTTTCAAACAGCTCACACTGCCTGATGAGCTCGTCCCATCTTAAGATACTGCTGCATACCAGGATGATCGGATTCAATCTTTTTTTCTCTCGCTTTCCAAATTCCATAATGCTTGTACTAGTGTCCTGTCTTGCTCATAGTGTCCTCAGTACCCCTCCTACTCTTCTGCAAGTCCTTGGATGACCAAAAGCAGAGTCTCGTTAGGGATTTCCAAACACTGACTTGTGGGAAAGATGGTCTGACTGAGTGGGTTTAGCTTCCTCTGACCCTTTCTGCAAGTACATTCTCACTTTGCGGGGGGCCTTACGGTCTGTGTTGTTGTCCTCCTCCTCCTCCTCCTCCTCCTCCTCCTCTTTCTCCTCATTCTCTCACACTAGAGATGTGGACTTGCCTTGCATTCAGGAAATGATTAAATGCCCGAGGGAGAGAATTTTCCTTATTATAGTGTCGGCAAATGTGCGTCTGTAGAGCATTGACAGAGAAGGACAGGGATGTGTGTGTGTGTTTGTGTGTGTGTGTGTGTGTGTGTGTGGGGGGGCATTACCAGGACATGCAGATGCTTGCAGCGTAATTTTAGCCTGTTTTGAGTAAGGAATGATCTTCTTGTGGTCAGAAGGGGGGAGCGGGGGCTGAAAGAGCTGTCTGCAGTAACAGTAGTAAACAGATAATTATGGAGTGTGTGTCTGACGTGGGCTGATTTACACGCCATCCAAGTGCTGAATCTCACTAGTTTGGTGCCTTAGTTTCAGGTTCTTATAAAGATGCTTCTTTCATTGGTACTTCATATGTTTTCTCAACAGAACCCTAAACATCCATTATACCCAGTGCATTTTATGCTCTAACCTATAGTAACAGATTACAGCAGTTTTCTTTGTGTTATATTTGTTTGCTTACATCAATCCTTAAAACGGATAGTTCACATCCTTGGTTGTGAACATCGGAATCATGTTTGCTATTTTAAAATGCAGCCTTACACGTTGACTGTGTTTTAGTTGATATTAGCCTACTGCACCTTGAATTGATACAAATGGTAGAGCTACTACGTCTCTATTGTTTGACAGCCACCCTTTGCAGGAGTGATATTTCTTGATTTCTTGAATAGGGCCTAGGTTCATTTATGAATAAATCTTATTTCATGTTCCACTGTTTTTTGTTTTTTTTTGTTAAAAAAACTTATGATATATTGTATGTGGTAACCACTGTGGAAAAGTCAGTAGATTCCAATGACTTGAAAATCTACAGCCATTTGGTGTGAGGGGGGTTGGTCTGTTATTTAGGCCTAATGAAATAGACATTTAAGTTCATCAATATTCAATATATGTCATTTGTGCCTGATGTTTTTTTTTCAAGCCATTCTTTGAAGTTATCCATTATCCGTCATCAAATAAAAATACAGTAACTGAAACTTTTACTTACCTATAAAGGTGGTCTACTTTACTGTACATGTAATTGGCCTATAGCTGCTGGCGTGAATACTGTGGAAAACTGTGCAATTGAGCCTTCAATAATGCCTTTTGTCATTTAAAAAGGATGTAATACATAAGCCTGGGATTAGGCTGCACCCTAAGACCCCAAAGACACTGATATGAATCTGGTGCAAAGGGTTCTTAAAATACCCCTTACTCCCACCACAGTCCTTTAGACCCAAGAACGCTATTTGAGGAGGTGGTCCGGACGTCAAGCTTTGGCACCACTTCAGTAACTGTTTATGCAGCTGTTGCGTGTCTAGCATCCGTGTTAAAGCATGTATGTTTCCTCATTGCTGCCCTACCTAGAGAAGAAGTCTCCTTTTCACAGTATAGACCTATATAGTGTAGCTCCCTGATGTATTTGATGTAATTATCATGTGAAACTTGTCTTCCACTCCAGTTAGATGTGAACTATGCTATTTCTAGCTGTAGAGGTTCAGATCGCTGACACTACCAAGCAAGCTTACACAAATAAGAAGCAAACTTGGCAAGGATTTGGTCTCACTTGGTTTACTATGAACTCCCTAGCAATATTGAGTTGAGGTGTGACTTTGTTGTTTTCATTTTTATCTTTTTGAATTTGTTTGTTTTTGTTATTTAAAGCCTTGATAAGCAGCTGATTATTTGCAGTGTTTTTATTAAAGAAAATTCAGATGCTTCATTTTTTAAAAGATATACTGTACATTTTGATATCTGATTTAAAAAAATAAGGCCTGTAGAGAAAAGCTATAATCTTAAAATTAGACCTGACTTCATCAAACGAGCAAATTCCAATGTCCTAAGGCCGTCTGCCTTTCAGCACACAGCCAGCATACATGTTGTTACTCGGAGCAAAGAAAGCCCATTGTTATGACTAGTCAGCCACAAAGACTTGCCTGTGAATTACCTCTGATGTGGTTCTTTGGAGACTAGAATGTGTCACTGGTGTTGTGAGTATGTCTGGCTTACTGTGTGGTGTACTGAATTCCAGCGCCCTGAAGCTTCCCTTTCATGCCGCCTCAACCTTATGGGAGGAGGTCTCTTCAAGGAGGCTTGAGTTAACCTCTGCTATGTGTCGTATTGCCTTAGTGGCTAATTATTGGCAGCGTTACTGGTCCCAGTCCCTTGCACATTGACCTGTGACAAACAGTTTAAGTTGCTGAAACTTATCAGTTGTCAAGCATGAAATATTTCGCAGCTAACCTTGCTCCACTCCCATGTGTTCTTGCCTAACCCTTACCTCCCTCCTAGGACAGACAAGTCAATCATAGATCATAGCCACTCCTCTGGCATTCCATCCATACTGTAAAGCCTTGTGCAAAGCTAAGCTAATCTTTCACACTGACTTTGTGCTTCTTAAATATGAAGCTTTTCTGTCATCTTCGCAAAAATGTGAGATGCTCATCATGAATAGTGGCCATAAAGATTAGAGGATGACTATTTGCTGCTTTTTTTCTGTGGTGTATTCTGTGTTTACCTGCTTTGTGTAGGACAGAGCAGGTGTTTCAGTGTAGCGATAGGGGGGATCCCGCACAGACAGGCAGGAACACACAGCGCTATCTGACCAGGCTGGCTGTCCCACCGACTTCCTCTGTCTCAGAAATAAATACTGGGTGGTCTCTTACAGGCCTGTTTTACAACCCGTTTTGTTGTTACTTCTCCCACGTTGTAACACCTATTTGTAAGAGACATATAGGTTGGCTAACCAGTATAAATGGGGTCATTAAATATTCTTACGGTTCCCAACCCACACAGGAGGATTGGTACAGTGCAGATGTTGCATTATGCGCAGTTTACCATGAGTGGGGTTGATGGACTATGTAATGGTCTGCTGTATGTTATGACACTCAGAAACGGAAAACACGGACGGAATCTGTACTGGTAGTAAAGAAAGCAAAGTTCAAGAAATACTTGCTAATTTTGTATCATAGAACATACTGGTAGACGCATACAATTAGGACCAGTGGGAGCGCACAACCTGACTGAGTGAGTGATTCTGCTCATCTGCGCGAGAGAAAGTGAAACCGCTCCCTGTTGATGATGGTAGGGTAGAAGTAACAATAACCTATTTAAACAATGTTCAAAACGTCATCATGGATTCCTGCAACTGTTCATGGAAACATTTAAGAGGCACTGATGTGCATACTTTCACTGAAAACATTTTTGCGAAAAATCAATCTTTGCTTTGACTAATTTCCTAATCACATTATATGTATGCCTACACTACAAAAATAGCCTCTTCATGATGCTTACAATTTTATATCCATGTATATTGATAGGATACCTTATATAGGCTGAGAGGGGGCAAGGTGTATGGACATGTGAGTGTGGGACAGCATGTAGATTGGTCCCTCTGACCCCAATAACGTCTGACAAGACTGGGCCTCAAGCCAAAGAAGTTTTGAAGTGGTTAAAAAGACCTAAATCCGAAGTGGCAAAAAATTGTCCCATTGTCTGATTTCACATCCATGAAGGGCTTGTTTACGCTTTCTTGAGTAACAACTTTGGGGGCCCTGGACATTAAGCTTAATCATTACCCTCCCACTTTTACTGTCCAGATCCCCACCCCACCCCCTGTCTTAAATGCCGTCTGTAGTTTCACACTCCTCAGGGGTCTATCAGAGCAGCCCCACTGAGAAACACCCACTGCACCTACATAGCCCCCCCCCTTCTGTTGACTTGTCTCCCCTGTGTACACACGTGACTATAGTGGCAGTTAAAGAACAAATAGCATTAGCATACAAATTCTTTTTTGGTGTTGTCTTAAGAGCACATATGAATATGCACAAAGTGTAGGTATAGGTGCTGAATAGCTTTTATCATGGGAAGATCAGAGTGTGTGAGTTTCTCTCGCACCACTTCTGGCTGTTTGCTTCTCTCGCTTGGTGGTGTGGTCCACAGGACGTCTGCTTTATGTTAAGGGCATGTGTGTGTGTGAATTTTAAAGCCCTGTCTGGATGGCCACTCAGCTGTTTATCTTTACACAAGGCAGGGGTCAGATGGCCTGATAGGCCATACAGAAACCTGTGTGTGTGTGTGTGTGTGTGTGTGTGTGTGTGTGTCTGTATGAATGCATGTTCGTGTGTGCCACCCTGGGCCTTCTCTGTGTCTAATAACAGACCCAGAGTTTCCCAACAAGCACCTGAAGTCCCCCTGCAGACTTGCTCAACTTCCTCTAATGCCTTCACTGTAATTAGTAGGGCATGCATTACAGAGGCACTGTAATTGGTGGTAGGTACAGGCACAGCACAAATCTTCAACCTAAATAGTTAAGAGCTTAGCAAGGCTAGTGCATGGTGTCAGTGAATGGCCTATGGCTGGCAGGCCCACAAACTGTAACATTTGCCGGTTCAGAGGTTTGGCTGGGAGACGCATGCGTGAGGCTTAGTTACTCCAGGCAAAGCTGAACCACTGGGAGTTAGATGGGAGTAGGAACCAGCTCTGACTTCTCCCCTCCTCACATTTTTTTCAATTTCATTTGAAAGGCTCTCATCCTGTGTTGTTCAAGCAGCTATCAGTCTCTCTCTTACAAACTCTCTCACATTCTCTCTCTCTCCCTCTTTCATTTTCTCTCTCTCTCTCTCTCTGACGACAAGCCTTGGCGCATTCCTGACATTCCTTCATTGTAATGCAAGTCTTACTCTGCAACCCCCAACACACACACTAACGAAATAAGTCTCCCAATTTGCTTTGGATTTTATGTGTCAGGTTTTGATAAAATGTCACCTCTCAGATCCTTATACACACACACAAACACAAATGCCTCTCTTACAGTGTGCTCTGTAGTTCCTGTTTAATCAGAGGCAAGTGACTCATTCTTAGAATTGCTAGCATAGGCGTGTTTTTTAGGAGGTATAAGCCTTGCTTGGCTGTCTTGTCAGGCATATCTGTTGCTTGGAGGCTGTATTTTAACTGACTAATTAGAAAAGGTGAAAAGACTTCCATGCCAGAGTCCTAAAGCACTAAGCCCTAAAATGCTTATAAGAAAACTATGCAGGCAATTTAACTGTGATTTATGCCTTTAAAAGCAACATAGTCAATCTGACAGCAACAAACAGGATTTATCCATAAGTAATACATCAGTAGGTGGCTTGTATTAATTCACACCAACTGTCTGAATCAGTTTACTGTTAACCAGTCTTAAGTAAACCAAGACAAAATGTGCAATTGCAAGAAACATTTGGTTCATGGTATTCCTTCTGCACCACCTGATGTCTCGGTATGGTCTTGTTGTCAGTGCACTCAGGGAATAAGTGGTCAAACAGATGTTCTTTATATCTCCCAGAAGACACTGGGCAGATGGTGAAAAACTGTACTGGGGAGTGAAAAATGGTCATACCCACACGTTAAAAAGTCAAAGCCAGCATTGTTCATCCCCCTAGGGAAGAATGTGATGAAGTCATGGGAGGAAATTTTAATTGGGCAGCAGTCCCCCCCCCTCCCCCCCCCCCCCAAAGCAATGCCTTCTATCCATCCCTTGTGCCACCACACCCCCTAATCCCCCGCTTTCCTGGGTGACTCCTCTGTGAGTCCCAAGGCCAAGAGGAAAGAACGAAGAGGGAAGAATGCAGTGGAGCTAGAGGCCCAAAGCAAGTAGCCTCAGCCCTCTGTGGGGAGGCAAACAGTGGCTAAGTGCAGCCTTTTTTCTAAACATAACAGCCCTGAAATGTTCTTAGTCTTTTTGGATTATACTTTGAATGTTTATCACAAGGAAAAAAATATATGTAGTTTACCATTCATATATTGTGTATATTATTGTGTATATTTTCCCCATTGTTACCAGAGTAGTGTGAATCCAGTGTGTCCCCCTTATGCTCCCTCTCCCAGAGGGCATAGCTTCATGCTTTACATTTGTGTTTAATTAAGATGAGCTATTCTTGGAACAACAAAAAGTAATGTGTCGGCATTGTCAGTGGTGTTGGGGAGGGGCGTCCAAGCAGGAAGTGAATTGGTTTGTCACCTGTGTGCATACTTAATCACATAGCTGTAGAGTGGAGGTCTCCTTGGGAAGCTAGGGCACTTGGCAGGGTTGGGGGGATGTGGAGGCAGGTAGGGGTGGGGGACAGAGCCTGGGGAGAAGTTCTCACGGGAAAGCCAGACACATAACATGTCATGCATCTGATCAGATGGAGTTCCCCAAGGTCCCTAAATCCTGTTGATTTCTCTCCTGTTCTCAAAGGAATACAGCACACTGTCAGTAGCTGACAGTAGCACATTTTTGGCCGATACAAAAATGTTTGAATGCCATTGTATTTGTGTTTAGCCGACATGTTAAGGACACAAAAAACATTATTCGAACTTCAGTTGTTACATGAATGTCCAAGTGTTTTTCTTCAATGTTGCCATTGTTGCATGTTGTTTGCCCTCAGGCGGCCGAGCTATTCAGCTCACAATTAATCACTTAACACTACAAATAATCTCTGTAAGAACTCAAAGTTTGTTGAAAAGTGTAAAATTAACCAATGGCTAACAGTAAAATCTGCTGCCTGCTCTTTTTATTCCCCCAACCTCAGGAGTGTCAGTTGTCAAAGGATGTATCAAGTCAAAGTATTGGACCTCACCTTTAAACTGTGGCCTGAAATCCTTTCTCAGTTTCCTCTGCTAGTTCGGCACTTTGTGATGAGAATATACCAGCTATGTCGATACTTAGTGGGTTGCTGCATCATAAACAAATTTCTTGTAGAAAGTCTCACCAGCAACTTGATAAGAGCAGCAAGTATTTGATCTTTTTGCTGCATTGGACTAGAACTTTATTAGAACTGAGTTCATTTAGACATTATGAACCATTGTACAACCCACGTTTCAGCCATCAACTACAAATTTACAACAGCTAGCATCCTTTTTAGTGAAGAGGGGACCATATCTGACCATATCCCACGAGTTACCTTTATTGGAGGTACCCTAATGTTTTAGAAATGGTTGGAATTCCATTAAAGCCGTCTTGAAAATGGCCACGGTGCCACCCTGACGTTTCCCTGCACCTCCCCATTCTCCTTTTGTCTTCTAAGGTCCTTTTAAGGGCTGCGGAATCCTTTAATCAGAGATTGGTAGCAGTGTGGCGGCAGAGTACAATGGACACAGTAATCTGGCAATGAATATGTCAGAAGGAGTTTATCAGTCAGGTCACACATAAAAAGCCTGAAGGACAAGCCAGTCTGATCAGGGGTCAGTCACACTTCAAATTCTCAGGTTGCGTGCATGTGGTGGTAGCCTCCCTATTGGCCCAGTCCTAATCAGTTTTGTTCTCAAGGTTGTTTCCTCTCTTTCTCCCTCTATCTCTCTCTCCCCCCTCCCTCTCCCATGACCCTGTCTCTCTCCTTTTCCATCACTTCTCTCAGCAGAGGCAACTCATGTCTGACCTGCTGCTGGGAAGGGATAAATGCAGGCTGTTTGGATTTTCTTGGTCACCCAGCAAATTGAAATGTTGGGGATTGTTTTGATGATTTGTGTAGTCTGCAGCTCATAAATGATCAGTTGACCTGGGAGGATGCACTTGTTGAGGCGACCACTCTGAGATTCCAGGGGTAACAAGAGACCAGAAATGTTCATTTGAAACCCCTGAAGTAAAAGGTCTCCGAATGCCCTCACTCGACAGCTCTTTCTTCCTTCCTTGTTTAAAGCACCAGACTGAGATAGGGTTCGCTTGAAAGACCCTGTGTTTATGGTAACCACACAAGCCTCAACATGCAGCACAAACACACAACTTGTGTTCCATAATGACCAGTTAAGCTGCAAAAAAAAATCCACATTGTGGTGCTTGGGGTGGGGGAAAAAAATCTTGGTTGTAGTAGGGATGTATGGATTCTCATACATGTATGTCACCTCATACATGTTGCGTATTAAAAGACAACACTCTAAAAACAAAATGGTAAAAGGAACCCTACAGAGCCACTCTGATCTGGAGCGCATTGAAGTTGAATTGATGGCAGTGTTGAGCAGGGTCTTCACATCTTCAAGTTTGTGTCCCTCTCCAGCAATGCCTCTCCTTCACTCGACTCGTGCTTGTCTGTCCTCAGTCTGTCTTTTGGCTTTCCTACCATTCTTTGAAGTTGCCTCCAGCGCTCTCTTTCCCTCATTTCTTTTTTTCTTCCTTCTTTTCTCTCTCTCTTCCTCTGCACCCACCCCCACTGGCGTCACTGTGCTGTATGGAAATGCATTCCAGCCAGTTCACCCCTCCCCCCAATGTCACCCCCCCCCCCCTTCTTTTCTTGTCCTTTTCTTCAGAAACTGCCTGAAGTTGGCAGGTGTTCCACTCTGGTCACACTCACTCACACACACACACACACACACACACACACACACACGGTCAGACTTTAGGGAACTCTTGTCTCACGTGAGGTTGAATTACAGAGAACGGGCAAGGTGCAGTGTGTACGCCTGATTGTAGCTCAGCCGTTTAAGCCAACAATACACCTGACTTTCAAGTGCAGTCTTGATAAAAATCTCTGTGAGGTTAAGACAAACATGAAAGGATATTTATATATTAATCACAGTATTGATTGAAAATGTATTGTGCGACATAGATGTATGTAAAGTGTGTGTAATGTAGTTTCTCTGAAGTAGTCGCCTGCTTAAAGTTTGTACAGTTCATACAGCTTTTTTTCTTGGTAAATGGTAAATTCTTTCTCATCAATGTGTTGGGATTGTTTAGGAAGGAGTGACAGAATTCCTTTTGGCTTTGTGCTCGGGGGCTGCCCAGGCCTTGAAGGCTAAAGCCATGGATTACGATCGGTCATGGGGCTCAGAACAAGCCCACTCTCTATTGACTTCTCTCAGTTTTCACAATGGGCTTTAAATTTGAAATAAATTGGCATCAACGTATTGGAAGGGTTTTTCCTCCCCCCTCAACCCCCAGAGACTCTGTCTGGAATATCTACGTCGACCTCCAACTGTGAGTGTTCTGGTGTGGGAAAACGCTGTTATTGAGGGAACTCCTGCTGATCTGCTGTCACACAGCTGTTGTCCTGTTCTTCCACAGCCTACAAACTGCCCCAACCCCCCACCCTTGCAAAATTGGTCTCATTGGTCTCGTAATTGGGTTAAGTTCTCACAACATCTTACATATGGCCTGAGTGAATGTGGTCAGTTACAGTAAAATGCAGATGCCTCTCTGGAGAATATGCCTCTCCCCTCCCTAATGTACAGATAGACTGTCTGGAGGAGATGTTTGGAGGCATGACTGATGTAATTGGATGCCAGGTTCTCATGGCCTGTTCCATTTACAGCTTTGATGGGCTTCAGGACACCTGCGGTTGCTTCCCAGCTGCAGGGACACGACTCCAGCATTGCTTCACATACTTCAGCTTACCCAACTCTGAGGTCACTGTGTTGACCCAGAGGAAGTTGGATCAGGCGCATTCAGGATGTTCAGTGCTTGTGGATGACCAGACAGTGAAGATGTTCACAAATCCCTAAGCTGATGAATTTTTGGCAGAGTGCAGTTTTACCATTCACATCCCTCACTCACCATACTGCTGAAACATGGGCTTGAGATACATTAGACGTTTATGAAATCATGTAAAATGACACCTTTCCCACGAAACATCTGCCAAGTAGGCTAGACAACAAAGTTGGAGTATAACATAGTTAAGAGAAAAATGATTGATTGTCTTTCATGTTTCTTGCTGGCCTCCCCCCACCTAGGCTCTCTCAATTCTCACAAGTCAGTGTTCAGTGATGACATCACAGTCACAATATGTGCCTTCCACTCACTCTTCCATAATGTTTTTTAAAGCTGTTAAACTGGAGTAAGGATCCCATGACTGCCATACCTCAAAGGTGGCCCAGTGTTTCCAGTGGCCCCTGACCCTTGGCTCTGTGCTGTCACTAGCACAGGCTCAGACATGGCATTGAACTCGTGATGCTCCACTAAGCACCTGTATTCAGTGCTTGAAGTGCTCTTTGTGTGCTCTCCCTCAGAGCTATCCACCATGTTCCAGCCATGAAGGGACTCTGTGTGTGTGTGTGTGTGTCTGTGTGTGTCTGTGTGTGTGTGTGTGTGTGTGTGTGTGTCCCTCTCCTCATCACTGTGCCAACAGATGCTGTTTGTCTTGTTTTGTGAGGATGCGGGGGCGGCCTCTCAAATGAAATATCAATGACAGAGTCTGTTCCCGAAAGAGTCCTCTAGTAGACAGACACCCATTGCTTTTAACGGGCACACATTCCAACTAAAGCCCCTTCAGCTGGTTAGAGAAGCACATTATCGTAGCGAGTCATTTGAATGGTTGTTGTTGAGCTTCAGGTACTCTTAACTACACAAGCGGTTAGCAGTAATACTACTACAGAGCAGCCTGGCAGTTTTCCGCTGATGTCATCATTGTTCTCACCTATGCAGAGAGAGGATTGTTTATCCAGCAAACGGGATTTAGAGGGTGCGACCACCGGCTGATTGAATTGTCCTGTGAATTTGAAGGTGCTTGAAACAAATTGCTTATAAACAACACCTGTTGAGGAGTTGAATTCGCAGCTCTCTCCACTTGTTCCTGTTCCTAAAGCTTGTCAGAAGGGGACACACAACAACACTTGCATGTTATATTTGTCTCATCCTGACTGAAGGCGTTTGTCTGACCTCTGGTATGCACATGCTCTGCTTATTCACTTGCATGGCATTGTCCTCCACACCCAGCCTCCAGACAGACGTTGACTCACAGGCTAAACAAGGTGACAGCATTTCCATCTTAGCTCGTGCTAAGATAGCGGTGGTTGCACGTGTCCCCATTCAGTCATCGTAGACTTCTGAAAGAAATTATTTTCTCTTTCAGATGTAGTCATTTGGAACTTGACCAATTGGCAGTTTTTTTTCCTTTAGTGTTTTTGTTGCACTGCAGCCATCAGTCATGGTCTTTCAAACAGAAGAATGTCTGGTGTAGTATCCCTTAACTCAGTCCTTAAAACATTCACTTTTCTTTTCTCTGGTCTTGGAGGAACAGGTCTCTCTGACCTCTTGTTCTATAACACAGTTTGAGTTATATTTTGCCTGACATGACGATGAACTCACATCTTGGGGCCATGTGTAATCTTCCTGCCTCCTGCTGTCTGTATTTGCTCAAGGCTGAAGACATGACTGCCTGGAAAGAAGAATACAGAATATCTTTGGATTGGTTGAGACCCCCTTTTCTTTTAAGCAAATTAAATAAGCCCATCAAATTTGTTTGCCTTTGATTTTGGCCTTCACTCAAGCATTCTCTTTGCTCTGTCTGTCTTGAGTTGAAATCCGCAGACACCCTGTTGTAAAAAAAAGTTCTCTTCCTTTAGTTGAACTTTGACCTTGACAGCTAGATGTTTCAGGCTCTCAAGAGCCGACAAGTTCACTACCATGGCAACATCAGACCCCATGAGACACAGAAAAGATTGTTTCAAGGCAACCAGCTTTGCACAGTGATTTGCTCTCTTAGCTCAGACTGTTTGGTGTCTAACTAGCCTGCAAGCTTTGACCACAGCTAGCTGAAGTGCTCCCCACTGTGTGTTATCTGAACTTAACCATAACTTTGGACTCCACTCACAATGGGGCCACTTTAGCTTTTCTCCTCATCTGTTTAGAGAAGAAATTCTTTGCTTAAGCAAACAACTGTCCCCTTGTCGCCCTGTTGAAAGATGGTGTCATTTCTTTTCACAAAATATATGACATCTCTTGGTAAGATTTCCTGGGGCCTAGATATGGTCTGCTGTTTCAGTCCCTTTCCCCACCCCCACCCCTCCAAACACACCTAGCCTGCTCAGGCTTGCAAACTATGTTTGGACAAGCACAGTACTAGTACTGCAGGACTGTAGAAAACCTTGAGAAACTTGTGTCTTGGTGCTGGAACGATGCAGTCTTTCTGTTCCCAGGTATTCCCACTTTTGCAGGGGGTGGGACAGGACAGCTCTTCACCCTGGACAAAAAAAAAAATAGAATATGACAAAACGTTAACAGTTTGGCCACATAATTGTCAATGCAGTGGATGGTTTAATACTTAGAATTATGGGTGTTATTATGGCTTAGGGAATTATGTGGTGATTGTGCACAGTACTATGAAACTAAACTTTTTGGCATCTTACAATACCCCTCCCCCAAGTCATATCCTGTTGAGTGAGCTTCCTTCCTCCATCTCCCTTTCTCCTGTATAATCTTTCCTGCATGCAAAAGTTAGTATGGTTTACAGAGGTGTGCAAATGCATATCCATCTGATCATATGCCACCCTATATCTGTCGTCTCCAATTTCTGTCTCACATATATGCCTCCACTTGCTCTGTATAGACTTCTGCTCTATCTCATCCCACAGTACACCTGGGTTACCCAAAGTTTGAGTTTTTTTTGTTCTTTTGTTCTTTTTTTGTTTATGCTATTTGCATATAATGGGATGTCCGTTAGAAGAGATCCTGTCAAAATTTGGCATCATACTCTTTCTGTTTATTAACCAGTGTTGACCGTCATGTCCCCGTACCCGAATGTAATCACTGTCTAGATGTGGTAACTATGGTGTAACAGAGCTGCGTAGCTCAATATATGCAGCACTAAAAAAAAAAACAGTATGATGTGTGCGTTTCCATGATCAATCTTAGAAAAGTTGATGACTATGTGCATCTACTGTAATTTCCCATTATTAATCCAAGTTAATTGATTGATGTTTCAAAATGTCTTCATCTGTGAGGTTAATTCAGGGGGGAGGGCTATATCTGGTAATGCAGTTCTTTTTTTTTTCTTTCTGCTTTTTCATGAAATTCTGATGTGATTCTAATTCAGTAAGTAGTGTATGGTTTTGTTTTGTTTTTAGTTTGCATAAAACACTGACCTTAGGTTTATACACTGTCTGCCTATATTCAGGAAATGACTGTGTGTTTCATGTGATGCTGATACCTTTTGTCTCCAGGTAAGGCCTTTGACATCACCTACGTGCGCCTCAAGTTCCACACCAGCCGCCCAGAGAGCTTTGCCATCTACAAGCGCACACGGGAGGACGGGCCCTGGGTGCCTTACCAGTACTACAGCGGCTCCTGCCAGAAGACCTACAGCAAGGTGAACCGCGGCTTTATCCGCACCGGTGAGGATGAACAGCAGGCGCTCTGCACGGATGAGTTCAGCGACATCTCCCCCCTCACCGGAGGCAACGTGGCCTTCTCCACACTTGAGGGACGCCCCAGTGCCTACAACTTCGATAACAGCCCCACGCTGCAGGTAAAAACAAAATAATAATACATGTAAAACGGCGACCACTTACCTCATAAATGCAAAGTTGTAAGACAACTGGACTTCTTTTGAACGTTGAAGACATTTTACCTGTTATACATAAGGTGAACTAAATTGAAAAAGCCTTTTGGATAAGAGGTGAAATGTCTTCAAAAGACGTAAGGTTGCCTTACGACTTAACACCTTTGACTAGCATGGCCTGGACAAATGGGAAATGAGACCACCTACCTCCTAACATCAACATTAACACACTCTCTCTCATACTCACACACTCTTTCTCATACTCACTCTCTCTCTCCCTCTCCCCTCTCGTGTATATTTGGTAAATTCTTGGCAGCGTTTTTCAATCTGTTTGTGAACCTCGTCCAAACTGTAGTTCGGGGTGCTGTCAGACTGGAGCTGAATTTACAGCTTCAAGATGGCGACAGACATACCTTGGACAGAGACTCTGTGCATGCAGGTGTACGCCGTGACCTGTCTCCAGATGTGCCGTTGGCCCTTTTTTTTCTCCATGTGAAAAAAAGCCATGTGTTTCCCATAGTGTTGTTTTTCTCAGCTGACTCAAATGATTTAAGCCTGTGGGGAAAGCTCAAGCATGGGAATGTAGCAGCAGTTCAGCACATAAACAGTGGAGGGTCTCAGATGTGTAAAATGGAAATGGTCAGTGGTTATTAATTGTTAGTGTGTGATCTGTCGGAGTGACTGTTGAGTACGAGTTCAGTTGATTTTCACATTAGCCCAAGCATTCCTGAAGGCAATCTAGTATTGTATTTTTGCTAGTTGAAAAAAATGCTTGCCATATGTTGATGTACTGTTAGTATGCTCCTAGCCAGTGTGTTCTGGTTGGTGGGGGAGTTAAGGGTTTTCTAAGCTGGTCGGTGGAAGAAAGTGAGGCTGGTCTCCTGTTGCTCTAGTCACCACACGCAGGAAAGCTGGGTTGGACGGTGGAGGTGGGGGGAGGGGTTCACTGAGGGGGGAACGGGTGAGGGGATGTTGAGAGTTGAGTTGGGCCAGGTGGTCAGGAGCGCAGGGGGAGTGAGCCTCTGCCAAGAGTTGCAACATGTTGCTAGGTGACGCCCCCAGATTTCCCACTGCAGCACTGATTGCGCTTGGCAGCAATGGAGCAGATGCACAGCTGGACACACATGCTGTGTGTTCTGTGTGTGCTGCGAGTTGTGTGCTGCAAGGTGTGTGTGTGTGTGTGTGCGTTGGTGTGCATGCTGTGGTGTTACTCTGCACCGGCCTATCAAGCACAGGCGCCAGCAAACTTGTGTCAGCCATCCTGTGTGAGTGGGGAAATGGGACATTAACGGGGGGTTTGTGGTCGGGGAAGCGTGATGGCTGTTATACCATTAGACATCCACGCGTGTTTTCCAGTTTGGAAATAGGCGTGAGAGGATTGGGTTCATCTGGAATGTCCTAAAGCTTTCGTGGAAAAATGCCTCTACATCAGTGAATCCTGATCTGCAGGGGTTTGGTTCTGTGCTCAGCTGCAGTCTACATTACATCCCTTCCCAAGGCATACTGTAAAAGAACTCACTGTTAACCGGATATTGTTTGTGGCATTCACTTCCTAGAGATCTCACTGATGCGCTTCACTGGGGAATTAACTTGTGGTTTAGTGGTTTGTGTGCATCTTGGGCCAGGCCACGTCTGTCTACCCATATTTTAAGAGTTAAGAGCATGCAGAGTAGAAACAGACATATAATCTCAGCTGACTCTTTCCCACAGTAGTCAGTGCTGTGTGCTGATTTGCTGACCATCTCCCTCTCTCTTTGTGTGTGTGTGTGTGTGTGTGTGTCCTTTTCTATGGTCTTGCTGTCTATCACACTTGGCTAGCGTCAAACATTGTCCTTTTGGTCTTCCCCTTGCTTGCCATGAATGTAAGTGGCCTTTTTGTTTAGCTAATGCTCTGCCTCTACCAAAGGGACTGATTTAGCCCTGCTGCCAGATACTTCCATATTAGACTTTCCTCATATGGCATAACGCTATTTATACTCAAAGCCCAGACCTCTTTTTTAGGAATGGATACCTTTTCTTTGGCGTCATATGGCTGATGCCTGCGCCATAATGGCTACATTAGGTGGGTGAAGACGGGCCCCTTGCTTAGAATTGCTCTGCTCTAAATTCTTTGTGTAAGAGAGACCTGTTCAGAAGGGGTGGTGTAGCGACTGAGCTCCTGCGGTCGACTCTGAGCCTCGACCTTGATGGCAAGTGTCATTAGGCCGCCACAGTCATTGAAGTAAGATTAAGCCACAAAAGCTGCCAGCTAACTTGGTAAACCAGGTGGAAATGACACTGTTAAAGCTGAGTGTTTTAATGGAGTTAAATCTCTCAAGGCTCCTCATCAGCGGTGAGGTTGTAAAGCACACACATGGCCTAATCAAAGCAAGAGTGAACCACAAAAGCCTGCAGTTAGTGTTGAAATGTTAAAGTAGAAATGGTGGTTCAGTCTCCTGAGGCGTCCTGGTTGGAGTTGTTGTGCGTAGAGCACACACGTAGTGCAGAGTAGATCGGCCTCCCCTCCCCTCCCCTCCCCTCTGCTCCTGTGTGTGTGTGTGTGTGTGTGTGTGTGTCAGAGATGACTCACAGCTGGGGCACAGAGGTATGGGCCCCTTATCTTCAGTCTGCTCTTCTTGGAAGTGTCCCTCCTATGTCTTCTCTCCTGCTCCCACACACACACACACTCTCTCTGTGTCTCTCAATATCTCTGTGTTCTTGCTTCTTTGCATCTGTCTCTGCTATTTTGGCACTGACTTAACCACTGTTAACTTGACTCTCTCTTTTACTCTCTTTTTAGCTTGCCGAATCGGTTCTTACCCAGATGCTCCCTGTAGTTCTCTGAAAGGGTTTTTTTGTCTCAACTACAGTTTATTTTTGCAATGGCTTTCTGAAAAGATGACGTTTTTGTGTATGGCAGGAGAGACTTTGGAAGCTTGTTTCGGTTGAATGGAGTGGACTGAGGGAGGTGGTGTGTGTTGGGTGGTTGAGGGTGGGGGTGGGGGTGTGGTGAGTGTTGCTGCCCAAATGGGAACATGCCCTGAATCATGGGCGCCTGCCCGCACGGCTGCCACAGGGAAGGTGTCAGAATGACTCAGTTAGTCAGCAGCCCCAGTTCACACCGAGCCGCAGTTTCAGGACCAGCCTGCTGGCAATAAGAGAAAAGGTTCTAAAAGTAGCAGTCATACTTGTTTTGGTTTTGTTTACCAGCTTGTCTGTAGTTACCTCTGCATTGCATTTATCAAATGCTCTTCCGAACAGCAGGTTTTGAGTTTTTTTTCACAACACTTCAAATGCTTTTCGGAACAGCGAGTATTGAGTTCTTTTTCACAAGGCTTCCATTTTTTTCCCCTGCTGTGTATGTTCATATTATTTCCATTCCTCCCAGCAGTCTCAGTGGGCACAAAATGCTGTTTTATTTTCTCATTGCTACACTACATAGTCAAACGATGGGTTCTCATAACTCAGCAGGCAAGCCCCACGTGATGCTAATGGGTTTGGTTTAGATTATTGGGCGGTATTTATTTTTCTTTAAACAGCTGCAGAGGGGGAACAGATGGGAGTTGAGCCACTCTTTGTCAAAGTCTAGCCTCTCATTTACCCCAGTTAAAAAACTCCCAAAGAGGCAGAATGTTTAAACAAACTTATCCTCTTGTTAACCTCTGTCACATTCATTTTTCGACTTTGTTATCAGTATGTGTAGAGATTTGGCAACTGTTTAAATTCCCTTTGTCAAAGTATGGTTTGAGGGTTGTTGGGCATTTCTCAGTTTCACATCTTGATATCTTTTGCAGGAATGGGTGACTGCCACAGACATCCGCGTGACCCTGAACAGGCTCAACACGTTCGGAGACGAGGTGTTCAACGACCCCAAGGTCCTCAAGTCCTACTACTACGCCATCTCTGACTTTGCCGTGGGTGGAAGGTGAGCTGACATCCCCCTCTCTGCTGTCTCGTTGCATTTGCCAATGCAGCTGCTCCAATGACGGCGTCTGGTGATGAGAATTGCTCATGGATTACTGGAACAGACGGTGTTTGCCTACACACACACACACACACACACACACACACACACACACACAGTTCAATCTCTCCCACTCCCGGTTATGTTTTCCTGTCAAAAATACACACGCCGCTACATTGCAGTTCATTGCCACTTTGGAGCTGGCATGAACAATAAGTCCAGGTTTATTATTCACGGGGCCTGTTGGTTTAGGACACATTCACTGTGTGCAGACAGGGGCTGGGCCTGAACCTGGATCTGGATGGACAGACAAGGGGGTTGTGAGTGGGTGGGTCCTTTCGGGCGGCCTGAGTGGATGACACTTCATGCCTCCCTCGCCCGAGTGATGTGAGCTGGCAGTTTGACGACGCATGTTTACTGTTCGTTCTGTAAGCTTCGATGAGTCCCCACCCCCCCCGGCCCAGTCCATCTGTAGGCCAGTGTGTGTGTGTGTGTGTGTGTGTGTGTGGTGAGTGTTAGTATGAGGGTTATGCGAGAGGACGAGCCCTACCAGCAAGGGGAGCTGGCCCCATTCCACTCCACTCCGCTCTGCTCTGCACTGCTCTGCTCTGTGCTCCATGACTTTCCACCTTAATCTGTTTGAAATGTGGAGCAGATTTCCATTACACAGCCCACATTCCCAACATTCCTGCCTGTGAGTGCTGGATTACAGAGCTCGGAGGAAGCAGAACGGGGCGGGCTGGACTGGAGCAGCACTAGTGGGCATGAAGATGAGCATTGATGACCAGAGGAGTGGCGTCACACCTGCCCACTCCTCTCACATCCACAGACCAGACCCACTGCCCTGAAGACGCTCAAGGGGTGTGTTGGAGGTGGAGCTGCACTGTAGGAATGCCAGGTGCAGAACGTTGGTGTCTGCGTTTATTCAAGTTCCTCTTACCTTAATGCTGCGTTCCATTTAACATTGAAAGTCAGCTCGGGACTCAGAGTGATGTCGCATCCGTAAAAAAAAAAATAGAAAAGTCGAATGTTTTCCATTAGATGCTACCATTTGCAAACAATTGTCTGTTAGCTACTTTTTGCAGAGATAGAAATATCACTTTGGAACGAAGTGTCCTTGCAACAGCAACAGAGGTGAAATTTTATCATTTACATAGCTGATTATTAGGCCTGAACTGCTAATAAACAATTATTCTTTTTTTACTGGTCATGGGCTCAGCCATCTTTGAAATTTAAACTCCGGAGTGCTCTGGGTTCCACTAAGCTGATAGGTCGGCAAACTGACTTCAGGCGCCGTGTCGTTCAACAACTTCCTGGCAGCAGCTCCCAAAAACAACCCAGCAACTAACTTTCAATGCTCAATAGAACACGCTATAAATACACAGAGGCAAAAAGACCTTCAGGACCACAGATTGGGTTTGGGGTAGGAGAGCAGCACTGGAGAGAAGAGGGGCAAGTGTGAGAGAGAAAGTGAGAGGGCTTCGGAGGTTCAGAGAGTGAGAGGGCTTTGGAGGTTCAGAGAGTGAGAGGGCTTTGGAGGTTCAGAGAGTGAGAGGGCTTTGGAGGTTCAGAGAGTGAGAGGGCTTTGGAGGTTCAGAGAGTGAGAGGGCTTTGGAGGTCCAGAGAGTGAGAGGGCTTTGGAGGTCCAGAGAGTGAGAGGGCTTTGGAGGTCCAGAGAGTGAGAGGGCTTTGGAGGTCCAGAGAGTGAGAGGGCTTTGGAGGTCCAGAGAGTGAGAGGGCTTTGGAGGTCCAGAGAGTGAGAGGGCTTTGGAGGTTATAATGGAGTTGTCGGGAGGAGAGGAGAGCAACAAACTCCTCTCACTTGATAGAAGTAAACACTGACAGGAGTGCCATGTTCTTGTAGAATGGAGGTGTGGAGCCGTATTATGGAGCTGCATAAGATCCATCAGTTTTTCCACACAGCGCTGCCAAGGAACACCTGAGACAATACGGACGAGGCAACGGCTGAGCCACGCAAGTCCTCTCTTGTTCAGAGGGGCCCCTGTCAAAATGTCTGTGCTGGAGAATGTTCCCTCGACCTCTCTCTCTCTCTCACTCACTCACTCACTCACACACACACACACACACACACACTCACACACAGCAAGTGAGCAGCAGACACCAGGACAAACGGGGTATTGTGCAGGCTGTCAGCCTGTTGCCGTGATTGGGGAACGGTTTGTGACGAGCGGTAAAATTGATTCAGTAATCTGAAGGCGCACAGCCAGCAGACACTCAATGGCGTCTCTTTCTGCATCACTTTATCTTAATTTCACCTGAATGGTGATGGCCAAATGTGTGACAGGAAAGATGGAATGTGGATTACTATTCCTGTTCCTGACCCATACGTATTTCCTGTGTGTTTAAAGTTGAGTCTGAGATTTCAGGCCCTGACCGGGTCTTTATGTTCTCTTAAATATAGATCTGTTCAGGCTTGCATGGCCACCATGCACCAGTATTTACTGTCCTGGACCTATGAATGGCGGAAAGAAAATTTTATCTTGCTCACACGGCTATTTTTATTTGGCTGGTCCTCACATTCCCATACAGGCGTCGCTATGAAATCAGACGGCACAAGGAATGTAATGTACTTCCTCTTCGTGTTGGTCGCCAGAAACTCTGTGACCTCGATCACCTGGGCGTGTCAAAAGACCTAAGGTTTCTCTCGCACACACTAAAACAGCATACACACTTGCGTGCACACAAACACACACACACAGGCACTGTATTGTTTGCTGTCTCGGCTGAGATTTGTCCTCCTTTAGGAATGCGCACTGTGTGCTGACAGGTGTGTAAACCTGTAGATTGATACCAGACACCTTACAGCCCAGCAGAACACACACTGGCAAAGGCCCCAGGAGAGCCATCCATCACAAGCATGCAGGAATCTGTGGAACACCTAGGACTGCCCAGCTTCAGGAGCTCAGCCAGAAGCCTCTCCCACTGCTTAAACTGACTGTCCTTCCTTTCCTCATTTTCAGGTGCAAATGCAATGGCCATGCCAGCGAGTGTGTGAAGAACGAGTACAGCAAGCTGGTGTGCAACTGCAAGCACAACACAGAAGGCGATGACTGCCAAGTGTGCAAGCCCTTCTACAACGACCGCCCCTGGAGGAGAGGAATGGCCGAAAACCCCAACGAGTGCTTGCGTAAGTCCCTCCCCATCCCACCCCACCCTGACCCTCTGCAGGCCTACACGGCCACCCCCACACCTCAACACCCTACCAAGTCTTAAGCTCAGAATGTCACTCTATGCTCAGAGTTGTGTGTGCCGCCCAACATGTGTTTGTCTCTGTGGATTCCTCCTTCCTTCCAGAAGTGGACACACACAGACACACACGTATACACACACACACACACACACACACACAGACAGACAGCAGAAGATGGGTGTAGCAGATTCAGGCTTCTCTGTCTCCTGTCTGTGGTGTGCTCTCAGTGGCCCTACTGTGGGAGTGTGGTGGGCCGAGATGGCATCCTATCTGCTCCGGTCTGACAACGCCACTTCCTGGAAAGGCATAACTAATCAGCCCATCAGATACAAGACTGTGGAAAACAAGAACACACCCACCCACACACACACACACACAGGGTTCTCACAACCCCACAGTGCCGGGAGTCTCTGCTGCTCTCGTATTTCATTGTTTCATTCCCTTAACTTGGCGGCTGCCAAAATATTTTTCCAGAAGCTACCCTACCATAATGTGGGCTGAGTGCGAGACATCTGTGTGCTCTGGAATGGTCCCCCAAGGATTCCCTGCTTGCCAGCACTGTGTAGCAACCACCTCTTGCGTCACAGCTAGTCTGCAGTTGCCATGGCCTCCATCATCCATCCCCATCCCGCTCTTCAGCCCCCGTGTAGTTGTGATGTTCCCATCCAGTCTTATGAAACACTTGGATGAGTTTAACATTTGTGTTTTTGAATTCTTTCGTCGTTTCTGTCTGTCTCTCTCTTAGCTTGTAACTGCAATGGCAAGAGCGCAGAGTGCTACTTCGACCCGGAGCTGTATCGGGCCACGGGCCACGGAGGCCACTGCCGCAACTGCGCTGACAACTTTGACGGGCCCAACTGCGAGCGCTGCCTGGACAATTACTACCGGGACACTTCTGGCAGTCGGTGCCTTCTGTGCGGCTGTAACTCTGTGGGTGAGTGAGTGGCCCTCACTGGCCCCCACCACACTGCTTGCACCTCTCATGGTCACAGATCCCTCACACTCTCCTTTAAGTGGCACAGCTGTGGGCGTTTTGGGTCTTCCAACTCCTGTCTGTACTTGTGAAACTCTATAAATGGTCTCTCTTAATCCGATTTCTTTCTTTCTTTTCTCTCTGTTTTTTTCCCTCTCCCACTCCCTCCCTCCAACCCCCCTGTAAAGGTTCCCTGAGCACCCAGTGTGACTCCACAGGGCGCTGTAGCTGCAAGCCTGGAGTGATGGGGGATAAGTGCGACCGCTGCCAGCCTGGATTCCATACGCTGACTGAGGCAGGCTGCAGGTACACACAGCTCTGCCAGCTCTGTCTGGTGGGGAGTGATGGGAAAGAGACCATGGACTGACACCATTGCATAGCACCATTAAACAACTGTGGCAAACCTAAGCAGTCGACAACTTGGAACAGCAGAGCATGATATTTTTTTATTTTTTTATTTTTTTTTTAAGCACTGTAGCATTTAAGTGCTTGCAGCTTAAACTATATTTGAGCAGTGCCTGCTTAAAGCAATTTATCTTTAAGCACTGTAGCTTGAGCTATTTGATATGTAAACACTTTGTCTGCACATTTTACAGATCTCAGTGTCGTTAGCTGACTTTGCAGCTCATTGCACTTGTGTGTAATTACAACTTATTGACTTTGCCTGAGACATTAATGAGAGGAAAAGTGCGTGTCCTCATGCTCCTGATATAAAATGAAATGAAATGAGCTTTGGCGTAGATATGTGTTGGGTTTGCCTCAACACAAGGTTTTAGTAGATTAGCGTTTGAACTGAAGCTATTTGGAATTCAGCTTGATCTCTTCAGGCAAGGACTCACTGTGTAACTTGTATATTACAAAAGGCCTACCAGACTATGTACAAAACACACTTGAAACTGCTTAGTTTTCAAAAATGAAAATGACATCTGGCATTTTAATTAAATTTAAACTGTGTACATATTGTATGAGTACATGTTACCCTATGTTCTAGACTACTATAAGCTCTTCCTACACTTGATGTGGCTTTATTGTACATAGGCTTTATTGGTAAAGGAGGAATTCCCCTCCTCACAGATGGTTAAAAGAAAGTCTATCATCAGTGTTGGTCTGTTGCCTCTGTCATGTGATTGCCACAGCATCTATGATATTAAGTGAAGCCAACAAACACCATCAGCACACAAAACTCCCAGCACACAGCACAGCTCTCGCTGAACTTCTGAGCTATCTCTTTTACTTTTGTCTGCAAGGAGGTATTTAAAGACCTGTTAGTCAGTGGGTGTGAATTTCTACAATGTTAACCATCCCGGAGGGATCTCTCTCTCACTCTCACTCTCTCACTCTCACTCTCTCACTCTCTGCAGACCTTGCTCCTGCAACCCCTCCGGAAGCACACAGGAGTGTGATGTGCAGACAGGACGTTGCCAGTGCAAGGACAATGTGGAGGGCTTCAGCTGTGACCGGTCAGACACACTGTCTATTACACACACACACACGGCACATGCCTCGCTCTCACTCTGAGTTGGACACCTCATCATCCTTATATGACCCATTTTCTGTTAAATTCCTGTTTTTGTTCTCTGGTCATGTTCTTTGATGTTGGTAGGAGTTGTTTCATTCTCTATGAGTGAATGGGAAACCAGCTACTTGTGTATAAAACCACTGAAATTTGATTTGGGTGCTGGGAGCTCAGACTCTCAGAGACACTCAGCCAGACACTCACTCAGTTCTCCCCCGCAACTAGTCCTCTGTTTTTAGATCTAATTTAGACCGCTGACATACATACCATTTTCTTCACTGAAAGGATTACTTGGTGCGTGTGTGTCAGTCTGTCAGAATTAGGTGCATGGTTCCCTCAGCGCTAGTCAGGAGAGAAAATAGCCCATAGATAGCTCAAGCCTCCCCACTGAGACAGACAGACACACACACACACACACACACACACACACACACACACACACACACACAGTCACAGACACTTGTCTGGCCATCTAGGGCTTCTAAATCCCCACCAGTCACTGGTGACTAACTGTGGGAGAGTTTGGCCTGCTGCTTAGCCATTGTAAATCGTTCACCCAGATCACATGCTCTTACCACCACCACCCGGATCGGCAATAATTACGTTTCTTTGAACCCTACAGAAATGTAATTCTGTTACGATCATTGCAGAATTACTTCTCACTAACTTCTTTATGGTTCAGCAGTTCAACCTCTTCATATATTATTGAAGACGTTAACATTTAGTTTAACATGGTGGTTGACGATCACCGGTGCTGACATTTTCAAAGCATGTGTGTGTGTCTGATGTGTGCTTCCATTTGGGAGGGGGGCTCTCCCTTTCACTCTGTCCAACCCCCGGCACCTTCTGTCTTCCCGTCACCTCCACCCCTCTCTCCTTTCTCTGCTCACCTCGAGAGAGAGACGCACACACACACACACACACACACACATTGGGTACAACATTCCTTCCAGTCCCTCAGCTGGGCCACACATGGGCAGGATTAACCCTGTGTGTGTGTCCCCAGCAGAGGCCCTGTCCCAGAGAGCAGTGGGGAGTTCAAGCCAGGAGAGATGGAGAACAAAAAGCAGGAAGAGAGAAATATAATCAGGAAACTTTATCACTCCTGGGATTATCCAGCAGACACATCGCTTGACATTTGAGACAGGAATGATTACAACAAGGAAAACTAAGCATCCCAATTCTCCCAATACACTTCATTTCTCTTGTGGTGATGTGGTGTTTGTTTGAAGTTAGTTTAGGTTCAAGTTAGCAGCCTCTGAATTGTAAATGGTTGGTTTAAATTTAAATAAGAACTTGAACAGCTTTATGTTTATCTTGCCTTATAACTTTTTCTATCCTCAGGTGTAAGTTGGGCTACTTTAACCTGGACCCCCAGAACCCCCAGGGCTGCACCCCCTGCTTCTGCTTCCAGCACTCATCTGTGTGTGACACCGCTGAAGGCTACAGCATCCACACCATCACTTCCAGCTTCGACCGCGGTAAGACCTCTAGGAAGGCCCAGCGTGACCGGGCAGATTTAGACTGGGAACATTTCCAGCATTTTTGAGGATGTGACCTTTGATTCAATAAAAATGATTATTATTATCTTATTTTGTATCATTAGTATCATGTGGCTTCCGCTGCTAAATACAGACAAATCTGCAAATTTCACATCACATGCATCATAAAAATACATGGTACTGTATCAGTGTTACTCTGCACAGAGCATCCCTCAGGTCTTTTACTTTTGATTGTTTTGAAAGAGCTTGCTTCCTGTTATGCACTTTGGATGGTGTTGAAAGCCTGTCAAACACATGGCCATCTTGGCCTCTCTCCTGCTGGAGACAGCACACAGGCATTTGGCTCTAGTGCTGCTCTGGGTGTGCATTCTTCAGTGTTCTTCATCTCTCTTCTTACTGTTTTTCACTCCTCCTCTCTTCTCTTCTTCCTGTCTTCTTCTCCTCCCTTCCCCTTTTTCTGTCTCCTCGTTCTTTCTTCACTACTTATGTAGATGATGAGCAGTGGACTGCCCAGCGCAGGGACGCCTCTAGTGCTGACGTCCAGTGGTCTCCCAGCACGCAGGACATCTCGCTCATCTCTGAGGACTACTTCCCCATTTATTTTGTTGCTCCAGGTTCGGCCCGTGTGTGTGTGTGTGTGACTCAGCTGCTGCCTTTGGGAAAGCAGCTGTGCAACAGAGAGAAAAGAACTGTAATGCATTTCACATTCAGGACTGTTGTCCTGTTACCCTAGTGCTTCATCATGCTTTGTTATGTAGTTACATCAACATACATTTTAGCCAAGGCAAAAATAACAGGTCCAAACATCCTGTAAAACTTTTTATTACACCAGACCAAACTAGTCAACATTAAAGTAAGAGTATGATTTTTAAGGTTCACTTAGATCACTTCCTCTTCCGCTAACTTCTGTTCCGTGTCCCCATAGAAAAGTTCCTGGGCAGTCAGCTGCTAAGCTTTGGTCAAAACCTTACATTCAACTTCCGCTCGGATCGCCGTGACACCCGCCTGTCAGCCGAAGATGTTGTGCTGGAGGGAGCCGGACTTCGTGTCACTGTGCCTCTCATCGCCCAGGGCAATGGCTACCCCGAGGAAAACTATAAGACTTATGTGTTCAGGTGCGTTTTCATTTCCTAGGCCTTTTTTTTCTTTTCTTCTTTTTTCTTTTTATTAAAAATGTAATTTGATTACAGACTAGAAATGGCCAATAGTCCTCACGGGGGTTGGCTTTGGGGATGGAAAAAAAACTACCTCAGAACAGTTTTTGGGCAGTAAGCAGTAAAGTCATGAAAGTTTAAATTACAGACTTGGTGTGCTGGTGTCTGACTAAGCCTGTTATGATTTAAAAGAAAAAAGTGTTTTGTTTACTGAAATTGTTTTGTTGTCCTGAAGTTTCCTGAAGCATGTTGAAATGACTGGTCAGTGGTTTGGGTATGAGTGGTGTCCTGACGTTCGCTGTGTTGTTCCAGGCTCCATGACACCACTGACTACCCGTGGAGGCCCAACCTCGGGCCTGGTGACTTCCAGAAGCTTCTGCACAACCTGACGGCCATCAAAATCCGTGGTACCTACAGTGAGAGAAGTATGTCTAGGATGATGTTTTGCCTTCTGATACTATAAAGCTACCTTAAATCTGCTAGTGCTGTTCTGGTTTGCTTTAGTAAGGATGTATTGTAATCATTAGTACAAAACCAGCATTAAGACAAAGATTTTTGTGCTTAACTGAAAAAGGGTAAATTAGATTTTGTGAACTCCGTAAAGAAGCAAATGAAAGGCAGCTGGAACTTGAAGCATTAAAACACAAGAATCTTGGCACTCTTACTGAAGGTTTTGAGATGAGGATTAAAGACCAGAGTCAAAACATCACACACAGGATATGAGATTTAGCTTAATTCTCTCCCAGTTAGAACAGACAAAACATGCCTGTGTGTGTGTTCAGAACCATCCGTTTCAGACACAGCCTATATACTGATAAGTATGTGGACAAAACCTCTTGGCAGACGTGTCAAATCGCAGCAAAGCAAAAATCTGTGTGATTACATTCTCCCCTCATTCAAGGCTACGTGATGGAGGTCACAGGGTGAAGACCACAATGACTGTCTTTTCCCCTTGCTTTCTTTTTTCGTTCTTTTTTTTGTATTTTTTTAATCTGTTAAATCTTTTTCCAACAGGTGCCGGCTACCTTGATAACATTGCCCTGACGAGTGCCCGCCGAGGCCCTGGCACCCCTGCCCGCTGGGTAGAGAAGTGCACCTGCCCCCAAGGCTACATGGGGCAGCACTGCGAGCAATGTGCTGTGGGCTACCGGAGAGCCAACCCTGAACTGGGCCTTTTCAGCCCCTGTGAACGCTGCAACTGCAATGGCCACAGTGACACCTGTGACTCAGTGACTGGTCAGTCCCATTACAGGATGCTTGGCTTTGTTTGTTTGTTTGAGTTGGACCTTTGGCTGCCAGGTTTTGCTGCTTTTGTGGCTTAATACTACATCAGTCATTTGTTTACAGCTTTAATTGCGGTGTGGCAGTAGCTCAAAAGTATGTCACACAGTGAAGGACAAATGTGTGTGATAAGGTTGCTTGGAGGTCCATCCAGCCTCTGCCCATCATTGGTGTGAGGCTGCCCTCTGTGGTTAGAAGTGGAATGACACATGCTTGTCTGCAGGACTGTGCGACTGCCAGCACAACACGGCCGGATTGAGCTGCGAGAGATGCAAGGATGGCTTCTATGGTGACTCCACGGTGGGCACCTCATCAGACTGCAAGCCCTGCCCGTGCCCGGGAGGTGCCACCTGCGCTGTCGTGCCCAAGACCCAAGAGGTGGTGTGCACCAACTGCCCCACTGGCACCACTGGTAAACACATTTCCTGTTGCATGTCACTGTTTTCCTGCCTCCAGAACTTGTGTTTCCCCTTGGCTTTAAGCTGTCTAAAATAATCCTGTTGTCAGCAATAGTTCTAGATAGACATATAGACACTTTTTCCGTACTGAACACAATCACATTGAGACATTGTTTAGAGCAAACCTGAGATGAGAACAAAGGCAGACATTAAAAGTGTGTCCATCAAAATGGCAAAGGGCCTGAGACCAAGACAGAGCCTGAAGAACTAGTTGCATTATATATTATGAATAGAAGCTTCTCAGCATTTGGCTTTCACCATTTTTCTCTTGTGCTCTTTTTTCCCTTGGCTCTGTTGGAGTTTTAGCAGTTTGAGTTTCTAAATTGACTGTGCTGCCAGCTGTTCTCAGCACTCTGTGGTCATCTCTCTGGCTCTGTCCACCTCCCTGCCCAGGTAAGCGCTGTGAGCTGTGTGACGATGGCTTTTTCGGGGACCCCCTGGGCCAGGACGGGCCGGTGAGAGCGTGCCGTGCCTGCACCTGCAGCGACAACATCGACCCCAATGCCGTGGGCAACTGTAACCGTGAGACGGGCGAGTGCCTCAAGTGCATCTACAACACCGATGGCTTCTTCTGCGACCGCTGCAAAGTGGGTTTTTATGGCAGCGCTCAGGCCAGCAACCCCGACGAGAAGTGCAGGCGTGAGTATTTAGGAACTTCTCTCCAGCTGATTTTTATGGCATTCTAAATGCACTTAAGTGCTATTTTATTGAATAAGGCTTAGCTGTATCAGTATTCTACTAACTCTGTGTGCATTCATTGTGTAGGTCACATTCAGATCTCCTCCTCCAAACTGTTTTATTTCTTACTAACTCGGTGTTTACGAGAGTTAGGATTTACTCTGCTGTTAGTGCCATGATCTAGCCATAGATGCTGATATTGTATTCAAATGGGAAGTGCTACTGGTGACATGTTTGCTTCTCTTCCTGGCAGCCTGTTCCTGTTCCCCATACGGTACAGTGGATCAGCAGACCTCTTGTCTGCAGGTCACAGGCCAATGCCAGTGTCTCCCACACGTCATCAACCGCGACTGTAGCGCCTGTGAGCCCGGCTTCTACAATCTGCAGAGCGGCAAGGGCTGTGATAGGTACCCCACCTCCCCCACTCAGCACCCCACAGAATAAACAGGAACCATGGGTGTTATAGACCATTTCACAAGTTTGATTATTAGCCTCATTGCAGTTCTCATAGGGTTTCCATTATACCATTCCCAATGATCTTAACATTGCGGAAGTAGTTCAGGAACTAAATGGAGCTTTCAGGCACTGTTTTTGTTTTACTGTTGAAAGGGGTTCTGATTGCTTCTTCAGACTACTGTCGTAGAATTTTGCTTTACTAAAGGCCTAAAACAGTAAAAATGGACAATGTTGTGTAGCTTTTGAATAGTCTTGTTACTTTAATTAAAGTCGGTTTTGATGCTATTGATTATTTGGTATTTTGAGTTTTGATAAGAACTTTCTGGTTTTGCTTCTCTCAGGTGCAGCTGCAGTCCTATTGGCTCGACCAGTGGTCAGTGTGACATCGTGAGTGGCCAGTGCGAGTGCCAGCCAGGGGTCACAGGTCAACAGTGCAACCGCTGTGAGGTCAATTTCTTCGGCTTTAGCTCCTCCGGCTGCAAACGTAAGAGTTGACCTACTTTTCCCATCTTCTTGGGGAGGCCCTTGTTATTTCCTTGTTATTTTAATATAAAAATATGTTAACATATAATACACTTGGTCTAAAATACATGTAGGGTAGGTCTAAATTGGTCTGTGAAATGAATTCTATATTGTAGTTGCTACTGTGTGTTGGGTTATGCTACTTGTTTCAAGTGTGTCTTCTCTTTGACGAGAAATCAAGATTTTTTTTTTTCACGTGAAGCAGGTAGTTGTAGTCCATAGCATGATTAAAAAATATACCCTTTGGACATAGAATCCAAAAATTTCACTTCATTCTTTTGCCAGAAAGGGAATTACATTTGATCTTTAATTGCAATCATAATGGTCTTTAAAAGTCTTAAATCCAACAGGTTGAAACCTGCAGAAACCCTGCTAATGCTTTAAAGTGCTTTTCCTACCCTGTCAAATTTCTGTCTAACACCTGACCTTTTGACCTCTCTCACAGCCTGTGACTGTGACCCAGAGGGCTCCCAGACGGCACAGTGCAAGGAGGACGGCCGCTGTGAGTGTCGCCCTGGCTTCATAGGGGCTCGCTGTGACATGTGTGAGGAGAACTACTTCTACAACCGCTCCACCCCTGGCTGTCAGCAGTGCCCCAACTGCTATGGCCTGGTCAGGGACAAGGTACCCCTCTCTACCCCAATTTAGCCACACCACTGACACTTAGGACTGGTTATATGAAAGACTCATGGACCAGTGGCAGTTTTGCACCTACCTAAAAGCTGTCATTTCCCACCATCAGGTGAACCAGCAGAGGCAGAAACTGCACGACCTACAGACTTTGATTGACAACCTGGGCACGAGTACAGAGACAGTCAGTGATAAGGCGTTTGAGGCACGCCTCAAAGAGGCAGAGAAGGCCATCATGGACCTATTGGAGGAGGCCCAGAGCAGTAAAGGTGTAGTCAGCAGCAGATTTTATACTTTGCATGCATGCTTGGAATATTGAATGTCTCCTTGTGGTCACATATATTAGATTATTAAGTCCTGAGGCATTGGCTCTCTGGTGTACTACATCCACATGACTTAATATGTTTAAGACATCCACTAGATGGCCTCAGATGTGCAGTCATTTGGGATATAATCCACACCATCTGCTTTCACTTACACCAAGCTCATCTTTTGTGTTCCTGACTCCCTCCCACCTCACTACCTCACACAGATGTGGATGAAGGCCTGTTGGAACGCCTCAACAACATCAACAACACTTTGACAACCCAGTGGAACCGGCTGCAGAACATCCGCAACACTGTGGACAACACAGGCACGCAGGCAGAGAAGGCCCAGAGGCGCGTCCAGGACGCTGAGAGCCTGATTGACAGGGCTCGCCAAGAGCTGGACAAGGCCAAGGACGCCATCAGTAAAGTGGTATGTCATACACAGATTCATTTTAGTACAAGTAGCTTAGCATGGAGAAGAAAAGTAATATGTGGTAATTCTTTTGTAAGTCTAAATGAATGTGTAATTGGATCATCTGTGTGATCAATAGTGAATAAGTGAATGTAACTATAGTCTGATACATCAGTTGTCAACAACAGTTGGGAAATTACAGTGATTTTTTTGTTGTTGTCGTAGGACATCAAACCACTCACTACCACAGGAGGTCCCAACAACATGACCCTTCTGGCAGAAGAGGCCCGTAACCTGGCAGAGAAGTAAGATCCCTTTAACCACCTGATGGAACCGCCTCATTAGTAACTCAGGATGCAAACCAGCGTGTCAC
Organism: Tenualosa thibaudeaui; assembly: GCA_027481765.1. Taxonomy (NCBI): domain Eukaryota; kingdom Metazoa; phylum Chordata; class Actinopteri; order Clupeiformes; family Clupeidae; genus Tenualosa; species Tenualosa thibaudeaui. Next base: position 5,644,770 of record JAIFZK010000096.1, read on the forward strand.
AGCGCACTGCACCTTTATGCCCCCCGCACTTTCTTGCTGCTATCACTTATATTTATGTAGAATAGTCTCTTGTTTACAAATCATAACCTCTAGCCTTGCTGCTATTATTTATATTTATATAGAACAGTCTTCTGTTTACAAATCACACCACTAGCCACAGTGCTCTGCTAAAAGCCATGTCCTGTCTAGCGTGTTTGTTTTAGGTCAAAAATCCTACTTGAGTTGAAACATGGTTGAAAATGGCAGTATATGTGTTGGGCGGTGCTGAATCTCAATGCCCTCACCAACCCTATGCCCGGAACCCTCAAAGACATAGCTGGCATGTATCGGCCAATCACGAAACAGATCCGTACTAGTTTCGTCTTTGGGGTTCAGGGCTTAGTGGGGGCACATTGGGATTGACCCAATAACTGTGGACAGCTGAGCCTAACAGCCCATAGTTCACACTGGAATGGGTGAAAAGCTAATCCTCATCATGGGGTTTTCTTTATAGGCATAAAATGGATGCAGATCAAATTGAGAAGATTGCCAAGGACGCTAATGACACCTCAACCAAGGCATACAATCTTCTGAAGAAGACCCTGGATGGCGAGGGAAAGACCAGCGGTGACATAGATGAACTCAACAGGAAGTATGTCCCTGCAAGACCACAGATAGAAGTTTCCAGTAAAGTCTATAGTGTTAATTGTCAACCAAACCAAATGTTTTGTGTGTGCACAGATACACCGAGGCTAAGGACCTGGCTAAGAGCCTGGAGAAACAGGCTAACAAGGTGCTGGTCGAGGCAGAGGAGGCAGGAGACAGGGCTAACAAGATTCTGGCTAACCTCACAAGCCTACCGCCCTTCGACACCAAGACTTTGGAGGTGAGTAATGGAAAGCACTGATGACGATCGTCACAGCATTTGCTCATGCCACATTAATGTTACAAATGATGTTGAAATAAGAGTTGTTGAAAAAAGCATTTGCTGTCATCAAAGATTGTTTATCGTTCATCCACCATCTCTGCTCTTAGCATGCATGACTTTAGCCCTTCTATGTCATTGATGAATGTATGTACTGGCGTTGTTTAGGATGAAGCCAGCAAGATCAAGAAGGAGGCGTCAGACCTGGACAAGCTCATTGACAAGACAGAGAAGGAGTACAATGACCTGAGGGAGGACCTCAGGGGCAAAGAGTCTGAGGTCCGCAAACTACTGGAGAAAGGCAAGACTGAGCAGCAGGTCAGTGGCTTAAGGATCTCGCTCTCTGTGAACATTTCTATATTGCTATGTAGAAGCCAGGCTTCTTATTACATGATCCTGTAACATTATAGGACTGTGTTTGTATGCCACATAACGCGCAATGCACCGCATTAAAACAACACACACCACCACCACACAGCTCACTGCACCCAAGCAGATTAGCTGAAAGATGAAGAAGTTCTTTGTGCATCAGTTCAGTCCATTAAATGGATCAAATCCTAATTTAAATTGAAGCTCTTCCAAAAGTGCAGAAAACACCACAAATTACAGAACAGATTTTTGCTTCACCAAGCCCTAGAACAAATTAATGCCACACTATGCAACTTTTTGCCACTCCCATCTCCGAATTTATTTGGATGACAGTCATATGAAGGATAGCTATGCTATTGCCACCAGCCATCCAGGATATGGACTGTGCCGTTCTGAGGGGAGGGTAGCAAATCACCGTAATATAAAAAAAAGCTTTACAACATGACATTGCCGACTGTATTGCCATGAAAAACCAATTAGTATTTTCTAGTAGTGCCAATAAGGTTCTGGAAAATATTTGGAAGGTTTTGTGTGCCTTTTAGACAGCTAAGCTACTAGTCTTACACAAATACAGACATCAGCACCTGGTATGTAGATCTAAATAGGTGCCCTTAATGGTTGCAGCTGTACCCAGCCAATGAACATAGTAATGACATCAGACACCCAGCAGATGAGTCACAGCTGAGTTGGTTTTGCTGTTCTAAGTCTGACTCCCTGTTTATGGTGTCTGCTTCTCTGACAGACGGCAGACCAGCTGCTTGCCCGTGCAGATGCTGCCAAGGCCCTGGCTGAGGAGGCTGCCAAGAAAGGCCGGTCCACTTACCAGGAGGCTCAGGACATCCTAGCCAACCTCAGAGGTGAGCTTGCCCTGTAGGATCTAGATAAGATGGAGTATGGTAACTTCACAAATACAAGCTGCACCATGTATAAACCACAGGAAAGTGTTTTAGGCAAATTAAAAAAGGCTGTGTATAAACTCCACCCATGTATTAACTGCACCTGCAACTTTTTTCAAACACATCATATGGAATCAGAATGAAATCATGATTTGCTGAGAAAGCATAAAGAAGGAAAGCAATGCATTTTCTTTTATAGACCTCCCTCGTGTACTTACCTCAGAGATGAAGACATGTTGTCAAATGAATGTATGAAATGATGGTAGTTGGGTTTACAGTTATTATTTTTGTGTATCTGTGCTCTATTGTCCCTTGTCTGTCTGCCTGCCTGCTATGAACTGAGGGCTGTGACTATTTGCAGTTTTCCTGATTGGTTCTTCTCCTCATTGTAGATTTCGATAAGAAGGTCAATGACAACAAGACAGCGGCCGAGGAGGCCATGAAGCGCATCCCTGAGATCAATGCAACAATCATTGCAGCCAATGAGAAGACCAAGCAGGCCGAGTCGGCACTGGGCAACGCGGCGTCAGATGCCAGAGAAGCCAAGGCTAAAGCTGAAGAAGCTGAGAAGATCGCCAGTGCTGTGCAGAAGGTGTGTATCTGCAAGCATCGTGTGAATGGAGTGTCCTCACTGTGGCTAATAACCAGCTGCTCAGAGAGCAAATATGAGACACACTGATGGCTGGAATTGACAGCCTACTGTAAAACCTGCAGCCTAAACTGAGTTTCAGTGCAAAACTGAAAAGTACAGAGAGAGACGGCAGATCTATCTCACGAACACCATAATTCCCAAAAACTTGAAAAGTTTGGTTTCAAGAGAGCTTGATTACTAGCCTGATAGCTGTTCCCATAGGGTTTCCAGTTTAACGTTCCAAACAAACCTTTTTGTTAGATCATATGGCTGTTTGATGTGATGTAAACATTGCAGAGGTAAGTTGGGAATGAAAGAGAATGTCCAGGCATTGTTTTAGTTTTAGCCATCAGAAGGATCTATTAAATGTGGATGAATGTGAGGTGACAGTCGCCCCGTCTAGCTGCTCCAGGATCTCTGGGGTGTCAAACCTCAACCATAGTGACTTTACTCCGCCACACAATGTCTATAGGGAACAATAGATGTGTAGATGTGTGCATTGAGTATAGAGCTACCAAAAGGGGACTGGAAGTAATGCAGGATCCCTCTGCCTTAGGGCTCAGCAAAGACCAAGACGGATGCAGAGAAGGCCTTTGAGGACACCATGAAACTGGACGGGGAGGTGAACGGCATGCTGAACCAGCTGTCTGCCGCAGAGAAAGAGCTGGAGAAGAAGGCGGCAGAGGCCGACCAGGACATGATGATGGCCAGTATGGTACGTGATGTGTTTCCTGTCAGGCTTCAGAAGAGAACAGTCACTACAGTCGTTCAGAGTTAATATTAGGTTCATGCCTTTTCTTGTTTTCACAGGCATCAGATAACGCAAAAGAAGCTGAAGTCAACGCCCGGAAAGCAAAGAGTGCGGTCAGGATGGTCCTCAACACAATCAATGACTTACTCAAGCAGCTAGGTAAGTTTGGAGGAATTATTTTAGACAAAAAGATGTATGTGTGTGTTTGCTTGCTGTACAGCTGTTGGACTTGTAGTGAGCATTCTTGCATGTGCGTGTCATAGGCAACATTGACAAGGTGGACCTGAGCAAGCTGGAACAGATTGACGGCTCCCTAAAGCAAGCAAAGGACAAGATGAACAGCAGCGAGCTGGACAAAAAGCTGAAGGAGCTGGACGACGTGGCCAAAACCCAGGAGGAGATGATCAACGACTACGACCGGCAGATCCGTGAGATCCGAGCCGACATCGCCAACCTCAATGACATCAAGGAAACACTACCTGATGGCTGCTTCAACACCCCGGCGCTGGAGCGACCTTAACCTCATCTCCCAACCTCCTACTCCTCCCCTCTTTCTCCCTCTTTTCTCCTTGCCCCTTTGGCCTTGTTTTTTTTTTACCACTCTTTCCACCATCTGTCTAACACCCGGGCAAAACAAATAGCCACCTTTTACCAAAATAGGTTGTATTTGTTTTTTTGTTGTTTTTTAGTTTTTTGTTTTTTTTTTATTAATTTTCATTTTTTTTTCCCAATTCTTTTTGTATGTGTCTTGTGTCTAGTTTTTTTCCCATGAGAAAAGCCAACGTTTCAGACTGATGACTTTCAGTCTAAAGTGGAGAGGAGCAGCTTTTCTTGGTAAAAGAAAAAAAATCTGCCATTTGAAGCACAGGAGATGTGAAAGGCAACTAAAAGGAAACGGCAAGTGCCTCCCCGTGCTGTCCCCCTACCCCTCTTGGCTGTGCTGTCCCTCTCCCCCTCTTGGCTGTGCTGTCCCTCTCCCCCTCTTGGCTGTGCTGTTGCTGAGGTGGATGGGGTCGAGAGGGAGGGGAGGGCCCCTCGGAGCTGAACAGAAACCCACAGGACTGCACCACTTCCAGACTCTTCCACACTCCAGCCATGGTCCGCCACCCCTCAACCCACTCCAGCAAACCCCTCCATCTCTGAAGGAATGTCCCATCGTTTCACCTATCACTCCAGACAGAAGGACATGCTGAGTTTGGTTGGGGTTTGGGGAAAGTCAGTGTTTTCATGTTATTTTCAGTTCATTTCTTTTTCTTTTGTATTTTATTTTGAAGACCTGCAGTACAGTACGTGCCATTGTCTGTGTGTTACCCCAGGCTCAGTTCAGAACTAGCAGTGAAGGAATCGTCTTTTGCTTTTCTGCCGTCAGATATGACTCTGGTCTCTCTCAGCTAGAGATGGACGCAGTGTGTGACGACGGAACATATATCAGGCTTCTACTTGGCTCACAGAACAACAGTATTCAACCAATCCTTTCCCCTGCCATACATTCTCACAGGAGAGCCGTGTAACAGGGCTGCTACTCCTGCTCACCAGCTTTTTACGCATGTTCGTACTTGTCTGCAATCCACTGCCGTTTGAACTTATGCCATGTAATTACTTGTTTTTAACACTACAAAAGCATATTTTATTTTATTTGTGTTTCTCTTTATTATTTTTTATTTTGCCGAAGCTGCTGCTTAATACAGGTGTACTGCAAATCACAGATTAACAAAAGACAAAAATCCCACACTATGCAACTTTGTACATTTGCGTAGCAAGACTTTATCTGATACACTGGTGCTAATTATTATTTCAAATGTTATATTTTTGTGTGAATGTTTTTTTTTATTATAATAGAGTGAGGACTTGTTATTTGTGTAAATAAGTGCGTAATGATTCAGGATTGGCTGATTTTACAACCAAGACCCAACCAGCCACCTCATATAGATTCACAAAGATAAATTCAGCTGAGACCTCCACATAATATATAAATATCTAATAAATTCTGTGGTATAATATGCTTGCTTGTATACATGGGTCAGTGGTGTTGCCTCATAGCGCTACCATTTTATTTTTTGTGTTTTAAATGGTTTCATTGGGTGGTTGATAATTATTGAAAAGAGTCTTGGTTAAGCAGAACCTCTTCTCTAAACATTGACTGACAAAGCCAGCCTCCCCTTTAAATTAGCGTGGCCTTTACCACATCCACAGTATGCCTAACATTTCATTTTACTGAACTATATGCTTGAATTAAGACAAATAAGCTTGGTCATGTTGCTAGTTAACCATTTTTATTAGTGTTTTGTGCCTTAATCTTGAGACGTATACTTCACTGAGTCCTAACGTATTGTGTTTTTGACAAAGGCATCAAATCTAAATTGTACACTTAAAAAAAAAAAAAAAAAAAAAAAAAATCCCTAGTCACTGATGTCCTCCGATTTCAATCTAAAAGCAGGGAACTTGCTGAGAGGTCCAAACCAACAACACACATCTATGAATAGTTTAGTAGTATTATTTTCATCACAAAAAGGATTTAACATTTCTGGGATCTTTTCAGTAAGTAGTAGTCTTTTGCCACCACCTTTCCTTTGACAAGCATTTGCTTAAGTTACAAACCTCTCATGTCAAATTGTTTATTTTTATTTTTTGTTTTGGAGAGAAAGTTTTTGCAAAAGGCAAACTCTTCAGTACCACTTTGACTTACCTTGTTAAGTTTTCCCAGCCACTAGTGAAAAGATTTGCAACACATACAGTTTTTATGTATAAAACAGTATTTCTAATTTATAATGTACCAAGTATTTGTAATCAGTCGTCGTTCAGTATGTGTGTGTGATGCAGTCTTTTTTGTGGTCCTTTACCAATGGTGGGTACTACTGTATTTATCGGTCTGTGTGTATGTCAAGGTAGTTGTTTTACACAGACTCAAAAGGACCTTATAACACCCTGCTGTATTTACCAGCCTGTGTGTATGTCAAGGTAGTCTTTTTACACAAACCCTAAAGGACCTAAGAACGCCCTGCTTGTCACCCCCGTTTGCCTGTAAATCAAATCGTTACATTTGAATAATAAACAATTATTACCGGATTTTGGAATTATGTGATTACTACGGTCTATTTTTTCAAGGAGGTGACTCACCCACCCAATTGAAAGTAAAATCTGTATTCAGTTAAATCTGGGGTGAAAAAAACACATTGCAATGACCTAGTGACTGACTAACGCTTTGTTTCCCAGCACCATAATTGCTAAATTAGAATGCAGTGTGTTCCCACCGAAGTAGTGAGAAACAATCCCCAGTCCTTCAAAAGTTAAAGGAGAAATCCGGTGTCAATCAATCCATAGCTCTGTCATTCGAGGTCATTGACTGCTGTTGGTTGGAAAAGCAACGAGAATTTGATACAACATAGACCAAAAAGTGAACCAGCAGCTAACACAACTGAATGGGGCACAGAAACACTCTGTTTTCATTTCCTATGCCCCATTCAGTGAATGTTGTCTGCCTATTTGTTATTCTGTCTATGTTCAATATCAAAATATAATCATTCTTTTTCTGACCGACAACACTTAGTGACCCAAAACAACAGAACTATGGATTGAATCACACCAGATTTCTCCTTTAATTTAAGTACTCTTGTACAGAAGGCCTATGTGGTGCTCGCATGTAATGTAGTGTGACTGCATTAGGACTCACCAACCCTCACATTCTTTTAACCATTTTATGTTTTTAACATGCTTTTAACCGTTTGCATATGTTTTTAAACTTTTAGGTAAAAGAACGAGAAAATCTGATACAACACAGACCAAATACCTTATTGCCAGCTAACATTAACAGAATGGGGCACAGAAACTCGTTTCAAGTTTAATTTTCCTGTGCCACATTCGGTTAATGTTAGCTGCTAATGTTAGCTTCGATATTTTGTCTGTATTGTATCAGGTTTTCTCATTCTTTCTCCTACAGACAGCATTCGGTGGGTCTATTGAACAGGTCTATTAACTGGTTCAACCAGATTTCTCCTTGAAATTGTTAAGCATGTCCCTTTGCACCTCATTCTGTGGGTTGTGGAAGTTAATTTAGGTACTCTTGTACAGTGTGTGCTGATGAATAGTTCTATGGCTGCTTGTAATTTAGTATGACTGAATTGAGTATTAAGGATGACTAACTCTCACATGCTTTCACATTTAAACATGTCTTTACAGCTCACTTTGTAGGTTGTGTGGAAATACATGCCAAGCTTTGCCCTGTGCCTGGTCATACATGTGTTTCCCCGAAGTCATTTACATGGCATAAATACGGTGCTTTCTCTAACATCATGCACTCATCTCAAAATATGGATAAAGATGTCCTTGTTTAAAGGCCAGGCGGTCACAACACACTGGACTAGTCAGACAAGAGGTCATAAGCTTGGCTATTCAGTGCTTCAGACTAAAATTAGACTGACAGCCATTTGGACGTTTTGATTTTTAATGTGAGGCAGTTTTCTGTTGCAAAGACTACTAGTGTAGCGGGCATATAAGTGTTGCTCAAGCTCCCTTTCTTCCTGTTTTTTTTTTCAGTGATTTTTAGTCATCCGTCCCCAGGACAATGTGAAACTCCCTAGGCCCTAGATCCACTTGAGTTTTAACACCTTAGTAGCTTTTGGTCCTGGTCCTGGTCCTGGTCCTCGAACACAGGGTTTACGAACACAGTTTTTGGGGAATAATTAGGGTAGGGTAGAACCATACCACCTGATCCAATGAAATTTGGGTAATCTGTAGGTCTCAAAGAGCCATCACACACCCATGTGTAGTGTAACACCTTGACCCATTGAAAGACCAATTTTTTTTTTTTTTTTTTTTTTTTTTTTTTACAATATTTTTGTCAGCGATTCTTGAGACTCTGAAACATCTGGGCCCTTGAAACTAGGTGGGCATGTAGCCCCAGTAGGTCCATAGAGACTGTTCCCCACCTGTGCTAGAACCCCTGGACCACAAGTTGGTCATACACAGTTTTTGTTGGATAACTCAAGAACCGTAGCTGCCAGCTACCAGCTGAGCTTTGGAGCAATTACCGTAAGTGATTCTCAAAACACCAAAACACTGGGTCACTTCAAACTCACTAGACATAGAACTTCATTGGCCTCATATGTCCTAAGCTATTTTGGTCCCCAGGGACAGGTCCTCCCCTGTGCTGGTGCCCCTGCAAGAACTTGTCAAGAGTTTGAATGGACATGGCACATGCAGTAATGTGCGGCAGTCATTTTATGTATCGTTAGGCAGTACATCTAGTTTAGCAATGATGTTACTTCCAGTACAGCAGCATTAGTTAATATACTTTTAGCTGACACACCTTCCTTTGAAATATGCACATATATTATACAAGTAGAATTACTTTGACACGACTCCTGTTGAGCCACTGGTGGGGATCAGGGATTAAATTATATGCCAGTGTCACACCATTGAAGTTTTATGTGCCTAGTTTGGCACCTTTAAATTCTTCCATTCTCTAGTATAATATTTGGAAAGCACTGTTGCAATTGCCATGTCAATTCTGTGAAAAATTCCCCAGGGCTATAGTAGTTAAGGTCTGTATTTGTATCTGACGTGGGGTGTGGCGTTGGCAAGGTGAAATTCGTGGTAGACAAGGTGTGGCCAGGGCAGGGCATAAGTAAGTGTGTGCATGTGTGTGTGTTACTGAGACTGCTGAGGTGTGTGTATGAAGTGTGTGTTCACGCGGTAGGGTGTGGCTCCTTGTGTACGTGTATCATGGTTTTCAGCCGCTGAGCAAACGTGATTCAGTTCCGTAGTCCTGCAGTGCATCTTCTAAAACACTGAAGGGTGTGTCTGCTTACCTCTGAGAAATCAATGCCCTGCGGCACAGAATTTTTCCCCCTGTGGAAATTGATTCACATAGCAATAAAATGTGCCTGTAGGTACTGTCTGTCTTACCCTCTGTCCAATACAGGGTGTGAGAATGAATAATTATTAAACAGCCTCAGCTATGTTAGTTATATATTTGCTCGAGGCCTGTACAGATGGGAATTATGGACTGTAAAAACATAAAAAAACAATCAATCAGTAATTATATCTATCTAGCTAGCTATTTAGGCTGAGAACCACAAGAGGTATTTTGAAACGTCCACTCCCAACACAGATAGCCAGCCGTGGGAACAGGGCTCTCACACGTCTGTGGCAAGGAAGTGATTCAGTGATAGGTGCATCAAGGTGTACAAGACTGGATAAACTAAGCAAATACTGATCAAAGACCCAAGCTCCGAAAACTCTATGTGTGTCACTGCAACCTTGCCTTGGAATCAGCATGATTTTACTGAGGGGACTGTTGCTGGTTAGGTGTAGAATGAAAGCTAAATGTTTTAAATGGCATGCCTTTAAAAGTCTTCATGACTGTTTGCAGTAGGCATTGTTTGCTCTCCTGTCTCCTACATAAATCCCAGTGTTTTCCCAAGGTGTTCACAATTGTTCCAAGGTGGGCCATGTCTACATGATATTCTGTCAAGTGTGCCCTGCAGTCAGGGCTGGCCTTGGCCTTTTTGCTGCTCTAGCCCAGATTTGAGTTTTGCTCTTTTCTAGAAATGCTAGTGAAAAACTGAAGAAAAAAAAAACACTGTGAAATTTATGCCAGGGACCGGCCTTGACTGCAGTGAAAAGAAAAGTTGACTGATATCTGGTTTTGACATCTAATTGTACAATGTATTACAGAAATTGGTGAGTTTACTGCAACACTTCATATGACATGTATACAGACGGTCTGTTTATGTAACCTGAATGACGCGACATAAACACTATATAATAAAGCAAATTATAGCGTAGACTGTCACATATTTATCAAGTTATAACTATCTATAAATCCTGGCTATTTCTACCTTGTACACATGGCAGACTAATCTTTTTTTCCAATCAGACAAAGTATTCGATTTTCTTTTTTATTTGGCCTACAATGTAGACCAGGGTTAATCTCTTAAAGTGTGTCAACCTAATTATTCGGTTATTTGGGATTCATTCTTGTGAGCCGACAGCGTGACAATACATCCAACTGCTTGTTGTTGTGTTTGAAACAGGGTCCTCGCCACTATGCATGAAGCATTTCCTGTTGGGTACGCACACGCTGATTCACGAGTGAGTAAACGCTTCATTTGAGGTTGGGCGCGTGGCGTGTCGATGCATGTCGCTGAAGAGGTGTTATAAGAGCGGATCAGGGACGACAGGGCATTATCAGGTGACCGTAGAAGTGAATGCGGACATATCACAGAGTGAATGTTTTGGAAGCAATTCGTGTATTCAACTAATTTAAACTTCTGGAATATGAGGAGCGTTGGGATATTTCTCTGCATTGTATTTATCTCTTACCCTGCTCATGGAACATGGAACAGTGGTGAGTCCAAATTTTATTGAAAAGTCATGTGAGTGATGTGATGCTGGTAAGTAGCCTCCTCTGGTTTGGTCATTATCAATTTCAAGCATTATAATGCATGCAGCCTATTTCAAACATTAACCAGTGGATTCTATAGTCACTTGACTTGGATTTTATTGACTTCAGACTTAGACTTAATGCTATTGACTCTAGATTCAACTCGGACTTAGCCTCTGGCTTATAATGACTTGACGCGTGTCTAAATACATCTGGCCAAGTTTACATAGCCTGTTTACCATTAAAATCGGAAAGAAGAGCTGCTGGCGGGCGGGGTCATACGAAATGAACTGGGTTGAATATTAGGCCAAAACCCTCAACACAGCAGGTTTCAGGCAGTGCATGAGAAATGAAATTATGTGGCTATCAAATTAGGATGCGTCCCATTTGACTGTTTGCGCTCGAGAAAGTAAAACCATTTGGACTGCAGACAAAAACATCACAGTATGCACTGAGTATTCATGATCCTATTGTCATTATTGACTTCTCCTCTCACATGCATTCGCTCTCTCGCTCTACTCTCTCAATTTCTGACACACACAAACATACACACTCATTAGCTAATGCTCATGTTAAATTTGAAGGCAGTGCATGAGATTTGTAGAAAATGCCTAAGTTAAGAAAGGAGGATAAAATATATTCTGTAGGTTTAAGATGTGTGATTGTAAAATGACCCTAAAAATGACCCCTCACCCCAGGTGATTTGTTTAATAGGGTAGGCTATACAGCTCATTTTTTTCCTGTAATAGTAGTCTAAGTTATCTAGTTTAATACTGCACATTAAATCTTGATTATTGAAGTACAAAGTGAACTATGAATGTGACCTAATATGAAACAAGTATACTTTTTTGTCAGTGCTTGTTTCTTTATTCAGTGTTGTTAAAAAAACAGCAATATGAAACAAATATACATCTTTGTCAGTGCAACAGCTTTCTCATTTGTCCTGTTTGCTCTCCAACAACTTTACTTTTTACACACCTTGACTTTAGACAGGATTCATCTTCTCCCCCTTTTGTTAGCCCATCCATACACTATGTACACAGTCATTACTCACCACTCACTCAGGCTAAGGGAAATTTGACTCATAGGCATGTTTTGGGAGGGCACGCTCAAGCCTCTGCTTGTGGTAGGCTATAGCTTAACCTGCTGCTGTCCAGTCACCTCTTTGGGCAAAGAGTGAGTTTCATGAATAGCGTTTCCATGGTGGGCAGACTCTGTATCACCCCTTAGCGTCAAACTGACTTACCTGTGGGGACCTGCTCAGACCACAAGGACAATATCTTCAGATGTGTTAGCCTACACTAAAGTGAGTAAAGTGAGACATTTAAAAGACCGACTTAAGGTCTTAAGACTGTGGTTAGGATACTGGGGGAGATGTGGAAATTCGGTGGCATCCTGGGTCTGCTAGACTGTGTGCATTTGCTGCTAAAACTGTTAGAAATGTTAATTCAGTGTTTCTTCAGCTCTAAGTGCATAATTGTGTGTATCTCATATCTGTATCTCACCACATTGGTCTGAATGGGCGTGGTGTAATTAAGACTTGTGGGAGATGCAAGTAAATATTATTGCTGACTATTGAGTGTGGTGTGAACACTGAGATCTTCCCAGCATCCTCCTGTCTCCTTTGAGGTTTTCAGGACTCTGCCTTGCTGGCAAAGATCTTTTCCCCACTACTTTTAAGCCTCTACCACAAATCCCATTAAAAGCAGTCTGGAGATCACTAGCAGATCAGTATTGCCAATACTACCAGACTTACAGTGCATTCCAGCAAATGCCAACCAAAATCACAATTAATTGAAACTTTTACCTAATTGTGATTAATGAATGGTTAATTAGTAATATCATCCTTTGCCTCATATAGCACTGACTAGATTTATACTGTAAATATGCCCAACTTTTGAAGCTGGGGATTGTTTTTATGAAGAAAAAGAGTATGTCTTATCTCTGTGATTTTAAAGTAATTGAAGGAAACACGCAAGAGAGAAAAAAATTAAATGCTTGTCTTGGGGAAGATTAGACAAACTAATGGTTCTTAATGTCGGTTTTGATTATTTGTCGATTAATTACCCAGTCCTACAAATCAGAGACATCTCAAAATACGATGATATGCAATCTATCACTCTGCTGAAGACTAACATCTTCTCTTGTCTCAGCCACAGCTCGTTGTCATTGCAATGGGAAGGCACTGTACTGCGTCTCGGATGCTGAGGGGTTGCGCTGTGTGAAGTGCCAGGGCAACACTGAAGGGCGGCACTGCGAGCGTTGCCAGGAGGGCTTCTACCACGAGAGGGCAGGCGAGACCTGCATCTCCTGCACCTGCAGCCCTACAGGTGAGGATGCTGTGTGGAATGAGGCTGGTGAAATCCTTCTCCTTTGTGTTTCCCACTTGTACTGAACATGGAGGTGAAAAGCGTCCTTCTAAAGAGCAGTCTCAGTCCTCTCAAAAAGGTGTTTTTGTCCTGTACAGGTTCACTGGGTCCACAGTGTGACAGCGAGGGCCACTGTCGCTGCAAAACAGGTTTCACAGGGGAGAAATGTGACCGGACGCCTCTCAAGTAAGTGCTGCAACAAGCTTGCAAAGTGTATGTTGGGGGGGGGTTAGAAACATTTGCAGGTGCTCTCTAACTCACTCATGTTTATTGCAGTTTAAATTGTCGGGCGCGGACAGAGGACCCGTTTCTAGGGGATCCAAATGACTGCTTGCCGTGCTTCTGTAATGGACACTCAAGTAACTGTTCTATAGCCAATGGGTATTCTGCCCATAACATCACATCAACATTTCAACAAGGTAATAAAAGTCAATAATTCTATATGAAGTCCAGCCATTTTATTAATAATAGTGGTGACTGTGCCATAGAAGATAAGTGGTGATTGTGTAGAAGATATCTCTTCATTTAATTGATTGTATTCACAAGGCTCCCAGATCCATTTCTGGCAGTAGATGACAATGGGCTCTTACCCATGTAATCAATAGAATCTGTGTGTCCATAGGTGATGAGGGATGGCGTGTGGCTTCTGCCCAGGGTGTTACCCCATCAGATGTTCATTTCCGCTGGTCGCGTACTCATGGTGACCTAGAGGTCATCTCCAAGGACATCATACCCATCTATTACTATGCCCCGTGTGAGTACTCTTTTCCCACACTTACAGGTGCTTTATGGGGTTTTCGTTTGTGTGTGTGTGTATGTGTGTTTGTGTGTGTCAGTCCTGATTTGTTATTGGCTCTTATCTAGCCTCATTCCTGGGGAACCAGGCTCTCAGCTACGGCCAGACCCTGTCCTTTTCTCTGCGTCTGGACAGAGGGGTCCGCCGTCCTTCCGTGTCTGATGTGGTGCTGCAGGGCGCTGGACTGAGAGTTGCTGCCTCTCTGGATAACCTAAGGACTGTGGTGCCCTGTGCCAAGAAAATCACCTACACTTTCAGGTAGGGAAAGTTATTACAGTCAGTAAAGACCATGTCTCTCATATTATCTTATCAGTCCTACTAAGACTAAGCCCTCTGAATGACAAACAAGTAAATAGCAGCCAAACCCAGTCGAGTCTCCAAGCAATAACAGACTGTAAACAGCCACAATATTGTTGTAACATGCATGCTTCATTAATTAAATCCTATTCTGAACTCCTGCTTTGTCTGCACTGGGTAATCGCTATGATGACTAATGGGAGTGTCTGCCATTACAGACTGGATGAGATGCCCGGCAGCAAATGGAAGCCTGAACTGTCATCACTTCAGTTCCAAACACTCTTGAGCAATTTGACAGCCATCATGATAAGGGGAACGTTTGGGGAAAATGGTAGTGTTTCTTAGTTACTTTGGTTAAAAATCTAAACAATTCCATCTTGATGTCGCTGAAAGTCTTTTTTTCCCTTCTCTTCTTCAAGGACGTGGTTATTTGGACGATGTGAATCTGGTGTCTGCTCATAAGGGTCCTGGAGCCCCCGCAGGCTGGGTTGAGAAGTGCAGTTGCCCCATGGGATATGAAGGGGAGTTTTGTGAGCGCTGTGCTCCTGGTTACAAGAAACATTCCTCTGACAACGGCCCACTCAGCTCCTGTGTGCCTTGCGCCTGCCAGGCTGGAAGCTGTGACCCACAGACTGGTGAGAAGTCCAAAGGGCAGGGTAGAGCTATTCAGTTGTGGACCATTTGTTGCCTCAAAAATTAAGATCATATTAACTTTAACTGCATTGTGATTGGTGGCACCATCGATTATTTCACCAGTAATCAATGAATTACATAATGAATAATGAATGTGCCTTAAAAATGAATATGTCCTACCACTGAATATGTTATCCACTTATCAGGAAACGCAGTGATGGAAAATCAAATGCACATGTGCTGTACTTCTCTTGATGATCCTGAAACTGTGTTTCCCAACAGGAGAATGCTACTCTTCTGATGATGTTTCCCCTGGTCAGTCATGCCCAGCTGGCTCCTACAACAACCCACAGAGGCCCACCACCTGCCTGCCCTGCCCCTGCCCTGGTGGCAGCACATGCTCAGTCACGTCTGGGACTCTGGAGGTCAAGTGTGACCGCTGCCCAACAGCGACCACAGGTTGGTAACTCCTCAGAAATGAGCGGGGCTCAGACACACTACATACTCAGCTTATGTCAGTGTCATGGAACCAATCTAATACAAATCTTTTGACAATTAGATACTGTAATAGATTGTCTTTTTTAGTCATGGAATTTTAGCTGAAGTAAATATACGGTACTTTTCACTCCCAACCAGGTTCTCGTTGCCAAGCCTGTGCTGAGGGTTTCTATGGTGATCCCCTTGATGGGAGACCATGCCAGGGCTGCCAATGTAACGGGCATGTGGATCTCCGCAGGGCAGGGAGCTGTGACCGCACCACGGGGGAGTGCTTGAGGTGCCTGAACAACACCTCAGGGTCCTCCTGTGAGAGCTGCCTGCCAGGCTTCTACCACAGCAATCCCAAAGACGCTTGCAAAGGTATGCATGGAGCACATGTGGTTAGTTGCTAAAGAATGTGTCAGCTGCTTTTAGCTGTGAAAAAAAACTGTAGTGGTATACCATGTATTGAGGGATAATAGTTGGCAAGTAACCCTTTATGCTCTGTGTATGTTAAAGCTTTTATTTACAGTAGTTTTGTAGTTGTCAGAGATTATGTTGAAATGTAGATGACACAGGTATCCAAACAAGTATCGAGGTGATTAGGCAATGTGCCCACAAACATCATTAAGTCTAGAAATGTGTTTTTTGTCTTTTCCTGTAGAATGTGACTGTGATCCCGTGGGCTCATTCGCTCAGGACTGCAGCAACACAGGACAGTGTGACTGCAGGCCAGGTTTTGAGGGTCTCCAGTGCCATCAATCTTCATGCCCATCCTGCTTTGAACCTCTCAAGAGCAAGGTAAGACAGCAACATGTGTGTTTTACTTCACTTGTACAACAGATGGTACTGAGACAAGCCCTAGCCTATTTTCTTGTGTGTTATAATGTGTTATAGTGATTTGACTTAACTAAATCACCCAGTGCTGTTTTCATCTTGTTAACCTGTACTACACTGGTGACCTTGCTGGGTTGTTTCAGAGGGCCCAGGCAGAGCCAGATGCAGTAACACTGATATTTGCTATGCAGGACTCAATTGCCATAGGAAGATTATTCGATATTATTAGATTATTCATGATAGGCGTGGCGTCCTTGGTAATCCCTGCTAATGTGACGTTAGTGTGTCACCTAAAATCTGAAAAGCCTCATGGCTGGGCATAGCTCTCCTCATTAATCCACAGTACAGTCAAAGTTTGAATCCCTCCCATCAGCATATATGCACTCCACAGAGCGTTTTTATGTTCACACCCACAGAGGTGCGTCTCTGATAGTGTGACGTCCCCTCATAATCACTGACTTTAAGCTGTCAGGGCAAGCAGATTCGATTTGTGAGCTCCCACACTGGGAGCAATGAGGCTACATCTGCAGTGGCAGTCGCTGCAGCTGCTGCTCCTGTGTGCTGTGTCCAATTGCCCCGAGGGCAGGCCTTAATTCTTTATGGTCTCCTCTTATGTAGCTGATATCTATCTATCTATCATAGCCAACACGTTCAACATGACTGTCAGCTGCCACTGTGTGCCAGCTGTGTGTAGTGTCTCAGTTTTCAGTAATGGTGTCAAAAATATAACTTGGATTATTTGTATATTTAGTATACAAATACATTATAGACTGTATAGTCTCTCTCTCTCTCTCTCTCTCTCTCTCTATATATATATATATATATATATATATATATATATATATATATGCAGTATATAATGTAAGTGTGATGTAGCAGTGAATACTAATATCTCTGTTTATGTCTGTGCTGTGTTTGTGCTTCACAGATCAATAGCTATGCTGTTAAGGTCCGTGAGATTCAGGCTCTCTTCACGGCATTTGAGAACGGCGGGATGCCTGTGAATGATGCTCAGATGGAGAAAACCATCCAAGCAACGGAGGCTGTGGTGGCAGCCATGCAAAAGAAAGCACAGAAATGGTCAGGTAAGGCATTCTTTTTTTTTTTTTCTCTCTCTCTCTCTCTCTCTCACACACACACACACACACTGTCTGTAATTGTTGGTAGTCATGCCTGAAATGTGTCCTCCATATGTTAGAGATGGAGAGGAATCTTGAGGAAAGGCTAAATGAAGTCAGTAGGACCCACCTGAGAGAGGACAGAGAGATGCAGTCTTTGGCTAAAATCGTGGACAATATCAGACAACAGGAGCAGCAGTACCAGAAACAAGTCTCAACCATTCAGCAACTGGTTGAAAGTGTGAAGCAGAAACTTCAGCAAGCCAAACAGGACCTTAGGCAAGCAGTAAGTCACAGCATCAATGTGTTCTATAATGACCTTTGGCTTTTGTTGCCTTTGCTTATAATGTTGCCACAACATAAACAAGCTAACTGTATTTTGAAATTGTATGTTTAAAGATATGTATTATGTATAATGTTTGTAGTAAGTGTTTCTTCTGCCCTTATCAGGAGTTTCCCTCAAGTGATGCTGCTGCTGGTTCAGACTCTTTGTCTGGATTAGTCCACAAGGCCACCACCCTTGCAGAGCAGTGAGTCAGCAGAGCTTTGTTACATTATACTATACATGCAATAGAGGACAGTACACTGTGCCATGTCATTTTATGCTATACTTTTTTACACCACACTGTATTCTGTGCTGTACTTCTAGCATACTGTTCTGTGCTGAATTATGCTGTCATAAAGTTTCAGGGAAAAAAACAGTACCTTTGTTGTCTTCAACAGGCACCAGGGGAAAGCAGACTACATTGAAAAGACTGCTAACAGCGCCCTGTCCGACGCAGAGAAAGCTTTGAATCTGATGCAAACGGCTATGACAGGGGAGAGAAAATTGAAAGAACAGATAGTAAACCTGAAGGCACTGTAAGTCTGTCTTTCACAGTAATTCATCGTCACAGCTACACAGTAGCACTGCGATTAGCACACAATAATAGCACATTAGTTTGCGCAATTATGAACCCTTATGGGCCTAAGTATTTGGGTCTTACCTGAGCATGATTAAGCAAAAAAGCAATGACTTTTAATTTGTCAAATGAAAAAAAGTGCACCTTAGACTAATGGTTGTTATCCTTTTGAAGATATGACAGGAGGAGCTCTGAGGTGAAGGCCCTGGAGAACGAGGCGTCTGGCCTGACCGCGGCTGCCACAGAGGAGAGCACCACTGCAGCTGACATGCTGAAACAGATCTCCTCTCTGACCCTCCCTCAGCCACCCACGGTACGTGCCTCGGGGGACTTGCATTGGTCAGTGCCAGAGCTTATACAGGCCAGTACAATATTAGAGAATTAAGGAGAATCAAACTACAGATTCAGATACAGATGTGTGTTTGGGAGTCCTTAATGATTTGAAAGTAGTGTACTATTGGAAATCTTTTTTGGAGCTGTGTTTTGGGTGTTTGAAAAGAAAGGGTCCGTTTAATAAAATTATACAGTCTGGAATGATTCAAGGACATGAGTCAGCAAATGTATGTAAGGTTGAAACAGCATCTCATTAATGATCCTAGTAACAGACTGAGAAATCTGGGACAGGTCTCCATGGAGCTTTTTCTTTGTGTGTGTTTGTGTGTGTGTGAACCAACCTGTTATTTGTTTGTATATCCTTGTTGATGTGCAAGTAATTTTGTTACTGTGTTTTCATATGTTTTTTCTTCCATCCAAGGACATGGATAAATTGGTAGGCAGTCTGACCAACCTGAAACAGTGGATGGAAGGGAACCTGACAGCGTACCAGGCCCTGCAGAAGGATGTGGATGCTGACCAGAGTGTAGCAGAGAGCCTCCTGGCCCAGGCCAAAGCTGCCCAACAGGTATATCAGTGTGTCTCTGTGTATGTATGTTGTTGTATTAGCTACTGGACACCTTAATTTCCTTCTGGATAAATAAAGTATCTATCTAACTATCTATCTATCTATCTGTCTGTCTGTCTGTCTGTCATGGCTAATGGTGGTGTTCCATGAGACCTGGCAGGGGTTGGAACCCTTAGTTTGGTGGACCAGACTCTGCGCTTTATGCCAAGACTCTGGATAGGCATATTATGCTTACTTTAAACCAGTTGGTTCTGCCTTCAGTGTTGTAATTGCTCAATTGGATATGATTTATGGTAGAATATCTCACTGATTGTCCCATGGAATATGTGGATTATATCGTTGTTCCTCTTTGCCATAGACACAACAAAACAAGTGCTGTTTCCAAACTGTAGCTGTTTCTATGTGTCCCTGCAGGAGTATGACCAGTTGCTGGGGAGGGTGGACGCTGCTAAAGAGAAGGCAGACCTGGCTCTGGAGACCATCAACAACAACATGGATGATGTGGACAACGCCCTGGAGACACTGCGAGGTATAGAGAGTTAGATGCATTGTTTTACAAAGCTAATGAAACTTACTCAGATATATTTACACTGAGGTATTCTGATATTCAGGGTGATATCTTTTGTGAGTTTCCTCATAATATTGTAATTACACCTTTAATTACAGTGTAATACATTAATTTTCATTGAGATTTGCTGCTCTGATTTCTTGTGCCTGCTTGTATCTTAACCCTTGACCTGTAAGTCTAACTCTTAAATGTGTGAATGGACACAATCAGTGTCCAGTGTTATTCAAATTACTCACTGGGCTGAACTGCAGTGTATCGCACAAAAGCATTGTATGCTTTTGCTAAAACACTGCAACTGTAAACTATGTCTTGGAGAAGATACCGGTCTGTTAATGATGTGTGTGTGTATGTGTGCGTGTGTTTTTTCAGGATTTGATGATAAAATCAGTAAGAATAAGGCCCTGGCAGATGTTGCCATCTCCAAGCTGCCAGCTATCAAAGCCACCATCCAAGATGCAGTTGACACCAATGCCAAGACAGCATCAGTCCTGGACAGTGTAGACATGCCGTACAATGGAGCCTTGGCTACCGTCAGCTCACTGGAGGGAATTGTGACCCGTCTGGAGGTAAGAGAAACAGGCTGGGACATGTGGATGCTGACCCACTCCAGTTCATATGCAAATATAAAGCTTGTACCACACTGAGAGAGGAAAAGCCTCCAGGACACAATAGAGTCTGTGTCTGAAGTCAGCCGCACCCAAGACCAGTGTCTCATCTCACACAACTTTTCCATCAAATCAAATGAAAACTGAGTTCTCTTCCTGTAGCTTGGCCTTCTCAGGGTCCATCCACTCCATTGTCCGAAACTGAGCTAACAAATGAAGAGGAACTCCTAGGGACTTTGTTAGGGATTGTTGAAGATGAAACCAAATCAGGGCTGAATGTATTGATCTGTGGATGTCTGGCTTTCAGCAGGGAATTCCTAATTTGGTCAATTTATCCATGGATCTGGAGAGGGATGTTGGTGTCCTCAGGGGGGACGTGAGTGACCTGCGGGAGCAGGGGGACAACACACTGACCATGGTCACAGAGGAAAAGGCCACTGCAGAGACCCAGAGGAACACAGTACAACAGGTGTGTACACACACTTCCACACACACACACACACACTGTGTGTCTCTCTCTTACACACACACACACACACACACACACACTGTGTGAAAGCATGCTCACATAATCACTCCTGTGTTCTCTGTCTTCTAAATCAGTTTGCAGGAGATGCCACAACTGCTTTGGGTAATGCACAGAACACCAGAGCTGCAGTCGGGGAGACGCTCCAGACGGTCACTAACCTTCTAAATGCTTTCAGTAAGTGCATCTATGCCTAGAGTCCACCTGTGTGTGTAATGTGTGTGTAAGGAAGCTTCAACACTGTACTGGTGAACATGCCCACGGATGAAACTGCATTAGAGGAGGACTACAGGTACATGCCTGGTGCCTCCTGACCCTGTCAAAGTGTCCTTGAGCAATGCACTGAAGACCAAACTGCTCCTGATGAGCCAGTTGGTGCCTTGCAAGGCAGCATCCACCATCTGTGTTAGTGTGTGTGTGAGTGGGTGAATGTGAGGCATGGCATTGTAGAGCATTTTGGGTGACAGGAGGTGTACAAAAAAGTGCCACATAAATGTGGTCCATTTGCTATTTACTAATTGACATGAAATCCACCGTAGTGTCATTTTGCTTTGAACACCAAACTACAAAAAGACTCTTGTAAGTAGATGTAAAATGTATAGAGATTGTCTCAAGAGACAAGGAGCTCAACATAATAAAAAAATATTTCACAGATACTACAAAATTTCTCCATGTGGTCACACACCTTTAACCAGTCAGCTTCTCATCTTGCAGGTACCACAGACAGATCTGTGGATCTGAGCAAGGTGAGCGATCTCCTGGCAGCCGTCAACACTGCCAAGACCCGTGTGGCCCAGGACCTGAAGCCGCGCTTGAAGGAGCTAGAGGAGATGGAGGTGCGCCAGAAGACTGTCCTCTCCAACATGAGTGCAGACATTGACAACATCCTGGCAGACATCAAGAACCTGGAGAACATCAATGCCACCATCCCTGTTGGCTGCTACAACATGCCACCCATCGAGAGACCCTAAGGGCTGTCTGGTACGAAGCATGGGATTGGTGATCCATGATCATCATGGAGAGGCCTTAGGGAATGTTTACCTGCTGTCTGTTTTAGCGTGTTACCAAAACATGGACGGAGTTATTTATATGCACTATTTGGATCTGCTTTTCAACACTTGTAATGTGTTTTATTTGTTTGTTTGTTCAACATTTTTTGTTTCAGCCTGAAAGCCTTTGGATGTATAACGTGTGCGTGTGTGTGTGTCTGTGTGTTTATGTGTCTGTGTGTGTGTCTGAAGTCTGAGCTCCAATTTCAGTGCCATCTTAATGAAAGCTTGACTGTGAAGTTCTGTGAAATGCGCCTTATCTAAAATGTCCAACTATAACTTAACAAGCCTTTATCAATATAGAGACAAACTGAAATTTTGTGTTGCCACTGTTTTTTGAAACCTGTCAGTATTTATTTTGCTTATCATTAAAGTGTGGACTTATGGGAGAATGCACAATAACCATTCTTATTCTTTTTTATAAACATGAACAATATGATCATTTTAAACAGTAGTTGAGTTGCTTCTTGGTCGCACTATGTGTTTGAACACAAATGAAACATTTAAAGCTTTACATTTATTGTTATTAATCCCTTAGTCACTCACATTCATTTATTGTTATTAATCCCTTAGTCACTCACATTCATTTATTGTTATTAATCCCTTAGTCACTCACATTCATTTATTGTTATTAATTCCTTAGTCACTCACATTCATTTATTGCTATTAATTCCTTAGTCACTCACATTCATGCCATTTATTGCTAACTCCTTAGTCACTCCCATTCAATTGATTCAATGCCATTGAATTGGAGTTTGCTCTTGCTAGAAGGCTGTGATTGTCCTTCAGCTTCAGGGAAATCCTTCTGGATGATCTTGTCTGTATTTGGTCATTTATAGAAAGACCTTATCCCACTAGAAGACATGTTGATGGGAATGTGCTGCCACTTAACTCCAAACAAATGCCTCACACAACATGGCTCCATGCTATAATTTTACTACTTCTTTTCTTACTTATCACACATAGACAGATGTTGCTGCATCTTCAGTGAGGCTACCTATAAAACAAAGTCTTCTCAAACTGACATACAGATTTTGCCACGTTAGCAAAGAGGAGGACTTGTGTATACCAGAGCCCAAAGTCCCAGCATGACAGTGAGCAAATATATGGTGTATAATTACTTAAATACATACAGTATATGAGGTACTGATGAGCAAAAGTCATGCTAAATATTGGATTATATTACCACACCCTTTATTGATTATTCTCATACAGGTTGCTTGGAATGTTGATGCCATTTCATGATGTTTTTGTATGTTTCTAAATAAGGGAATGTGAGAATTGCTTTCAACATGTACTATACAAATTTCATGCAGTTTAAAAATGTTTCTGAACGTGTGTAGCATTGATCAAAGTTCTACGAAAGTCAAGTATGTCATTTGACATATTCAGTACTCTTTTTCTTACAAACCAACAAAAAACTGTTACCCAAAACACCAGGCATCATTTGAAGCCATGAGTGAACCTCAAGTCTACATGTAAAGGAAAAAAATGTTCACCACCCAATAGCTATGTATTGAGATCACAGTCAAATCAGTGGGAAAAAATGCTAACATTATTTTTATTATGGAGATCATTTTGTGATGCATGAATTTACACCCTGTTTCTTTCCATTCTTCTCCTTCTTGAAGTGTAGTGTATTTACAGTAGTCTAGTTTGGAACTCTTTTTGTTGTGTGTAGTGTATGTATCAGTTAACATTAATCTGCTAGGGCCCTCTAGCAGTCTGCAGAGATTGACACAGATTGTTTTGAGCTGGTATTACACTCACAGCTGGGGAACATGACACACTCTCTTTCACTCACTGCCTACCTTGCACCTCTTTCCTAATGAGCTCTCTGCTGATAACAGTGTAACCCCCCTACCCCACCTCACTCTGTGTTAATCATGACAGTCACAGACTTGGCCCAGTCCTCACCCTCCTCCATGGCGGAGCCAGGGCTTTTGAGAGTGTTTGTGTATGTCCTTGCAGCATCCTCTCTGGGAACTCCATGGTCTTGGAGTGGACGACCGTGAGGTATCTGACGGGGACCACCAGTAGCTTTGTACTCCTAGTATGCACAGCTGAGAAACGCCAGATGTGACATGTTCATTTTGTGTCTGAGACATATCCCAGGATTTTTGTGTATTTTTTTTTAGCATTTTTAGCAAGTAGCATTTAAGCAAGCCAAAGAACAGCATTGTGTGAAATTTTTTTTTTTTTTCATAAAGAGAATGTGTATATTAGTGTGCAACACACACATGTATGAGGGCACACTACAGACAGGACCCTGCAGGTGTAACAACGGGTGCAACAGCAACACCACAGCAATCCTGTTTTCCTACTATGACGGCAGATAATAGAAAATGTGGGTAAGTGATGGAATGCATCTATGCTCAGTACACACTGCCACAACAGACTACAGTTTACAGAAGCAAGGGAAGCTCTCATGCACCAAAGAAACATAAAAAAATCCATGCATGCTCTTGAGGAAAGTATCAACATGAAATTAAACAGCAGAGGCCAGCATTACATCAGGTAAGACTTTATCTCTCCAAGGTTTCATCTCTCGCCAATTGCTTTCTACCCCTATCCTCTCTCTCCATTCCTCCCATTGGCCCCTTCCCGACCATGTGACACAATCCAAAGAATCCAGTTGGTGGAAGAAGTCCGTACGAACAGAACTGAGGCGCAATACTGTACCCTCTCAGGCCCAGTGAGTCACTATGAGACAGCAAGAAAAGCACATGGATACTTAAGGCTCCTCTATATGGAAAAGCAAGAGCGCGGGAGGAGTATACCGTTAAGACCGACACAAAGAGACAGACAAGAACTACGGCTGGGGTGGACCCTGCTGCACCCCTCTTATCCTGAGGCGTTGATGTAGAGCTGACTCTGCAAGATGTAGTCAATGACGGGCTGGCAGAGGTAGTCTACCACGTGGCCGTCGCCATGCTGCAGGGCCAATCTGCCAATACAAAGACAATACATTGACAAGGGCATTGCATAACATTGTAGTGGATAATTAGACGCAGTGGCCTCTAAGTTGTGTACGCTGTGCTGTGCACGCTGTCATTTCAAATAGCTTTGCAGCTAACGCAAACTGACGAGGGCAAGGAAACAATTTCAGTTTCATTTTCCTGTGCCCTGTTCAGCTTAGCGTTAGCTGTAGGTTGGCAAATTTGGTCACTTCGGTCAGTGTTTTACCAAATTTACATTGTTTTTTCTACCAATAGCACTTGGTAACCTCAAACAACAGGGCCAGGGGTTGACTGGCTCTGAATAATCCATTTAGATAATTTTGACCATTAAGTGTTACATTTTTTTTATTGTGCTCAGCATTGTTCTTGATGTGCCTGCTCAAACAAGAATTTCAATGCATCTCTAAATCGACAAATCACAAGTAATGTTGATTTTGAAAATACTAATAACAATCCTTTCATTCACTGCATGGTTCTCATGACACCAAGGCACCAGTTTGTGGTGTGCATTGCCATTTGAAATAAAAACCTTACAACTGATTCTAAATTCTGGATTCTGAAAGCGAGGAAGCCATGCAGCACTTGTTGTGAAAATCTGCGGTATTTACCAACCTGCTTTTGGTCGAACTGACAATAGACATCGGGTTGTTGATGTCATCTTTAACCACAATTATGTTGTCCTGTAAAAGTGGAAAACGACTACATTTAAAATCATGTCAAAACACCAAATAATAAACACGAGAGATCAAAACGTAAAATAATATTTTTAGCTTTAAAAAACAACAGTAAACCATGGCAAGGCATTGCTAACCACTACAATGCACTTGTAAATGCGGTCAAGTGCAGAGATAGTTGGTTTGGTCTTTACCTTGTGCTTGCGTAGCACAGATGAATGATTCATTATCCTCTCGGTGTCTGTTCCATCCCGAGGCACCACCACTATCCCGAAGTCTCCCACAATCACCTCCATCTGCACGACAAAGGCAGCCCCATTCAGTACAGTGTGTAAATGATCAATTGTTTCTGACGAGCTGCTGCCTCACAATAGTATGGAAGTCAAAAGAACAAAAAGGCTCTATTGATAAGAACACTGTTGAAATGTTTTACCCAGCTGGACCCTGAGCTGATTTTCTGTCTCATTGGTTTCTTTTGTTTTTGGAAAAAGGAGCACACTAATAAAAACATTTGGAATCATCAAACTGGGTGACTGTTGTGTGTGATAAAGAACAGAGGGACAAGATGTCCTATGTAGAATTTAAAGGCTTACATCAGTCTCTTTCCACAGGCCCGGAATGCAAAAGGACTCCAGCAAATCACTTCCACACAGGAGAAGGATACGTAGCTCTAAAAACAGAAACAATGATCAACCGCAGGATTACACAACAAGCAGGTTGAACAGCAAATGAAAAAAAAAGACAAACTGAGGTCACAACATCAAAACGATGCACGACGAACGTGCACATAGTACTGACACAGGACAACAATCAGTGATTGATTTAAATCCTATTTGACATAAAATGGAAACCCAGCTGTCAGATGTCCAAGATGGCAAGATGGCATAATTGGCAGGACTGAGCAACAGGGGTCATGTCAATATTTCCATCAATTCCAAAATCTCTCTCAGCATATATGGCTAACAATTTAACAATCTCAACAAAGCACTGGCACCATCAAATAGGAATGAGTAATTACCTCCACCAAGGAGATTATGTTTTTGCCGGCATTTGTCTGTCTGTCTGTCTGTTTGTCTGTGTGCAAAATAACTCAAAAAGTACTGCAGAGATTTGGAAGAAATCTTTGGACAACATCTTAAGATAAGGAACAGATGAATACATTTTGGTGGTGATCTGAAACACCGTCTGAACTTTTGTATTGCGTCAGTGACCCTATATTGCCTTGGTGGAGCTCTCCGAGTGCTTTTCTAATTTTAAACTGTTTTGCTTGGATTTGAAACATAAAACAAACTCACCAATTTCTTCATATCTCATTGCAGTCCCAAGGTTGGCATTCTCATCTGTTTGAAAAAAGGGAGGCCAAGTTTCAAAGATCACTGTGGTTTGGTGGAGAAGACTGCTCATGTTAAATGCATGCTTTTTCTGTTCGATGTGCACATGAATAATGCACAGCAATTATGAGCTGGAGTTTCAGACACTGCAGAGAGGTATCCATATTCCATCCCATATACCAAAACCACACTGATAACACCCTTGTCATTCATACACATGCAATGGGTTTATGTATGACATGCATAGGAGGATATATACGGTATAGTATGTGTGAGAATGTAAAGGAAATATTAATTATCTGTGGCTTATCACAATGAGACTATACTTGCCCACAAAGGTGAAGCGGTCCATGTTTGGCCGAACACAACAGATTTTGCCAAGGCTTTCACTCATCTTTCCCCACAGTTTAACTGGAAAATCAGGAAGAATCAGGTCAAGCTTATTCCACAGAGCAGATTCTTCTCAACATCATGAACATAAAAGCCAAGTGCAAAGCCTTGGACTTGGTATTGTGTAGACAGTACATGCATCCATAGGTCCTGAATTTCTGCATCATTGCAGATTCAATGCATCATTCACAGAGGGCTTATAACAAGGGTGTCAAACTCATTTTTAGCACAGGCCATATGAGCATTAAGCTTTCCCTCAGAGGGCTGCCATACCTTGTTTACATACAACTGTTTCTGACCATCTGCTAGTGGGTGTGCATTCTTTATTCTGACTTCCTCATCACTTAATTTGTCTTCCTACTCTGAGAGTTATCCGTTTCATTCTGCAGTATTGCGTGTTGCAAATTATATTGCACATTGTTAAAGCTATTTTCTAGATTAGAAAGAGCCAGATCCAACCCACGGGCCATATATTTGACACCCCTGCCTTATAGTTATCATGGGAGGCATATCAGTTGTTCTGTAGTTACATTTATCAAGTTTAACAGTATAGCAACAATGAAAATATTAAATATTTTACAGTTAATTTCCTAACACAGAAATCATTTGCTCTATCAACTCAGGACAGGAAATGCAATTATTGTTTCATACTATCTTTTTCTATGTTCAAGCAAGTCAGTCTCAGCAAAGTATATTATGGAATATGCAGTACATTTACATTTAGCAGATGCTTTTATCCAAAGCGACTTACATATGTCAACTATCAGTTACATCTGGGCCAATCTCCCCTAGAACAATTGAAGTGCCTTGCTCAAGGGCACAACGGTGGCATCCGGGATTTAAACCCTCAATTTCCAGGCTACTAGCATGCTAGCCGGGTTCTTTAACCACTATGCCACCACTGCCCCCAGTATACTGGTTTTGGGTATACAGCAGCATACTGGAGTTGGAGAAATGCATTATGGGACTTACCAACTGTAGGTTTGTTAGCTGTGTTGCGATTCTGGTAGATAGCTGTGGTCTCATTCTGCGGCTGGCCAATCACAGGGGTTGTAGAGGGTGAGTTCACATTGGAGAGAATGCACCCCGTCACTCTCTGTTGACAAATAAACACATCAGACAAGGGTTTGGGATCTTAAAAATTCCTTAACTCAACATAGCTGTTGGATCAGATGTGAAATTTTACATAACAGAACACAACTCAGTAATTCTTAGGAAATGCCAGCATTGAACGTAGATGTTGATGTGTTATCATTCTAAGTGTCGAGATGTCTGTATACTGCAGACAAGTACTTAAGATTTGATATGCAGCATAGAATGACAAATAAACTAAGGAGCTCCTAGAGACAGTTTTGTCTTTAAATATCCCTTAATAGTTTTGAGTACTGTCTTTAGGCAACATGAATCCATATAACCTTAGTCTTTCTGTATCAAGAAACCGGGCTGACATTAGCTAGATGTATACAATAAAGACCACAGTGAGGAGCAGCACTATACTCTACTTTCACTATAGGCTACTATTATCATTAGCAAGGCGCACTACCGCCTCAAACTCTCTCTTTTGCTTATAGTTTGGGCACACAACACTAACATCCAATAATCCAATAAAATACAACACTAATAATAAAGTTGCCTTTCCAATAGCTGAACTTAGGCACACACACACACTAAAAAAAGTGGTCCAAACAGAATTCATTCATAAAGATGTCCCAGCAATGGCTAGCACTGCTGGATCTGGCACCAGAATTAGGCCACACAACAGCTTAGACTGAATCTCTGTTTCCATGGAAACATTCTGAATGATGGCAGCGCTTACATAGCCCTATATAAAATGTAAATGTGTAAGGAAGCTAAAATGAGCCTCAAAACACACAGTTCAAGTCCACATTCTTGTACATACTGTACTGCATAGTGGTTAAAGAGCAACAGCCATCCCTTTCAACTGAATTTTTCTAGAATATGAAAGGGTTAATGGAAATATTAGGCTATCAGTTTGCCTCAGGATACCTAGATGTGAGATTAGAAACTGATCACTGCAAAAGCAATGAATTTGTACCAATCATTACATTTAGAAGGAATTCCACAATAACAAATTAATGTATGTGCAGTACATTAAAAAAATGTACATTGCAAAACACATTTTTGCTGTGTGTTTGGTCCATCTGTAGCGTCTGTTTTCAGACAGCATTTAATGTTCTGTTACCTTCATGAGGTCTCGGTGGTGCTCCAGCACGCTGCAGGTGGTTTGCCATGTGTCCTGGTAACATTCCCAGGGGTCCACTCTGTGCACATGCCAAAGCACTATCAGCATCTCCACTCATGGAAACAACACTGCAGCTATTTATACCTTTGACGGATGCCTGCTGAACTACTTCACTGCTGGTAACCATGGGGCTGCCTGTCATTTCAGATAAACAAGAAGAAGAGCACTTACCTGATCCAATCAGAAGACTGGACAGCCAGTTGACACATAGTAAGACGATGTCTGCTAGGCACCAGACCCTGCAAAGCATAAGCACACTGTTAGCAATTGAGTGAAAACTTAATTTTTTATGTGCAATCTCTGGAAGACAACAAAAAACTAAATAATGGCCTATGGTTTTCTATTTGAAAAATAGCACCTCTACTGGTAAGGAGAATGTTTTCCTTGGCCAAATGAATTTCAGTAGCTTTCAGCAGATAAGTTCTAATCATCAACCAGATGTCTCACTAAGAAAGTACTGTGATTGGAGAGGGAGTGGAGAGATGGTTGGTAGTGGTGCTAAAATCCAATTGAATTAGTAGTAAATTTTTGAAGGCTTATGCAATGCAATTGAAGTGTTTAAAAAATGCAATGAGTTGCCATTAACTGTCTTTTAAGTATGTGGCAAAGCATTTATGGCACTGGTACTGTAGCCAGCTGGCTGGGTGTAATTGTGTGGTTGTGTATGTACATGATTCAGATTTGGCAGAAGGCAGAAGCTGAACCTTGTGTAGTGGTTCTGATTCTGTCAACCCACTTATTGTGGTCCTTATATTCATGGGCCTAGACCAGCCATCCTCTATCACATAACCTACATATTTAGTTCTCTGATATCATGTACTCTGCATGTTGCTTTAAGGGTTAAGTTATATTTTTGTCTTTTGTCTTCTAGTCTTATTCAAATAGGCCAGTGGAGATAGACAGGAAGTGAGTCTGAGAGAGAGTGAGGAGTTAGGATATGGAACTGAGAGCAGACTGCATTCAAACCTGCAGATCCCCACCCCCATAGGGTGCTGCCTACCCTCATAGAAGAAGAAATTTTGCAAGTGATGAAATGATGCTAGTACACAGTTGTGTTGTAAATTCTGTCAGTAATTTTATACCTATTTTATGTCTGATGTTTTTAATTCAATTCAATTTTATTTACACAGTGCCTTTTACAATAGCATTGTTTCATGGCGCTTTACAGAAGGAGCACCCAGGAGCAACAGGGGCAGACTATGTTTAGTTAGTCTAGGAAGAAACCTTGGGCAGATCCACAACTCAAAGGGGCTAACCCAACTGCCAGGGGTCATGCAGGAAAAGTACAATCAGTAGTAACCATGATAGACTACAAGCTGTCTATGGTTTTAGCTAAGCATCATAATAGTTCCAGAGTTTGTACTGCAAGATTTCTTGGTATTTGTGTCTTCTTCAGGGTAACAGACTGTTAAGCCAATACTTGAGAAAGGCAAATGAGAGATTATAAGGTTTATATGCTGTGATGAGGAAACTCTATTCTAAAGACATTTTAATATTCCTGCATGAAGTACAAATCACCATATCAGAATAACAAAAAAATCACCACCATGAAATATACAACAAACAAGAAAAGATATTCCAGTGCTGAGGATTTTCTTGATTTTCAGAAACAGCACTTCCTGTGTATATATTGTTCATCTTTTTGTTATCCTCAGATAGGAAAACTAGGACAAGCCTTTCATTAATTCCAAAAAAAAGGTTCACAAGTGTATCTGATATAGAAGCATAGAGCTAGTGGAGGAAATTAATTATAATGAACATACCAAAATGTTCTATTTACATTTGCAAATACAAATTTTGCATATACATTTGTCCAAATCCCAGTCTGGTACTATGGCATCTTGCATATCATGATGATACTGTAGTGATACATTCTTCAAGCTGTGGAAAGCACATTTATGTCACACCACTACATTCACAGTTAAATGTGATCATTTACAGTTTCATTCAAGTGACTGATTCCTGAGTGCTTAAAAGGAGAATTCCGGTGTGAATCAATCAATAGCCTTGTTGTTTAAAGTCACAGAGTGCTGTCTATAGGAAAAAGAACCTGAACATTTGATACACCATAGACCAAATAGCCAACCAGTAGCTAATATTAACTGAGTGGGGCATAAGAAAATGAAACTGAAAGTGAGTTGCTGTGCCCTATTCAGTTGGTGTTAGCTGCCAGTTCGCTATTCGGTCTATGTTTCTTGTTGTTCTTTTTTCCTACTGACGGCACTTGGTGACCTCAAAACAAAAGGAC
This sequence comes from Tenualosa thibaudeaui, assembly GCA_027481765.1. Classification (NCBI taxonomy): domain Eukaryota; kingdom Metazoa; phylum Chordata; class Actinopteri; order Clupeiformes; family Clupeidae; genus Tenualosa; species Tenualosa thibaudeaui. The sequence goes on from JAIFZK010000096.1 coordinate 5,676,649, forward strand.
TCAAAACATGAATTGATTCACACCAGATTTCTTCTTTGATGGACATGTTGGAGGTAAAACTGGGCAGCAAAAGTATTCCTTACTGGTTTTCCATAGGAGTCATGAACTGGAGAAATGATTCCACCGATCACTATAAAGCGCCCAGTCTTGTGAAGATGCTCTCTGGCTTTCTCTGCAATGTGGAGACCCAGAGTGGTTATTATGTTCATACAATGACTTTTGCCATATTCTAATAAAATATGTAATAAAGTATGAATGGATAACAAAAATCATTTATCAGCGTGAAAATTTGTGTATGTCCTTGTACTGTTGCTCAAGCAAACATCAACAAATGCCTGTTGCTAAAATCCATTTAAAGAATTTCTTTGAATATTGTTATCACAATTCATCTGACGCTGAAATGAAGTGATAAACTAAATCTTTTTGGAAGTGAAGCAAATGCAACAATGCAGTTATTTACTCAATCTGATGGAAAATATGGCATCCTTGTAACCACCAAAAACTAATGCAGCTGCCTTCAATGGGTGTGAATCAAGCCCTGCCTGCTCCATGCTGCATGCACCTTGAGCATACAGCTAGAGTGGGTCTCAGTTCCCGTCATATTCAGCTATCATGAGTGTAGATTTCCACATCCTTGACATACAAAATCAGCTTTGAAAGCCATAGGGATTTCCCAAGTTGGCTTTCTTGTATGAAAAATGCTCCATACATCTATGCTAAGTCCATCTGACTAATGCTTACTGCACTGCTGCCTCTGACTAAGGCTGAGCGCATCACTGCAGGTGACATGCCTGACATTTAAGAACACCAATTGACACTTTGATTTCTGGTGCTAACTGGCCAAATATTCAGGTGGCCTGAAATGTATTATCTCTCATTTACAGAGTCCAAATCAAAAATGTTCTCTTTTTTTCAGACCACAAGGCAATGGTCCACAGGTAATACATAATCCAGGCTATTTAGACTACCCTTTTCAGTAAATATATACTGCAAATTAATTACTTTGTTAATCAGGTTTTTTGTGATTTTTTAAATCAGAAAATTGTTCTGACGTTTGTATGTGGATCATAAAACAAACAAACAAATGAATAAGACAGATGACAATACATTCACTGTTACATCTAACCTGCATAATGACAACTGTGTCCTCAGTCATTCTATATCCAAGTAGGCAATGCTTCTAGACCGTAAACACTTATGCATTTTCAAAATTAAGGATACTGTAACACACAATATCTCTCCTCTGCTTTGAGACAGGCAGAGAGAGAAGAGAATTTGAAAAATAGGTCACAGAAAATATGAATATACCCCCGCCCCCAATACACACACACATCCCCATTTGGGGGAACTCCAGACTCCAGATCCAACTGCATTCATACAGCATAATTTTTGTAGCAACTCTCCAAATTTGCCTCATCCTCTGATGAGAAACATAAGCAACGAATCCATCCTGTATCGTCAACAACAGTGACGATTATACTAATATCTTGAAATTAAATAAAAAGATTGGGTTTCAAAAAAAAAAAACCTGAGGCAACATCTTCAATCTTCCTCCTGTAGCCTCGCCTATGCGTTTTCCGAACAGACCACGCACTTCAGAAAATAACAGGCCCGTTTCCTGGGTATAAGCTAGCTATATATAATTGCCTGTCCTGAACGTCACGCAAGACAAAAATTCAAACGTTTTGCCGTTGGCTTAGCTGCATCTTCAGCATTTAGTCAACGTATAGCCATTTCAATCACTTTTAAATAGCCTATACCTAAGTTTAAGTTTATTTTCAGAATGACGCAGTAAATGGCCCATGCTCAGTAGCGAAACGCATTTTAGAGCGTGTGTTATTGGTAAGTTTAAAAACATAAACGAGGCCTTGGCAGCCTTAAAACCCTTGCCATTACTCCTCAATCCCTTACAATGGGCGTTTTGGGAACTCAGGCCATGTCGCACTCTTGTTAGGCTACAATAAACAGCGACGCCAAGTGAAACAACAGTGATTTGTAAAGATGGCTCTGGTCTGTAAGGAAATAATGGTTGAAGACAAAATTAAATGTGCTATTTCAGTTAACAGTAAAGCATAAAGCATGTTGACGAAATACCAGACAGTCTTATTCCGTAGGCTACAGGTTTAGTGCTGCCATAAGGCCGTCGCCCATTTCAGCACCCCGCTTCGGACAGCGTCACAACAATTTACAAAAGCCAAACATGAATTACTAGCTAACAACGCGATACCAAAATAAACTGAACTGAACCTTATCAAATGGATCTAAAAAGGGCTTTTCCCCAACTGTTGTAGACTACCGACGTTCACAAAGAAAATATGCGCAATACACTATCGTTTAAAACAGGAAGATCTGAACGCTTACCAAACATATGAATGTGTCCTTTGGTGATGGGGTTAAAACTTCCACATGAAAGCAGAATAACGTGCGTCTTAGTAGTCTCTGTCATTGTCACAGTATTTTAAGCAAACCCTTTGTTTGCGTTGCCGATATTTTGTCTTTGTTATGATCCTTTCTCGACCGCAGCAATAGGTGAGGTTCATTCGGATGCGGCAGTATCCTCGTCTCCTCGGCAAGATGCAGGGCGTCACAGGGTATATCTCAGCTGGCCAATCTTTAAAGGCGCCGAAGCGCCGTTAGGAGAAACCAGGGCAGCCTAGTATGTATTGTTCCTGTTAAGCTTACATTGGCCTAGCTGCATTTGGGTCAACACCCTTTTCGGAGGTTAATGGTTCCATTTAGCTCTGATTGCCATTCAGATCATATAGGACAAGACAACAGCGCATTTATCCTACAGTAAATATGAAATAAAAATAAGTGCCATTTATCAGTATTGTTCCTTTTGACTTTTGACTCCTCATTCAACAGAATAAGATCATAAATGAACAAATGGTATCCATTAGTGTGCAAAGGCACAAAGACGTTTCAGTATTTTTAAAAAGAAAGTATGTTGCTGGATGATAGGCTTACTTTTTGAACTGTGTATGTGTGTGTGAAAGAGAGAGAGAGAGAGAGAGAGAGAGAGAGTGCAGAGGAAAGACAGACTATAGTTGTAAGGAGAGAATAACCTACAGGTGGTCGTGGAGAATGGGGAGAGTGATTTACTTAGTCCCAGAAAAAAATCCGCACACCTCCTACCTTGTGGGCACTTTCTGTAAATTCTAAAACTATTGGGCATGCCAGAGCCTGCCGTTCACTGATTGGTCAGCCAAAAATTTGCACAAGGAAACCTAAGCTTTTGGCGAGATCCCTGACTCAGTACTGTAGTGAATGGCAATATTTAGTAGAAGTAGAAGGTGACGCTAGCCTGGTTATCAGTCTAGGCGCAGTTGTCCAAAAGTTATCTGATCAGATTTTGGATAATGGATTGGATCAAATCTTGAAAATGGGTTGTTCAAAGTGAAAGATTGTACAGTCATTACAAGATCTAGTTCAAGTCGAAAAACAGCATGGTTGTCTGGATAACATTTCAGCATTTTCCTTTGAGAACCACCTTAAAAAGCAGTATTGATGTTCTGTCTACATGTTCTGCATGTGCACTTCATGTACTGCATGTTCAGGGTGAACAGGGCGGTGCATGGGTGCATGGGCGTGGGGCCTGCCAACTACATCTGCAGATCGTCTGATGCATGACCTCGCGACGCACCCTTAAAATCCGTCGCGCAAAAGTGGATTTCGCGTCATTTTGATGCCACAAATGTGCGGGCGACTATGTACCGCGAGGGTGTAAATTGCCCTTAACTTAGCGAACCCAGAGGAGATCCTGGTTTGCTGCTGTAAGCATGTCCTAGAGATGCAGGAGCAGCATTAAAATTGTAGTTTGCGTCCTAAACAAACATGACAGTAAGGACACAATGTATGCCACACGCCGCGTTGTAAGGGTAGTGATCATATTCTGAGAGTTCTGAATCGTGCCTCGGAATTGGACTGATTGCTTTGAGATAAGTGAACTCTTTTCAAGTCTAGTGATAGGCTTCTGTTTAAATTGTGTGAAATATCAACTGTCTCTGGTATTATTGACTAGCCTTGGAACTAGACTCACATGAGCATGTTACATGCACTGTTTTTGTTGTTTGTTTAAATATTCCACCTGAACCATTCAATCTGCTTATGTCTCAAAGCGTTTAATCCCATTGTCAACATGACATGCGCGTTTTGCATTATCTGATGTCCCTTAGCTAGCATCTCTTGCTGCCAGAAGATTAAAAAATGCCCATACAACTTTTTAAACTCCATGTAAAACATCATATACAAGACCCATTACCCATCATATACAAGACCCATTACTATTATGACAGCAACTTGCACCCTTCACCCTTCACCCTTTTGGCTTGGCTAGCATTTAACATGCTGCCAGCAGATGCTTGCCCATTAGCAGCTACCAGACTTAGCAGTTGCCTAGCAGCTGCTATTAGTTGCCTACTTGCTATAGAAGAGTTGCCTACTTGCTAATGTCTCATATTATGTGTGGGAAGACCCATGTCTCACTATTATGATGTGGTCAACAAACAGCAACTTGGTAAAAAGTGTACACCCTGCTCCTTATGGAAACAGTGCCGGGCAGCAGGCAGCAATTTTGTTTTGAATTAGATGGTCAAAAACTCAAAATTCAGCTTGGGAACCAGGCTAGTTGAATTCAGTATGCTTTAATTATGTTGAAAAGATACGTTTCCAATTTTTACTAAAAAAAATGAACCCTAATACAAGGATATTTTCTGAAAATGCGTCCTGTATGCAACACTGTATAGAAAGCAAATGATAGAGAAGGCTGTGCTCAACGTTGAGCCCCGCCCTACATTGTAGCCGGTGGTACCTGCGGCAGTAAATTTTAGAAACAACAAGTGCTCCAGGATTGAATCTTGGGGGTTATTTTTCTTCTCAGTCCAAACCAAATATGCTAGAGCGTTCCGCTCCGCTCTAGAATCTTTACTCTAAAACAGACGTCATGCAGTATTAAGTGACGTCATGCAGTATTGTTATTTGAAATGCACAAAGAATCCAGTCCAAATTGTCTTATTGAATTCTCTAAAATGAGCCGTACAACTATGTAGATAAAGGCCATGTTTTGATTATTTTCTTCGAAGTTTGTTAGAAGGCCAACGTTTTGTGGCAAATATCATAGAAAACAAATCGTTTGACTTTTGGCAACTGGTTACACTGCACTGCACAAGACCATCTATTGCAACACAGTAGCGGTGAACATCGAATTGCAGAGGGCTGTTGAACAGGGTTGTACACCGCCATAGTGCATTTGGGTAAGTAAATATGTCCATTTCTTACACATGCGCACAATATGTGTCAGCTGTTCAAGAATTAAATTACGTTAATTAAGTTAGACTAAATATGATGTGCTGTAATCCACAGATCAGTCTGAGTGGCTCATTCTAGCCATGGCTAGCTCACTCACACTATCAGTACTTTTGTTAAGGCTAAAGGTTTTCTACACACAGACTGAAACAAATTATTTTGGAATGCCCAATGAGAGAGTCAAACATATTAGACCACACTAAGACGATTTGAGTTGTTGTAACTCATTTTCAGCTAGCTGCAGAAGAATGAGATAATATTGGTTAGCTATCTAAATAGATAGTAATAACGTTAGCTAGCAATAAAATGCTAGCCTCTGACCATGTTGAATACATGTAACTGTATATAGGCTCTAGACTATAGACTTTTTGTTTATTATGGATTTATGCATGAACTTCTGGACTGTGCACTGGGATGATGAAAACGACGTAAGTTAACATTTGTTTATATCAGAAATTAAAGTGATATTTATTACAGTTTGATGTTCTGCATGCGGGTCTCTGATGCTGTGCATTTTACCTTTTAAGGAAGTTGTTTTGAGAATAGAGAAAATAAGGAATAATTTTCTAAAGACATGGTTCATCCCAAACTTACTGGCTGTGTTGCCATATCACATCATTCTAATCATTAAGGTAAGTGCAAAGAATTGCAAAGAACCTCTTAACTAGTCTTTTTTTTCAGGCTCTGGGATATCCACACATGCACCCAGGATGGCAGGGGTACTAATGGTAAAACTGATGAAATTGATACAATTATTCAGCTTGTTACGCCTACTGAGATTCTCCAGGTTGCTGCAGTATGCCCACAACTGGGAAGAGGCAAGTATATCTCATAAGTTTTTCCGTTGATATCATTGCTGCACTTTTATCTCATTACAAAAGACCCACCTTCACTTTTTTTCAGTTCATAGATCATGTTACAGCCAGAGATAGATCATGTTACAGCCAGTCAGTTGTCAGAATTTGGCATGGATTAATCTTATTTCTGCTGAAGAAAGTGACCTAAATTCCAATAGATTGCAGATAGATTGTTTGGTAACACATGGTGTGCAACAAAGGAGTGTCTTTATGAATCCGGGGTAGCCTACAGCATCTGGCCTGTGACCACCATGAATGAAGTGTTTCGAAAATGCATACACCTAGGTACATACAGATACTGACATGACATTGCTTCACAGACAGTGTGCGTGGCGGGCAGTCCCTCAAGGAGGTGGGCCTACACCTTTAAATAGAAAACGGGAAAAATAAATAACACGTTATTTATCAAAAATATAAACATGTGAAGTTAAAAAAATAATAAATACATGAAAATATATATATTTATTTATTATTATATTATTTATTATTTCCAATACTGAAATTAACATCTGTTTGTATCAGAGCTGCAGCAATGTTTGATTACATTACTGGCATGGTACAATAAAATGTATGCCTCACCTGTTGATCACACGGGCAGCAAAAACACAGATGCATGGCGACAAGCAACTGTTCATTTTCAATGACAGCTGGTGACGGGCGGGAAGTTGAGGTGATTTGGCCACACGTCGCTAGGTGGGTGAGAAAAAGCTGTCTATTTTATGCAAATATTGGACAACAAATCCAGGCAATTTTTCAAAATAGACAATCCGAGTGAAGACATGCGTGACGAGGTGCTTTGAAACTGAACTTTGATCAAAAAATTTTAAATGGTGGAGCATAACACAACGATTTCTATTTTAAACTAAAAAGTTTGGGATTTATGATTTGGTATTTTGTAAAATGAGATGATTGACTGTTAAATCTGAAAACATAGGTTTTGTAACCAGAAAATACATCTGTGGTGATGTATGATGTATCTATCAGCAAGTTCATTGCGTTAGCAACTCCCAACGAATCACTGCCTGTTTATGACCTAGCAACGCCTCCTCAACCACCAGTGTTGCCTGATTAAATTGCCTAGTTGCCAGTACATGTGACCATAGGGTTAGTCTGGGTGTCTCATAAATATTCATGAGGTGCGGTCATCTGACTGGCCAGTGCCGCTGTGGTAATGTTCGATTTAAATGGTCTGAGTCATGTTATTTAGTGGTCATTGGAATTGAATGAATATAGCTAGACTAACTGGCTTTAGCACTTTTGTGCTCTCAATCACAAGGTTGCCGCTGCAGCACAGTGGTAAAGACCAGTGAGTACCAGAGATTAATGCATCCTGCTGTTGTTTTGGAGAAATGTGTCTGTAAGATGAAAGATGTACTTCATGTTTTCATGAATACACGCTACCTACCTGTAATTGTTTCTACTTTTGGGGCACATGAGGCAGATAGTGAGTAAAACATCTTGATATGGCATCTTATCTTTCATGCTGTATGGGATTATTTACAAAAAGTTTGCAGTGTCAGACCTGTCAGACCAACTCGTATAACCAGAGTGTAATTTTTCTTGAGAGCTTTTTATGCCTCAGCCTCTCCAGCATTTAATGTCATTTAGTTTCTAGTTAGTCCTAGTTAGTTTTTTCAGATTTTGCCAGAATTATTCATAAATATGTAGGTTAGTGTTAAATGTTTTCCTGATGGACCCAAGATACATTCTCTGATACATATATTGCACTGTCTGTGAGCACCCCAGCCAATCACGTAGCACCTTCATTGGCCAATCAGATGATGGCTCATCATGAAGATTTATAAGACTCCTAGACTTATCCTACAAAAAAATTGCTAACAGTAGACTGGGCTACAAGTGGGTTAAAGCGTAGCCCACTTGTAGCCCAGGTCAAAAGTCAGGTCTTGTCAGTTCCTCAGATTATCATGGTTGCTAATGTTTATTGTTTCACCTACGTGATGTGAACTTTGATTACCAATCAGTGGACATCCACTGCTTCATGCCACAGTTGTAGACTAATACTAACGTAACATGGAGCATGTAGTGAAATCTTTTCATTGTTTCAGCTGTTAATAACACTGTCATTCATTAACATTTCATTTCTCTCCATAAGCCCACTAGAACCTCAAACAAACATGCAAATATTATTTGTCACTATGAAGTTAAAATGAGATTAGAAAAAAATAATAAAGAAATAGGTATGACTACTGATGATTACACTTCAGTTTGCCCCCTTGGGATCAATAAAGATAAGATTTGTCAAAATTAATAATGATGCATCATATTAGGCCTACACAAATAATGACAATATGTAGTTCATTTAAGGGACACAGATTTCATTCATCTTGATTTTCACTGTGAAGAATTGCAAAAAGTGAATAATTTTGTGTTAAGCAGAAGCAGAAGCAGCATTGTCTTTTTTCCAACAACAGAAGTTGTCATTTCTGTTTTACATTCAGCAGTAAATAACAAGCATAAGAAACTGTGCATTATTCCTGTGATTTATGCTACTGTTTAGGTCAAATTGATGCATACTAATTATAATAATCGGACCATCAAAATCTGTAATTGTCTCATCCTTAATGTCAGCACAAATTTTTTCTATCTTTCTTTATGTCTATGTATCTTTCCAGCCAAACATATGGTTCCTGAGACATGGGCAAAATTGTCAATGGTGACCTCTGTAGACAGATATGGGTAATTTCAGTTTTGGGAGAACATGCACTTGTCTGTGGCCTGTGAGGAAAATAGGATGTCTGTACTGTCTGTATTGGCTACATGTTCAGATTCAGAGAAATAAAACTGCAGAAGAACCAGAACAAACAGAACATGGATGTAGCAATTTTGTTGCTTGAACCCCAATTGAAATATTGAAATTTATGGAGGTGGTAATATTAATGAAAAGGATCATTAATTCTTGTGTCTTAGATAGATAGACAAGTAGATAGATCCTGTAGGAAATTCTGGTATCCTTAAGCTTCCACAATATGGCATACACATGACATACATACATTATACATATACAGAGAAATATCCTATTATGTATGCCATTTAGGGTACTAATTTGTGTGGTGTGAAAGGTGTGTGGAATGTGCAGGAGGATGCTATGGTAACCCTAGTGCAAAAGTGTCAGTGCAAGTACATTTCCAGTGCAGATTTTGTTCCGGGCAGAGTATAAGTAGGCTACACATTATAAAACACATCTCTCTCTCTCTCTCTCTCTAGTTAAGAGAGCATAAAAGCTTAGTGGGTGTAAAAGCTTAGTCTAGTCCTTAATATATATAAAAGAGTAAAATCTGAAAAGATGTAATAAAATGCTGTGGTGGTGGGGTCTGTGCAATGGCTAATATAGCCCAATAAGAGTCCAGTAATAGACCAGTCCAGGCTTGGGTAGGGTAAGTAAAAAAGAAAAGTAGAAAGGACATGGAGTCACTGTGTGGTGTAGAATCAAGCAGACCAGTCTATCTGGTTGCGTTGTAGAGCTGTATGGCTCGTGGGACAAAGGACCTTCTCATTCAGCATGTCAGGGACAGGAGTCTGCCACTGAACATATTCCTCTGTCTGGAGAGTGTGTTGTGCAGAGAGTGATGGTCATTGTCCAGTATAGATATCAATCAATCAATATCAATCAATCTCAGGGTCCTCTTTTCTGCAAGTGATGTCAGTGACTCCAGTTTCATGCCAACAACAGAGCCAGCTTTTCTCACCAGCCTGTATAGTCACTCAGCATCCCTCATCTTTGGGCTGCCTCCCCAGCACAACACAGAATAGAAAAGGGCACTGGCCATGACAGACTGGTAGAACATAAGGAGGAGTTTGCTGCAGATGTTGAAGGACCCCAGCCTCCTGAGGAAATAGAGCTTGCTCTGCCCCTTGTAGAGTGTGTTAGCAGGCTATATGATGTAGTTCAAGGTATTTGTATGTACTGACCGTCTCTACATACACCCCATCAATGGGGATAGGCAGCATAGGGGGCGCTGACCTCCTGAAGTACACCACTATTTCCTTGGTTTTGGTAGTGTTCAACTAAGTGGTTTGTCTTGCACCATCCCACAAAGTCCTCCACAAGGCTCCTGTACTCCCCCTCCTGTCTATCTCTAATTCACCTCACAATTGCAGTGTCGTCAGAGAACTTCTCCATGTGGCATGTCTGAGAGTTGTATCTGAATTTAGAGGTGTACAGAATGAAGAGTATTGGGGATACAGTTGTGGCGCACCAGTACTGCTTAAAACAGTCTCAGATATGAGGTCCCCCCAGTCTTTGTGTGAGGTAGTCTGATCCAGGTTACCAGGTGCAGGTCCACTCTCACCTGCAGTAGTTTGTCTCTAAGGAGGAGGGGTTAGATGGTGTTGAAGGCACTGGAGAAATCAAAGAGCATGAGCATTGGTGTGTTTTTCCTAGTGCTCTTGTTACATAATTGAATGCAGTGTACAAATAATTGATATCTCATTTCCCTTATTACATGGGAAAAAACAATCAGCAAATATGTCAGCAATGTCTGCAAATAACTGAATGGTTTTTGTTTTTTGCTCTCTCAGAAGTGTGCTTGGTGACAGAAAATGCCAGACACTATTCTGTGCCAGGCACTGACCTCATGGTGACTGTACAGCCTCAGGATAAATAAATACAAGGTGGTCTTGGAGCGATTTCCTGAACAGCTATGAGAGATTGACTGTGTGGCAAAGGAACAATTGGAAAACCTCAAAGATGTAAAATTTACTTAACATATATCTTTGCCCTCTGTTTTTTTGTCAGAAAAAAAACATATGAATAGACAATGTATGGTTTAGGATAGTTGTCCTTGTCTGCTGTCCTTAAATTGTTGTGCATGTAGTGGCAAAGAGAATTTATTTGTACTCTGGTGTTATGCTTTCATTCTCAGTGTAACAAACAACTTTGAAGAGGACATTTGGTGCTTTTAAACAGTGGTCCCAGTTTCTACTGTCTCATAATAAATGTTTTTCTCTCTGCATATAAAACTCTTTAAGGTGTAATGGGCCAGATTATCATTTCCAGGAATGTCCCACATGATCCTTAAAGAGCGCATGGTCAGTTGAACACATAATCAAGATTTCTGACTGATTTAGACTCTCTACCACGATAATCGTCAAATGGGAATAATCCACTGTTAATGGAATATTTTATTTTTCCATACATGCCATCTTTAACCAGAAAATTGCCTGCTGTGAAATAGTTTGCTGGACATACAGTGTACCCTACCGGACATAAACTGGTCGATCGATGGTGTTAATATATATTTCGATCTTTGAATACAAAAACATTTCTGACATCATTTTGTGCGATGTGGGCATGAATGTGGACGACTTGTAGAAATGCATACGCTATGCCGATCTGCGACGCGCCTGACTTTGTAGGCAAGCTTTGTACCCTCCCCTCTTTGGCTGCTCGAGCCAGTAGCGACAATATGGCGCCGGGAGTAACTCTAGCTTTTGAAACAGTCGTTATCTAAAGACCGGCAATCGGGCAGGATGAACCTCTGCGCCCAATATTTACGGTATTTGTCGATTTTGTTAATCTAATTTTAAAGCGGTTGTCAATTTTATGGTTGATTTCGTTCCCAATCATCTTATAACACTGTCCGAAGGCTGCAACGTTTTGGTAGCTAACGTTAGCTATCACTAGTTAGCTTGCTATGCAACTGAGCTCCTATATGTCGCAGCTAGCATGCTAAAATAATAGCTCGGTACATGCAGACTAGCAACAATCAGTTGACAGCCCTTGAACAATGTGGAGGAAATGCAGGCTCTCTAGTATTGTTTTGCTAAACTCAACGGATATTAAACTGTTAAGAGGTTAAGCTCGATCGTTTAATTGCTTTTTGTGGGCAGTGCGAAAGCAAATAATTACGTAGAGCCAAACAGTTAACATCAGCTAGCATTACCCGTGTTAGCGTGTCACGGAAAACAAGTGATGGCAATGTTTTTATCCAGAGGTGGTGATGGTATAAGGATTGTTAAAGGCAAAACAAATAACTAATACTGATATCTTCCTTACATGACTCTTCGTCTTAACGTGGACCAAACCCACACATACGTGTCGGGTCCCTAGACAAGCCAATTTTGTGGACAAATCGGTAACAGTACCGCACATCTGTCAAATTCAACTTGGAGGCAGAGTTTGCTGTTATGTTAGCAAACATTAACGAATAGTGTGTGGCGTTCACATCATTAGATGATCATTTGTCTGAAAGTGGCAGGCATTAACTTGAAGCTAATGCCAGCTGAAAAATATGGCCATGAATTTTGTTGTTTGGATCAGTACTTGCACTCCAAATTAGGTCTGAAATGATTGCGAAGCTAACGTTAGTTAGCTATATCTAAGGTAACGTAAGGTGGTGTCCAACGCTAAGTAAGGTAAAGCTATGTATAGTTAATGTTATGAAGACAATCGCTAGTCAACATCGTTTGTCAGCGTACTGATCTAGTCAACTCTAGAAATTACTTGTGACTCTGAACACTTGGCTAACATTAACTAAGGCGTAGAATATCCGAAGATGCGGTGTGGTCACTTAGACTAACAATGCAAATAACGTATTGACTGATTTTACTGAGAACATCTTTGTAGCGAGAAGTGTGTTGGCTAACGCTAGCTGTGTCTGTGCCATGTCGTAACAGATGCTATGCAATTGACTTGTGTACATTTTGTCGCTTAGCTGACACTGGCGTGTGTGTTACATGATGTCACTAACACATGTTTAATTAGATGCTGCTGATGTTTTTATGGTTGCATTTAACGTACATCTTCAGTGGTTAGCTTGACCAGCTATCGCTGTCGGCCGTATTTTAAATTAAGAGTCGGGTGACAGTCCCGAATGCTAAGTTGCTAGCATACAGTTTAGCTCGTTAACCTTGAAGTTAACCATGGTAACCATAGCCAACACTATCTATATGTCACACTATCTATAGACGACAGAGGCATTTATAGCGACTTGTACCCGGCAGTATAGATGAGTATGAATATATTTAACATTTGTCCCAGTGTCGACACTCTAACGCGTGTAATATTAGCAGTAGTTGACTAGCACCTTTCACATCGTCTGACAATCGGGTTCGCTTCGGATGCGAGTCCGTTTGCAAGCCCATGTCGCTTTGGATTGAATAATAGATAATAGATACTCTCTGTGCCTACAACTAGTGTGACAACCAATATTACGAGCAGGTGGTAGCAGTGGACATTGCAGAGTAAAAGCTTGAGCAAGTAAAGAATGTGTCTGTCTGGGGTGGCAGCACTCGTTACTCGGGGAAAAAAAAAACCGGAGTAAAATGATTTCTAGAACTACTTCGTATGATTGTTGTATACACTTTGAGTTGGTAGAATAATTGCGTAGACAAAAAAAGTTTTTAAAAAGCTAAAAACATAGTGGGCTTCCACAGACAAACCGAAGTGCCCCAAACTCTTGACGTGTTCAGACAAATTCTGTAAAGCCAGTACAATACCCAAAGTGGTCTTGCTGGCATTGCCAGTGCGTTAGTTTTTCCATGAAAATGCACAAGTTTGTAACGGTCTATGGCAATGTAGGCTTGTATTTAAGTCATAATTAGAAGGAAGCCGCAAACATGGTCAAAGTGAGTTGGAATTTTAAGATTTCACATAATATCGCGTGTGAAAAAATAGCTACGTTTACATTGGCACTTTAAATCTGAAACGGCAAAATAGCTCAATCGGAATGAAAATGCACCATGTAAACAACTTGATCCTAATAAAAATTCTGATCCGATTAAAATTTGAATCAGATTGAAAGGGATGGTTTATTCCATTGCTGTTCAGATTGAACAGCCATGTAAACATGTAATTAGATAATTTTTAGTAATGTATTTCGTTACAAAGTCTCTTGTAACTATTTCACTGCCGTTGTGATTATCCCCAACATCCTCCACACTCAAAACAATGACATGACTGGACTAGTGATGTCCTAAGGGGCAGGTTTGTTGTTATACACTTGCCTCAGTTCTGAGAAATTTTGGTTGTTGCTGTAGCATACTTAGACAAGCCCTATTTGGGAGCATTTCCTGAAGTACATTATCACAGTGCTTGTGATAATGGCGTTCAGTTAGCTACCTATGGACTTTACAAATCAGTGTTCAGCCAACGGTATCAGACCGGACTATGTTGTATTAGATACTCTTTGGAAAAATAGGCCTAGAACGTAGGGCAGGGTTTGAAATTGCTTACTCTGCTGCCTTTCTCTGTGATGTTGAACATGGGATAGCCTATCTCATGGATTTAAACCAAATTTAGCAGTTAAATGTTTGGCCTGTATAATTTTAAAGACTGTTGGTGTATATAGGGTAGCCTATACTAAACTGATTATCCTATGTTGTCAGTAATTTTGCTTTAATCTCTCTCTTGCTTTTCTTTCTTTTTTTTTGGAGCAGACAGGCAGAGGCCCTGAAAGCTGACATGACAGGTAGGTTTCACCCTGAAACTTAGTGGATGTAGCTGTTTTACCTTGACTTTTTCTATTTCTGTTTATTTTGCCTGGTGATTAGAACATCTGATTATTTTATGGTAACCATGGTGTCGTATGCTGTTACCAAGAGACATTGCATGCTAATCTAATTGGATTCCTTTTTGAAAATAAATCATACAGGGCAAGGTAGGTAAATTAAGTCTTAAGTGCTGTTCACACCAAGAATGATAACTATAAATGTATAACAATATTAGTGTCTGTACTCACTAATTGGTAACAACAGCCTCTCCTGGTTTCAATGAATGTAATGCCTAAAATGTTATGGTTTTGTTTGGCTGTCAGCTTTTTAGCATTTTCAACAATATTGTTATACTATCATTGTCATTATAGTTTGCGGTTTGGATCTTGTTATTCATCAAAACTAGAGTGGTAATTATTTGCTGTTATAGCTATGGTTATCATTCTTGTTGTGAATGGCCTTTGGTGCCATTCACAATTTTGAATTTTGAATGGCACTGAATTTTGTTTTGAGACAGATATCTGAAACCAGAGTGGGTCAAAAAATGTCAAATTTATTGTATTTTTGTTTTTGTTAATTTTGCCATTTATTTCTTCATCTGTGATGCATCAGCCACAAAATATTAGGCCTATATAGTAAAACAACAACAACAGAATAAACACATGAGCGTTCTCTCAATGCACTTTATAGGCTATATTTTTGCTTATTTCGTTGGACTGACCAAACCAGACTAATCAGTTTCAGAGATTGGAAGCTATAGATTTTGAATACCAAACCAATAATTCAGTGTTTTAATTTCTAACCAGCTGGGAATCATTTTGTGGTGACCTGGCCCATACATATGTGTGAGAGCCTAGCAGAAGACCACATCTAATGTTCCTTTTGCTTTACTGTTATTCATGTAGATTCAAAGCTTGGTGCTGCAGAGGTCTGGACGTCACGACAGGCGCTTCAGGATTTGTACCAGAAAATGTTGGTGACAGACCTGGAGTACGCACTGGATAAAAAAGTGGAACAAGACCTGTATGTGGTTTCATTGTGTAATTTGTTCATGTCCAAATGCAATATGTTTTATTCAGTTCTGTGTGAAGATTACGTGTTAAATGTGTTCTGGAGGTCAATATCAGAGAGAGAGAGAGAGAAATATAGAATTCTCCTCATACACCCACGGTCTGTGTTGATTTTCAACCTGGCATTGTTCTCTTGGATAATAAAGAAATCATTTTGTCTGTAGGTGGAACCATGCTTTTAAGAATCAGATAACAACGCTCCAGAGTCAAGCCAAGAACAGGGCCAACCCCAACCGAAGTGAAGTGCAAGCAAACCTCTCACTGTTTCTGGAGGCAGCCAGTGGATTCTATACACAGGCAAGTCTGAAAACGTGGTGTTTTCACTGTGGCGGTCTGTTTTGTATTCAGCTCAGCATGAACCCCAAAAAAAACACTGGCATAACCAGCAACACATTTAAAGTTAAATTGAAGCATGACATTTTGACCAAAACGCTTGTGCAGGAAACACGTTGGTCATGTAAATTCATTCGTGTTGCTCACGAGTCCATAGTTTTAACAATAGAAAGTAATGCGGTTACCATGATTGGTTGGGAATCATGGAAAGCCTGATCCATGCAAGTATGTTGAGGCTTTTCGCCACATGCTGGATAAGTGGTTTCAATTGGTCCCCAGGATTTTGGCTGCATAGCAAACGATTTCCAATAGTTGGTATCCTGACAGACATGAGCAAACTCAGATTTTTCCCATTATTATTATTATTATTATTAAGGGAGAAAGTGGTACAATTGTCTTTGTATACCTCCTTCTCTTTCTCCCATAGCTGTTACAAGAGCTCTGCACAGTTTTCAACGTGGACTTGCCTTGTCGTGTGAAATCAACTCAGCTGGGTATCATCAGCAATAAACAGAGCAGCACCAGCAGCATAGTGAAGCCCCAACCCAGTTCCTGCTCCTATATCTGCCAGCACTGTCTTGTTCATCTTGGAGACATAGGTGAGGCCATAAACATTGTGGATTACTATAAAGTTTTTTTTTTATTTTTAATTTTTTAAAAATGTTTTTATGTTTGACATATTTGTATGTTGGGTCTCAGTTTTTTCAGTAATTCTGTGCTGTGTCCAAATTGCACTTATTCTTCCCGTTTCCCTTTCAGCACGCTACCGCAACCAAACCAGCCAAGCGGAATCCTACTACAGACATGCAGCCCAGCTCGTCCCTTCGAATGGCAAGTGTGGCATTAACATGTCTTTTTGACAGATCAAAAACTGAACCTCTTTTCTGTGTCTGTTTAATCTTTGAATACTTGGTTAATTCAGCAAATCCCGTGCACTCACTCACCACTTAACAACACTCACATATGGGATTTTGTGATTGCAGTTTTCATTTGATTTATTCTTAATGGTGTTGTGAGAATAAAGTGGGGGAAAAAGATCTGAACATCTGTAAATAGAAGGTGAAATTGGCCAATGAAGTGTCTGACTGGTGTTTTTCCTCATGCAGGCCAGCCCTACAATCAGCTTGCCATCCTGGCCTCCTCCAAAGGGGATCACCTCACCACCATCTTCTACTACTGCAGGAGCATCGCTGTCAAGTTTCCTTTCCCTGCTGCCTCCACCAACTTGCAGAAGGCGCTCTCTAAAGCCCTCGAGAGGTAAAACACAGTTATCCATATCCTGTCAAACTCAAGTATTTATGCCAGTGGAAATGGATATCTGCTCTGTACTACAGGCTGTGTTGGTGTCAGCTAAAGGAATTAGTGCAATGGGAAGAAGTCTGTAATGTCATGAGTGATGTCAGATTTAAAGATGCCTTTAAAACATAGCTTTACAAGCTAATCTGGTGGGTTTGTTTGAAAGAATTTGGAACCATTCCCTAATTTTATGTTTTTTCCTCTCTATTCTGCAGCCGTGATGAGGTGAAGACCAAGTGGAACGTGTCTGATTTCATCAAGGCTTTCATCAAGTTCCACGGTCATGTGTACCTCAGCAAGAGCCTAGACAAGCTCAACACCCTGCGGGAGAAACTGGAGGAGCAGTTTCAGGTATACTTTGTCTACTTTTACACACAGTCTCACAGCAGCTTTGCAGATCTAACCTGGAAGATCAGACTTTGCAAAGAGTCTGGCAATTCTCGATAGGCATACGTTTACTTCGTGGTGATGGGACATTTGTTTAAACTTAAAATGTATTGGTTTTACCTTCAATTTATGTCGACTGATGGTAGATTTTAAAACAAAATCCACAGCCTTGGGAGATTACCTGACGTAGTACCGTGGCAAAATGCAGTATTGAGTGGAAGTACTGTGCATCGCTAGCAGACACACAACATGTAAATATATGAGTGTTATGCAGCCAGGACCAACTCCCCCCTTTGAAATACAAGGTGTAGCCTACACAAGTCAGACTTCTATGACTAATTCACATGGTTTTCTGCCTGGTAGATAGCCTACAGTGTATTGTTTGCACTTTCATGGAAAACTGTCATTCATATCGTAGTATTCATTCAATTTAAATGTAATTAAGAAAATTAACTTGATCTCGTACTTGGCCACCTTTTAAAATGTTGTCCAATGAATTTTCTCCAGCATTTTCAAATAAAATAAGTTTCTATATAAGGCTGTATATATTTTCTTTTTTGGTGACATATTTTGACCAGGTATGTATGTTTTACCTCTTTAAACTACTCAAAATCCCAGTGAGTTTGTCCAAAGATATGTCTGTAATATTAAGACAGGTGCCAGTGCACAGTTGAAGAGCATCCAGGCTATTGAAAAGAATTCAAGGCTGACATGACGTGAAATGTTTTTTGTTTTGTTTTGTTTTTCAGCGGAAACTTAAATAAATTAAATATACTAATATATAATATAATATAATATAATATATTAAATTCAACTAAATATAATCTTGAGTGTTTATTGGTTATTTTGGTTGTCTTAAATCATGAGGTATGTGGTTGTGTGTGTGTGTGTGTGTGTGTGTGTGTCTGTTTGTCCCTCTCAGCGGTTGATTCTCCAGAAAGCATTCAGCTCCCAGCAGCTGGTTCACATCACAGTGATTAACCTGTTTGAGCTGCATCACCTGCGAGACTTGAGCAGTGAGGTAGACGAGCAGAGCTTCAGTTCAGACGAGCAGATCAGCTGGTTCCAGCTCCTTGGGCTCTTCAGTAAGTGATGCCTCCCCGTCTCGCACACCCTGCTCCCCTGCATGTGGGAAACAGAGTGGGCGTTCCACTTACTCTCAGTTGACCTCAAGCCTCCCGTCTTCACTTCAGTCAGAATCACTAATGGTTTTGTTGTTGTTGTCTTTGTCTTTGTCCTTTGTATTATTTGGTGGGGTTGCAGTACAGAGCCACAGTTGGGATTTGTTTATGAAACATTTACATCTATGCATTTAGCAGACGTTTTTATCCAAAGCGACTTAGAAAAGAGGATTGACATTCAAGCTATAACACAATTGAAAACCTTACTAACTGATAAGAGAGCAACTTGCTTACAGAAATGTGATGAAAGTGTGTGTGATGAAAGTGTGATGAAAGACACTGGGGAGTGCATTCTAGGTAGTTAAGCTGAGAGATACTCTCAGAAGAGCTGAGTCTTTAAGAATTTCTTGAAGGTGGAGAGGGAATCCGTTGCTCTGTGGTAGCACTTGGAAGGTCATTCCACCAGCGTGGAATAACAGATAAGGATAGTCTGGATCGTCCTCTGCGAGGTGTTGGGAGTGCTAGACGACATTCCTATGAGGAGCGGAGTGGCCGGGGGGTAACATAGGGCTTTAAGAGGGTATTAAGGTAGATAGGAGCAGATACATTAATCACCCAGTAGGCCAACATTAGTGCTTTGAATTTGATGTGTTTGAAACGTTTCTTCTCAGTTTGAAAAGAGTACTGCTCTAACCCGGGTTTGTGTTGCCGTTTGCCTGTAGTGTCTTTCCTGGGTGTGATGTGTAGCCGTGTGCTACTGAACAAGACCAGGGAGGAGATCATGGGCGAGTGTCCACTCCCAGCCATCAAAGTGTCCCTGGACTGGCTGAAGCTGCGTCCCAGTGTCTTCACCGAGAGTGTCGTGGACAAGAGGCAGTAGTATGTCCCAACTACTGCTACTTTCTTCCGTCACAGTGTTCTCTGGGGTGTTTAGATGTGAAGGGTGGTATAAAAGGACTATTGGTTGTTTATGTGTTGAAATAATTGGAAGTGTAACAGAGACTGTTACTCTGCTAGACTGAAGCTGTACCAGCCATTTTTCTTCTACAGTAGTTCTACAGTAATTTTGTAGTATCAATCAGTCTCTCGTGCCCTCTTTCTCTCTCTTTAGCATCTGGCCCTGGCTTGTGTCCATTCTGAACAGTTTCCAGCCCATGGAAGATGATGTGTCCTGTGCGTCAGGTACTGAAATGTGTCAACATTGTTGTGCGCCATCTATTATTGATATGTGACTGTTTTATCAAAATCAGTCACAAAGCTGTATTGAACTGGCACTGACATATGGTTTCTCCAAATGATCTGCTTTGCCCTATTCAGCCTCCCCTCTCCCTGAAGAGTTTGAGCTGCAAGGCTTTCTTGCCCTCCGGCCTGCCTTACGGTGAGTGGCAAAGGGAAATATTGGACGAAGAAGTACTGGTTATGAATGAGGTAATGCATGCTGTGCTCCTTGTTGTACATGTCTGACTTATGGTATGCTCCCCCCCAGGACCCTGGACTTCTCCAAGGGGCATCAGGGCATTGCAGTTGGGAAGGATGGTCTTCTGCTACGCTCTCGCCATCAGCGTCTCATTAACCTGGGCAAGTGGGTGGCAGATAACCAGCCTGGGTGAGCAGCATTGCCCTTTCCACATCCCTCTCTTGCTGGCTTCACTCTGAAATTTGGTGCTGTGTCACGTTTTTCAGTATTATGGCCTTTACACTTAAACTGTGATATCTGTGTACACAGATCAACCTGGATGTTTGCCCAGTTGCACAACAATGAGGCTTATAGCAGTTTCATATTCGGGATAAAGTGTTTACATGAATGCAGAGAAATCAGGTCATTAATATCCCTGTTTACATCATGAGAAGAAGAGATAATGTGTTGTCCACAGGGTATTATAGGAAAATATTTCCTGACAGTCCTGAATCAGTCCTGACAATACATTATCCTTCTTATTATACGGCCTCTTGCCTAAACAATGACAGAAAGCGGCACACAGATTTCTTTTTAAATGTAATTTGTTACCGTTTTGTGACTTCAGCAGTTAAACAAATAGTAATACAACTTAATACAACACTTAACTTGTTTCCCGAAGAAAAAAGCCCAAACCAATGGATATTTTTATTTTTATTATTTGAATAATAATTAGTTGTATAATAATTGTATTGAGCTATATATTTACTTTATCAATATCCACAGCTGCAGTGTTTTCAGTAAAGGGCATTTGGATAGAATGGCTTGTCATTGTCTATCCTGTGTTAAAATTGCTGGCTCTAGGAGACGGCCAAAAGTTCTAGGAGATGGAAGTTGGTTGGTAACAATGAAAGGCATCATACCAAAAATCCAGGGACGTGGGTTTGAATCCGACCCAAGGTCATTTCCCAGTCCTTTCCCATCTCTCTCACTTCCAGTCATTCCCTGTCCAGAGTGTGAAAGTGAAATTTTGAATTATTAGGTTGGATCAAAAGAACTATCTGAAGTGTTGGGAAATACTAATTGAGTATATTTGTCATGACTGTCGAGATGACGCTGTGTGTGTTTGGTTTCTCTCCTGTCTATCTGTCTGCTCTCAGGCTAATCCAGTACAATGTGAGTGACGGCTTGCTGCTCTTCATCACTGATATCCCAGAGAAGGTGATCGAGGAGCCGCAGGAGAAGGACACGACTGTCCTCCAGGAGTCGTCCAACGGTGAGCAGATGTCCCATGAAGGATCCCTGTGCCTACGGCCCGTCCTGTCGGCAGGGAAGAGCCAGAACAGCGCACTGGACAGCAGTGAGAGGCCCGTGGTCACCTTCAAGGAGAATATCAAGCCCCGCGAGCAGAGCCGGGAGCAGGGGCCGGGCCAGGGGCGTGGACAGCACCAGCGGGACGGGGGCAAGGAGCGTGGCGGCTACGGCAAGGGCAACGGGGCCGCCGGCAAGAACGAGCAGAAGAAGGAAGGCAAACGGAAGAGCGAGGTGAAGAAGAACAGCCACGACAAAACACCCGACGCTGGGAAACAGGTACATGATAGTCATGTGATCTTTTAACCGCTGGATCATCATCAGGTCTAGAACAATGATGCTAACAGCTCCTTTTATTCCACTGGATTGTCTTTAGTCATCAATCAGATTAGCATTGCAGTAACTGATGGCTGTGCTTTGTGTGTGTGGTACACACAAGGTAAAGACACAGACGGAGGTAAGGAAGACTCCAGTGTCCGAGGCCAGGAAGACTCCCGTCACCCAGAGCCAGACCAGCGGCTCCTCCCAGTTCATCCCCATCCATCATCCAGGGGCCTTCCCACCACTGCCCAGCCGAGCAGGTGCAGCCCTCCCGCACACTGCCTCTCTACAGTACACACACTCACACACTGTCCCAGCGTGTAGTTCACTGTTAATCACTTTATGAATATATGGTGACACACACTTTCTCAGAAATCCATAACAATCCCATGCATATGTGCCAGTTGTTGTTACTTATTGATGCTCAGGGTTAGGCCCACTTGATAGGGACAGTGAACATGCTGGAGTTAGTAAATACGTCTCTTTCATTCATGACAAATAGCCATTTCCAATTCTAAGATGCTCACATCATTTTGAAGGTTTTATCTAATGTAGATGTTGTGTAATTGGAAAGATGTTGATGGCTGGTTTGTTTGTGGTGTGTGTGGGATCAGGTTTCCCTCCCCCTCCGTATGTCATCCCTCCACCCGTGGCCTTCTCCATGAGCCCCGGCTTTACCTTCCCCACCAGCGTCTCCGTGCCTGCACCTTTCCTCCAGCCCGCCTCTCACGCCCAGAGCGCCAGCCAGGTGCAGTCTGGGAAGCCCTCACACATTCCCTACAGCCAGCAGAGGCCCTCAGGCCCCGGGGCCATGAGCCAAGGGCCGCCGCAGGCCCCCCAGAGCCAGCCGCCTCCACAGCAGCCTTCCCAGCAGGTCTTGCAGCAGCAGCAGTCCGTTCAGCTCCAGGTGCAGCAGCAACAGCAGCAGCAGTCACCCACCAAGCAGGCTGCCCAGTTGGGCAAGAGTCCACCACACCACCCTGCCTTGCAGCAGGTCAGATCTCAACTCCCAGAATATTTTCTGTGTGCCTGCATCAATGTTTTTGTTTCTCAATTTCCTTCCTTCCTCCCTGAAATAAATTCTTGTGTGTATGTGTGTAACATCTGATTCCTGATCAGTAAACTGCTGTTTCTCCATGACGTCCCCTTAGCCCTGGAGACTCAGTATTTCTGCTTGCGTTCCTTGTGGAATTTATTTTATTATCATTTCTGAAAGCCCTACCGGGTCAGTCAGCGATCTGCAGCTATAAGGTGAGACTTAATGCTCTCCTCCTCCCCCCCTTCCCTCTCTTTCACCCTCCCTGTTTTCGTTCCTGGCAACAGTACATGTCGGTGGCAGAGCAACCTGGGCAGATGTGGAGCCAGCCGCCAGCGCAGCCTCAGGCCCCTATTCCCAAGATGCCCATGCAGATGCCTGTCAAGCCGCAGCAGCAGCAGCAGCAGTTGGCACAGTCATTCTTCATGCCCCCCCAGGACCCGCTGAAGCTCTTTGAGCACTCCATGTCCTCTGGCGTGCCCCTGCAACCGCCCAGCGCCGCTATGGACAAGAAGCCCAAGTTCCCCGAGGTCAAGGTGCAACAAGACTACTACTGGGAGTCCCTGTACCGCCCGGACATGTCCGAGCGCATCAACAAACGCCAGCCGGGGATGTTCTGTCCCGACCAAGAGAGCGTCCCCAGGGGCCCTCCGTATGAGGTAAGGAGGACACGCACTGCCATTGGGCACACTGGGCAGGCGGGGGGCTGATTGCATTCAGTCAATTCAGGTATGGAATGCTGCTGAAAAGTAAAGGCAGGATATAGGTAACAAGCTGCTATTCTTTTTATTTTCTCACCTGAAAAGGTGCTTTGTTTCCATTTCCTTCCCCGTTTCACCTCTTTCCCATAATTGTGACACAGCATGCTGTGCTTTTTCAGAACGACGTTCAGAACTGCTGAATTTGTTCAGAATAGGGCTGTCAAATGATTCAAATGATCTATTCCCATTTTACACAAATGACGAGTATTTATGGAATTTGTTATTGTATGCTCTGAACACCACAGCAGACTTTGGCGCTGTTCAGACCGAACATGGTTTTCACCTCCAAAAACTTCTTGTTGCTATGACTGCATAGATTTGGCTAAACGACTAACTCCGTAGTTTAGCTGTGACTGTCAGCACCAACCCATTGATGAAGAACACACAACCTCAAAAGTTGAACTATTTTTAACTTTAACGCCCCTTAATGTACAGCATAGCTGTTTTATCTCTTAAACATGCTTTTTAAATGAAGAATCTCAAAGATGAATGATGACTGTTAGCCTTCATGTCAATGCCCGTTCTAAGACAGGGATCATACTTCTCTTCTCTATGAGAGGCAGACATTCACACAGCATGCTTTTGAGAGTGTGGTGCTGCATGAATGGAACAGGTTTGGATTTCATATTGGGCTTCTTCAGCTATTTGTTAGACCTAATGTGCAAAATAGGATTTGGAGAAATAATAGACTAAACTATAGGTTATTTTGCCAAATTATCGTTGTTGGCTGCACTTGCCCTCAGGAAAGCTTAGAGGAAATATAGACAAAGTCGTGATCGACTCATGGCTGGTCAGTCAAGTGAAGTAACATAAGTATTTGGAAATGGCTAATGGAATAGAGGTAAGGAAATGAGCGTTAGTAGGTAGGCCCAGGCTATATCTGCCATTTAACACAGGACTCTGGATTGCTGGAGTAAACTTGCGCATTGCATGTGGCCTACAGAAATTGGATTTATTGCAGTGTCAGTCGACTCACTGCAGAGTTACATTTTACCACAATGTTACCGTTATGGCTTTATTTTGGGTGCCAGTCAAATTCTGCGTCTTCCATACCATTAAAACCCAGCTGAAAGAACCATACAATTATTGCCAACATTTTTCTCTAGTTGCATTAAAATGAGATTGTGTTATCGCGTTATTAACACATTAACATTGACAGTCCTAGTGTGGAATATGTCAGTTTGAAGAGTAGGCACTATAAGACTTCAAGAGGTCAGCATAGTCTATCTGAGCATATCCTTATTCTGCAGCTCCTTGCCTTTCGCTGTTCCCTTTCCCTTTTTTCTTATGGGCTTTCTCTTTTTCCTCTTTTCCTTTGCTCTGGGCTTCGTCTCCTCGACTAGGACAACAAGAGCTCCCCTCTTCTTCCTCCCGACCTGCTTAAAACGCTGGCGGACTTTGAGGAGGAGGAGGAGCTGATGTTTGCGAAGCCCCCTGGCTTCTACCAGGCCATGGCAGGGCCTCTTGGCTCTGCTCCTGGGAGAAACATGTTTGTATGTAGCTTCCTCTTCCTCTTCCTCACTCCTGGGCTTGGAACCTGTAATAGAAGGGAATGTTTGTAACACTCTGACTTCTACCACAGATTATTTGAAGAGAGAGACTAGTGGTGGAGTGTATTTCTATGTAAAGGGAATGAGTTGAAGGTGTATGGATGGATATGTATTGTGTGTGTTCCAGTTGCCAAATCAGACCAGGATGGAGAGTGCTGAGGTGATGGGCCAGTCCTCACTGCTAGCTCGCTCTGGCTTCCCCATGCAGGTCAGGATGCCACACACACACACACACACACACACACACACACACACACACATATACAGTATCTCACTCTCGCACACACATGCCATCACACACTGGCACAGAAACTCTGTCTTTGTCTCTCTCTCTCACACACTCACACACGCACAGTATCTCACTCATGCACAGAAACTCTCACACATACACTCACCTTTTCTTCTTCACTCCCACACCCTACACCATGGGTCGGCAACTACCAACGATTTTTGATTGACCCTCCAGTTGATTCCATGTTTTTTTCCGAGCACATCTTTTTTATTATTATTCCGCCTCCTGTGGTCGCGGACCTCTCGCACAAATGGGTACCTGTTTATAGAGTTGCCATCAGCTAGCTCTTTTAACACGGCAATCATGATGTCTTTGAAAAGCTCTGCATCGGTGAAAGGCCTGTTGTGTCATGCAAGCAGCCAAGATGCCTTTAGGGACGCACTTGTGGCTTTTTCTTGTGATGTCAGACCTCAAACTAGTATGCTGCTGCTTTTCATATAACCATCTGAGAGCTCTTCAATTTTGCGTTTTTCGTGCCTCTGATCGGAGTGGATAAGCAACACTGCTTCGTTTCTTGGTGCCGCCTGACATTATATTCTTTGCAAACTTCTTTGCATATGAGGCACATAGGCTTACAATTACTACACCCGTTTAAGATGAAGGCGAATTTGTCTCTCCATTCCTTGTTATAGCCTTGTAATGTCTTTGCACGTATTTTCCGCCAAAACAAACATTGTAACATTGTAAGGAGACGGCCAACGTAGCATTTCGAAATAAAAGTAGAAAAAGATTGTTTGACTTATTAGTAATTTATTTATTATTATTGCCATTATTGACCATTATTGACTCAAAAGTTAAAGTCCATTAAGAAAATGCAATTATCAACCTAAAAGAGACTATCAATGGGCTTGTGCACATGCCACATGTTTTATTTATTGTGATTAGTTATTTTTATTGACCTTTTTTTATGTTGACCATTCTCCGTGTAGACCTGTTTTTTTTTTTTTTTTTTTTTTTTTTGCCAGTAAAGCTTTGAGGGTTCTTACTGCAGGGTGTTTAACCAAGCCCTAGGCCAGGCTCTGGCCCGCCACCTAGTGGCGAGAAAAAAAATCTGGCCCGTGGCCTAAATTACTTGCCAACCCCTGCCCTACACACTCTTTCAGTTTCCTACCCACACTGTCCGTCTGTCACATCCATGCCTCTTGGGGCTGTTGACACTGGCTTTTCAGGAGGCTCTCCTGAGCTGCAGAGTGCTGCCTGCGGCTGCCTGTCCCCAGCTCTATAAATGCCTGTTGAAGTGTTGGGGAAGTGGAGGTGGGGTGGAGGTCGGCAGAGAGGTAGATAGTTGCCACGGCAGCACTGTATGCCAAGTCAGCATGGACAGTCTCAGAGTGGTTCAGTTGAAGCATTTAGTAGAGTTGATGTGTGTGTGTGTGTCTGTGACGGTATGTGTGGTGTGCCATCTTTGGAAGTGTCAGGATCCCTGACTTGTCTCACGTCATGTCCTCAGGAGAACTCCTATCAGAACAACAGCATCTTCAGTGAGGCCTATGGGAAGTACCCACACCCACCCACGCCCAAGCCTGATGTTCCCATGATGCACCAGGAGCATTCACTCTACTCTCTCTTTGAAGGAACTCCCTGGTCCCCTTCCCTGCCTGCCAGCTCTGGTAGTCAGACTGTTTATCTTTGTGTCACCTATGTGGAGTATGATGTCATAATTTACTAAAGATTAGAGAATTTACTGATTGAGCTTAAAGGTAGTCCTCTGTTTGTAAGGCGTTTTGGGTGAAAGCGTGTGCTAAATGAATCAATATAAATGTGATTTAAATGAGGGATTCAGAGGAATGAAGTGGTTAGGTTTGATTCTGAGGGAGCACACATTCTCATGAAACACTGCTGTCCATGCTATGTAAGTTCTCTCTGCTTAATGCAATAACACAAGTGGTGTTTGTGTGCCTGCACACACAGATGCTTGTTTGTGTTTTTGGAGTGTTTTTTTGTTTTTAACCAAATGGCTCATCTGTCTATGCTGCTCTTGTCAGACCACTCAACGCCTGCCAGCCAGTCCCCCCACTCCTCCAACCCCAGTAGCCTGCCCTCCTCCCCACCCACCCATAGTCACCCCTCACTGCCTTTCTCCAACTTCGGACCCATTGGCACGCCCGACAGCCGCGACCGGAGAGCCACTGACCGCTGGAAGGCAGAGAAGACGGGTATGCCACGTTCTCTGTTCAACTCTTATTCAACGCACGAGTATCACTGGGCAGAGTTGACCTTACTGTCTTGTCATTCATGATCTGTCATTTGAGTTCCAGTATGTTACAGTGTCTTCTCATGTAGTTATGTGGAAATTCTCTCAGCGGGAATTAGTGTAGGCTGCCTGTTTTGGCCGATGTGTGTATTGGTATCAAACACGGTGCTCTCTCTCTGCCCCGCTCTCCCTCATTGCAGGAATGAGTGGTTTTGGGCTGGACTACCTGCCCGCGGCTTCGTCCTCCACAGCCCCTGAGACCAGCTGGCACCAGGGGGGCCCGACTAGTAGCTGGGCCACCCAGGACATGCCCATGGAGGACTCTTCCACCAACCTGCTGGACAGCCTCAAGGTAACAGACTGTGGCTAATGTCTGGCTAGGAGTCAGTAGATCCACCACAGCTAGCCTCAGAGAAGACCTGTCCTGACCCCTGTCAGTTATACCCCATACTTGTCATTTGAAATGCCAACTGTAGTCACATTTCCCTGGAGTGGAGTAGCCGTAATTATGTTACATACAGTCATTATAGTTTTATGGTTTTAAAGTGCCTGTGTAAGACATATTACAAAACAAAGTTCTTTTGGAACAGTTGGCAAACAATCTTTGTGTAGTAGCGCTAAAACATTCCATATTTGTTTTGAGGGGTGAACAGCTGCAAGAGTGTGTGTGTGTGTGTATATGTATGTGGGAGAGGTTGTTCTGGTAACACTGTGTGTGTGTGTGTGTGTGTGTTGTCCTTAGTCCATCTGGTCGAGCTCCATGATGCAGCCTGGGCCATCTGCGCTAGAGCAGCTGCTGATGCAGCAGAAGCAGAAGCAGCAGCGTGGCCACGGCCCCATGAACCCGCCGCACTGAGGGGCCGCCGGAGCCCCGCGCCCGACTCAAACCTCGTACTCAATACAAAGAGGAGGAAGAAGAAGAAGTTGAAGCTGAAGAAAGAAGAGATGAAGATGAAAAAAAATAATACTAGGAGCTCCAATCGGAAATTACCGGCGCTAAGTAGCGGCGAATGGAGGCTGGAGACGGCGAACGATGCGTAGCGACAGGCTCCAACACCAAACCGCTCGCCTGACCGAAATGAGGGAGGTGCAGCCCTCTCCACTCCTCTCTCTCTCTCTCTATCTGTCTCTAGGTCTCTCACCCTGTGCCCATTGTGGGCAGTGAGGGCATGCAAGCACCTGTCCCATCACGCTGCTCAGCACGTGGCCGCAGCAGAAACACTCTGACACAGTGGAAGTGCAACACTAGACTTCCCCATTGACTGGACTCTTCTCACCCCCCCTAACTCCATGCTTCCCTGGATTGGGGACTGGGGGGGGGGGGCGGTTGGTTCAAGGCTACCCTCCTGTCTCTCCTGGGTCTCTCGGCATTCTAGAAGATTCCACCCGACCCCAGACTCTGCTGACTCGCACTCTGTTAATCGGCTTCCCCTTATGATGTGCACGGTTCACTGTGTGTGTGACAGGCACACTGCACATTCAGGAGGAGATGTGTGCTTACGTGTGGGAGGGGGAGGTGTTGAAAGTGATGTTTTAAGGGAAAAAGGAAAATGTATAAAAAAAACAAGGTTGAAGGTTAAGAAGAAGGTGAGAGAGGACTTTTTGACTTTTGAGAAGTCTTTTCTTAAAGCTAGCCAAGGGCAGTGTGTGTGTGTGTGTTTGCTAGGGGATGGAAGCAGGAGGAGGATTGAGTGAGAGAATTAACGAACAAACAAACGAAGGGAAAGGATTCTTGGCTAACTGGTTTGTTGGAACCTTAAGCTTGTCCTGCGTTGTGACTGCACCGAACAGAGTTAGACATCAGAGGCAGATGTGTACTATGATGGCATTGTGACATCTGCTCTGCTGATGAGTGGAACTGTTTTTGTTTTTTTTCAGTAAAGTTGCATCCCACTGCACTGTAGCCTGGGATTGCTCCATAAGCTTATGTGACATTATAGCTCATCAGAGGAAAAGATAACTTATATATATAAAAAATACAAACGAATGAAAAGGAAATAGGGGTTAGATCATAGCTTATAGGGTGTAGTATTAGTAGCTCCAAACTGAGATTGCAATTATTAACAATACTGTATTTTGTGACTTGTTCTGTAGAGTTTTAGCTTTCTGAAATATTATTGCATAAATATGTTCAGTAGTTTACTGCAAGCTGGGGAAGGTCTTCATATATTTAATATGACTCCCCCTCTTCCTCCTCTGCCTCCCCCTTTGTTCTTTAAGTATGTCTTTGCTCTAGCTTACCTGCATAACTGACAAAATTCTTTTTGTTCATGTTCTTCTGCCTTTTAATAGTTTTAAGCAGCTTAATCAACTTTTGTGCCTGTTCAGTGTTTTTTTTTCCTCTTTTTTTTCCTTTTTTTTAATTAAAAAAGAAGCAAACACATAAACACACACACAAAATGAATCTATCCATCATGGCACTGCTGTAGAGTAAAGATGACCGAACGGGTCCAGCAACTGTGCTGCTGGTTCAGCAATACGGGGCACACAAGCCAGCGGTACTTCTGAAGAGACGAGCAAGCACTTCACAAACCACTAGCTGTCCTCGGATCAGTCAAAAGAGCGTCTCGCTGTCCTAGCTCACAGGCTTTTGTCACAAGTCTAAGGGGTGCTGGGAGGTAGGGGGATACCTGGTGGTGACTCCATCTCTCTTCAGCATTTTATAGTTGAATAGAACAAAGATGGAATGACAATAGCCAGCACTGCGCTACACAAATCAGCACAAAATGAAATGGAACAGTTCACACCAGTAGCAACTATGGCATCCCTCTGTGCTGTCTGGATTCCAAGGTCCTTTGGAGGGTCTGTTTTGTCTGGCTGTGTCAGAATAGGTGCAGCAGATGTGAATTTGTCTTGATTCTGTTGGCTGGTTCATCTATAGTGCTAGATCAAGTGTTAGGATTGAGTTTTTGTAAACAAGGCAGGATTATCTCTAGGACAATGAAGTTGTGGCCTATCTCTGTTTGATGACAGCAGTTTGAAGCTAGAGGCCGCTGTTGCATAGGCTTAGAGTTCTATGAAATATATTCACAACAGTAATTTCTGTAATGGTTCAGACAGCAAGTGCATTTTGTACGGAAAAGGGTTCTAAGAAAGATTGAGTATCTTGTATGAGGGAAAAGTTTGTTTTTATTTTCATGTAGAGAACATTTTATTAAAGACAACTTAATGGCGTGTCTATTTGCCGTGTGATTGTGCTACTCATGTTGCATTTAAAAAATGTACTTTAAAAAATACAATGAAAACTTTAATCATATTTGACTCTTGGGGACAATTTAGGCCAGATGCTGTGGTTTGACAAAATAAGCTTCAATCTGTGTTTGACTATTTGGCCTTTTTTGTAATTTTTTTCTTTTGATTTTTTTTTCCTTTCTTTTATCACTGTGGGGTTTTCAGTACCTGTACCAGTGCTCTTGAAATGATTTCCAAGGAGATAAGGTGTATTGCTCTTGGCCAGACGCCACCTATGATTGTAGAAGGTGTGGCGAATGTACAGCGTCCTTGTACAAGCAATCCCCTGGCAACCCATCTTGTTGCTGAACTGCCATTGTTGTTTCTGTGTATTTCCCTTCTCTGTGTGCAGAAAACGTTTCTCACCCATAATGACTTTCTCTTCTGTGACGTACACTCCACTATTTAGTGTAGATTGACCCAGCACCTGCGGGCAGTTCAAACATTCCACTCTGAAGTCCCAAATGGGGTGTTTCAGTTGAGAAAAACAGCCAGCCTCATAGCACACATAAAAAAAAATTCAGTGGTACATGTTCCCCATCCAAGTTTGGCTTGCCATGAGAGAATGTGCATGACAATATGGCCTTCAGAGTACTTTGTTTCTGTCTGGGGAGACACGGAGTTTTCTGTGAGCAGGGGGAGGGGGGGTAAATCCCTTTTGGAAGGGTTGACTAGCGAAGAGTAGATGTCTCCTGTTTTTTGGGCCTGTGTTCTGAATTTTTGTGTTTGTCTTTCTGTAGACATTTGGAAATGCTGGAAACAGCTATGCCTTTAATAAAGTAAACCATGTCCTCAGTCTGTGAAGTTCTCATTAATTTATTTAAGTCCAAAACATGTTTAATTGCACAGGAAAGTATCACATGACCATAAAGAAAAAAAAAATTGTTTATCACATCAAGTCAGTGGGTAGACTAAAATAGACAAATTGATAGAAACTGAATGTGATTTTTTTTTTTTTTAGTCTGTTGCCTTACACATCTGTTATTTTCAAATGTTTGAAGTTCCAGTACCATAATCATTCTTAATGTGATGAACATCATTTAAAAGTGTAGATCAGGTTGGTGAAATTAACCTCACATGCCTCTCATATCTCAGTAAGCATGATTTACTAACATTTTGTTAAAGATGAATAAATATTCTTCTCAATGAGAAATATGAATTGGTGAATACAGGTATAATAATACATGAAGGGTGTTATAATGCAGCCATATTAGTTGGGGAATTTCCTAACTTTTTTTCAGTCCTTACCATGAGTTCACACCAAGAGCTACTAAAGCTGTAAAATTGCTTTTGTCGATCAAAATATAGCTGCTAAATATCTGTGTTTGCTCTTGTTGCTCTAATCACTCATGAGGTGCCTATTGGCATTTAATTTACAGCCTAAACGCGTCATAGCTAATTTGCATAAAGTTGAGCAGTTTTCTACTTCTTTTAGTCACTTTTGTCGCCCTTGTCCAAAGTGAATTACTTCTTGTGATTTTACAGCTTTGGTTGCTCTTGGAGTGAACACACAGTTAGCCCTGTTTGAAGTCAGAGAATCGTGATCCTGCTGATCCTTTACTGATGAAATTGGCACACATTTTAGTTTTTCTTCATTTGCATGAAACTAATAATAATAATAATAATAATAATAACATTTGTCATTCCTGCAGAAACTATTTATGAATTCTAATAAATACATGCTAGTTATAGGAGATCTCAGGGTACAAAGCTATTTTGCTTCTATTGTATTTGACAACGGAAGTAGTTCCTAGAATGTATTTGATGTTTTTCAGTTTCCGGACAGGAAACCAGAGCGGTTTTAGGTTAGTCACCGCACTTACACACCGGGTACCATGTGAGACAGTTCACCATTCAGACTGCATTGTGTAGTTTTTGTGCAGCCGTTTGTCAGTGTGGGCTACCACAGCCAAACAAACAAGTCGAAGTTGCTACAAAAAGTTGCTCATGGCATACATGACATGACACAGCTCAAACGCAACCCACATTTTCCATACACAAATGCATAAGTCAGAAGGGCTGTAAACATCCATTCAAAGTATCTCAACCGTAATTGTATATTATAGTGTATACTATATGTGTAGTACAATTGATCATTTGTAATTACATTCAAGGAAATAGCTCTCATGTTACAATGCCATCTGCAGTAAAAAGACATCTATGAATGTTATCCTCTTTTGTAAGTCGCTTTGGATAAAAGCGTCTGCTAAATGCATAAATGTAAATGTATAGCTTACTATTGCTCATTGGAAGTGAAGGCTGACTACTAGTGAACTGATTTCACAGAAATTTGACTGGAGCATTAAGCTGGTAACTTTAATGATAGCTAGAAAGTTGGTCAGAGCACATTGCAGCTTTCTGCATTTGAGTCTATTTAGCTGCAGTTCAGTCAGATGGCCCCTGTCCTGCCAGGAGCATTTGCAAAGCGAATCAGTGCAGGGTCCTGATGCCATATGGGAAGAAGGCATGCTGACAGAGGCAATGTTCTGCTTTTTGTGCTTGCATTCATGTGTGCGTGTGTGTGTGTATGCTAATCTTCATAGTGTACCTCAGAGCTCCTCATGGCAAATGTATTTCGTGATCACAGTGGCCTGGATAATGTACCTTACTATAAAAAAAATTGCCTTAAAATGTTGAAAAACAAAATACATTCTATGGTTTCAGAAACATGACGATGTTCAAGACATTATCCAGATTCTCCAGATCAATCTGATTGAGCATCAGTGGGATATGCTGATCAATGGAGGCCTCGAGGACCTGCGACTAATGTCGTAGTATCTTGTTATAATGTGCGTCTCTAAGCTATTCATTATTCACTTCAAACCTCTGTTCACTGAAATGCAATAGAAAAAAAAATTGAGGTGCAGATTTCTGCTTTGACAATGCTGAGTTTGAAGCATATGCCAGCAATTTCAACCTCAAACTTCTCAAACTTTTGCATACAACATACATGAATAGGCTGCATTTCAACGCATGGGTTACCTAAGGATTTCTGTTGGTTTCTTACCAAGACGTCCGTCACAGTTTCAGTGGACCGTAATTTCTAACTTGCATTTTTAATTGCAGGGATTTTCACCTGTTTTTACACAGCTCACAGACACATGACATTGAGAGGCTGAATGTAAATTGATGTAAATTCAATTAAATTCACAGATTTTATTTACACAGCGCCTTTTACAATAGTATTGTCTCATGGCACTTCACAGAAAGAGCACCCAAGAACAACAGGGGCAAGGAAAAACTCCCTTATTTTTAGTTAGTCTAGGAAGAAACCTTGGGCAGATCCACGACTCAAGGAGACAACCCAACTGCCAGGGGTCATGCAGGAAAATTACAATCAGTAGTAACCATGATAGACTACAAGTTGTCTATGCATTTAGCTAAGGTTCATAATAGTTCCAGAGTATTATCCCACTTTACATTACATGGTAGTCAGTCCATAGGTGGTTATCAGGAATTAAACTTAAAGGAGTGAGATGGGTCATGGGGGTAACAATAAGAGTCCATTTGACAGGGCCATTGTGAAGGGGGGTCAGTCAGAAAGCCTCAAGGAAGGGGAGTCGGGCCTGGCATGGGCCTCCTGTAGTGTTGGTTGCAGTCCACTCAGGATGTAAATCAATTTCGTTTTTTTAATTTGCCATAATATATAAGGGTGACCATAATTGTGGCACGTTTTTCTTAAAACAAAATTATAATGAATTTTTATAATGTATTTTTTTAATGAATTTGGTCCCCAAGACCATGTTTTTTCCTCATCATTTTTTTCATGAGACAAAGGTATATTCTGAAAAGATTGTTTTTCTTTTTAGTTATTACCAGCAGTGGCAATAATTGTTAAGGTCACCGTATGTAACATTTTGCCTCATATATTATTAAATTGCAATAAATAATTCAAAATAATACCAGATACTGTATAAAGTAATGAAGAAATGCAATGAAGTATTTCAGTTTTGGTCAGTTTATGTCACCAGTGGGAAGCTGGTGACATAAACCTAGGCATGCTAAATCTATAGTGACAGACACATAGGTTTTTGCTATGCAGTTAGATACTGTGATGATTGGACTGGGTACACACAGTGATACAATATACAGTGAGCCCTACACAAAACACAACTGACAAAGATGACAGAGGCCCTATACCAAACTGCAAAAAGTAAACGGCATTTTACCCATGTGCAAAAGTCCTTTTGAAAATATATGATTCTTATCTGTCCTAATGAAAGAACCATAATTTATATAGCCTAATCCCAGTCAACATTCTAAAATGTATGTAGCATGTTTCTGAAAGTTAAGATCACTTGAATGAAATGAATGAAAGTAGACAAGACAAAGCAAAACACACAAAACAGTTAAATACAGGCTAACCGAGGGACACGTTAACAGTAATGACGGAGAAGTCTTGTGAAATAGAAAGGCATTAAGATATGATTTCAACAAAGGAAGGATGTAGCAGTCACATATAGGCCACCCCTTTTCCACCAACACAGTTCCAGTGTTGGTTTGGAGCCAGTGCCAAATCTCGAACTAGTTCTTAGGTTTTCCGAAAGGCTCTGGAAAGCAGGTTTCAACTCAGCCCCAACTAAACGCTGGTCAAGAAACAAGAACCAGTGACATCAGGTGCTGGCGGTTAGCTTAGCCTGCTAATGTCTTGAGTGTAGATAGTTTGCTGACAGACACGTCAAATTACAGCATACATATTTTTAGATTCTGAGATTTTTAGATTATATGGTTATAACTTCTTGCTAACTTTGTAAACATAATTGGGGGAAAGGCCAAAATGAAATGTATTTTCTGCCTAACTATGGAGCTTGGTCCACCGCTAATATTACTTTTTCCACCGCTAATATTACTCTCTTCTTTTGGAGGAAGTTTTCAATGGAAGTAGGCCTACATGGGTTGACAGAGCTAGCACAGTTCTCCGCATACACAAAAACGTTCAGGCATGTCTTACACGCAGTGAAGCCTTCAACAATGTTGACCCGAACCCGTTTCCTACACAGCACAAACCTTTTTCACCCGTTTCATTAAAATAGTCGGAGGGTACCTGAACCCGTGCAGGACTCTGGTTCATGGTGTGGAAAAAGAATATAGGTTGAGGGAGGAAAAACCAGAGCTTGGGGATCATGACACTAAAGGACCTGCTACTCAAGGTAGAGAGTCTGGGGCAGGGACAGCAAAGACACTTGAATGACAGCAAAAGAGGTTATGACTTGTACCAGAGAGAGAGTGGGATGAAGTGAAAGAGGTGATGTGGAGAGCTTCAAGGTGCAGTGATCTAGACAGGACATAGGCTAAAGAAGGAGTGGACCAAGGTTTAAGCATCACTTGTAGATAGGAAGGGGCAAAAGGCAGGCAATATGGAGGTGGAAGAATGCCGTCTGAGAGAGATTTAATGTGGGAATCAAAACTGAGTGAGCGGTCAATTATTCCAAGGTTTCCAACAAATGATTACAAGTTAACAAGTGCACCAACAAAGTTGATTCTAAAACAGGAGGATTTGGGGCTGATGAGCAGAATTTTTATTTTATCTGTTTAACAAACTCAAGTGGAGGTGGATGTAGGATTTGTGAGGGCCTAGTATGACAAACTTGTCTGTTAGAGAGGTATGACAAACTGGATGGCTGAATCTGAGACACCAATAGCTGACAAACCGCAGATAAATAAACATGTCTAATAGCACAGTTCTATTCAAGGCTCCACAGACTCGCAAGGTGAGGTTTGGGAATCAAATTTGGCTCGCCTGCTTGTCAGCAAAGCAATGTAACCACTGCTCTATCCGTGTAAAGCAACACAAAGGAGAATTCTGTAAATCAATTAATAATCCTGTTTGATGTTGCCGAGTGCCGTCAGTATATGCCAAATGTTCACACAGCGCAATGCTAAACAGGACTTGATTGACTCGCACAATATTTCTCCTTTTCAAGAGAATTAGAATTAATGAACAACTACTGGCAGACAAAGGAAGGTCTTTGATTTCTATGCATGTAAAAAGGTTTACCCACATGAAATGACGACATTCTCTACACTTTCTATTTCTTCGCAAGCCAGTTGTCAGCATGATGAACACATCTTAACATTACTCTGATCAAAGGTGTTTCTATCTGTCTGAGGTATCGTGGACATCTACACCCAAAAACAGCAACCTTGTTCACAGAAAGTCCACAGAATGCCAATTCTATTTTGGACAATTGTTTGGACCACATGCCTTTTTTCAATGATAAACTCAAGTGTGTTGCCAATGAGGCATTTGAGTGCAAGGCTGCTCTACAGACGACTCAAGATCAACACTTTGCAAACACAACCAGTTTAAATTCTGACACATGGAATGGGAGGAAAAAAGTGGACCAGGACGGCAGTGGCAGAGCCAGTGTTGAAGTGTGGGACTCCGGGGCGCAGTTGGAACTGGATGGACCAACGGAAAGACCCAGATGAGGAGAGACAGAGCAGAGAGGAGAGCCGCTGGAATTGGGAGCAGTGAAACCTGCGGAGGGCGGTAGTTACTGAACAGCAGAGATGTTCGTACAACAAGGTAAAATGAAGCACTGATCAATGCAAGAGAGCGACTGACCGGGAGGTTGAGAAGAGGATCGGGGACAGCTCCGATGATTTGCTCTCGAAACCAGGAAAAGAGGACTGTGGCTCTGACCACACCAGGAGCTGGATAATCTGCACGCATCAAACCAGGCGTCAACAGGAACCACAGGTTTGTCCTCATGGAGGTGGCAGGACAGGGAACACACAGGCAAAAATCAGGTAGCGAGACAGGCAGCAGGTCAGTATTACCAGGGCAGAAGACCAGAGGTTGCCAGGTCAGTCCAGGTTGAAAACGAAAAGTCAGAATTACGAATCACCATGAACTTGAAGACGACCTGACAGAGACTGGCTGGAAACTGTGGGTTAATGTACTGTGGCAGGTAACAAGGTGCAGGTGAAGGCAATGATGAGTAATTAGAAACAGGTGCGGTTGTGATTGAGTGAGTGCAAGGTGGGCGTGGAAGGTGATTGAACGGGTGCAGTGTGGTGGAAAGTTACTGGCAGAGTGAGACCATGACAGGAGATGATGAGATCATTTTGCTGCATTTCTCCATATGTTTTTCCCTCTACAATATTTTTTTATATCAAATTGTGTTGCTCCTCTGAACAATGTATATAGAATGGATGTATATAGAATTTTACTTGGCAGTTCAGAAAGAAATATGCACTTCTTCCTTAAATCATAACAAGAATACAGAATGTTTGAATTCTCTAGTTGGGTTCTACTACGTGATGTATGATATGATTATGATTGAACACGTCCCTCTGAATGAATAAGCCATTTACTAAGAACATGCATGTCATAACTGATGGGTCAGCTGTTTGTCTATCACACTACCATGCCTGCAATTACATTATTTGTGATGTAGAAATATCACTTCTACCAATAACAGTGGTTCATCGAGTCACTGATGTTCGAGTGCTATTTTTTTTTTTGCACACATTAATCACATTATTCATAATGATTAAATTGATAAATTATTAAAAATAACAGTTTTGCATGTCCATGTATAATTGATTTCATTAGCCTACAAAACCTCTTTTGGGTATTGGTTGCTTACCAAGCAATATCAGGGCCATTCACTTCACTAGCATGTAGCATTGCTAGCAGCAGTAAACAAGTAAAACTCCTCTTGTGGTTAAAGTTGATAGCCATTTTGTTTTGCTAACAACCAAGAGCACTTATTATGCTGTTGGTAAGTTGGTAACAACTTGAAGTTGATACTAGAGATGTTTTCATGATGGAATGAGTTGTTGGCTCCATATTCCTCAAACCTCCTCTGTCAGACTCAGAAAAATTCTATTCTATAACATTTAAACAATTAACCTAAATAATTTTGGCTTCCCAAGGTAGGATACAAAAACTGAAAGTTAATTTGTGAAGCATTTTATGTGGAATCGGTCACTTTTCATCTGGCTGGACTTTCCCCTCTACTTTTTGATGACTGCTACTTTCTGCAATGAAGCGCATCACTGTGGGACTGGGGTACCACAGTGATAAAACTACCCTGCAGGGCTGTACAAAAACTATCCTCACTGTTTTCCACATGTAAAAAGGTGTTTATATTTCCTAAATTCTGTGCATATGCTGCACTGCACACAGTAATTATTATACTGTGTATCAGATATCAAACAAGTGATTAATATTTTGTCAGCTTTTTATCTTGTGCAGTTACTGTACAATTGTACATCAATAGGCTAGATTGTTGTTAAATACTGTAGCCTATTTTAAATTACATTTGCCACAGTAGTTAGGACAATATGCTGTGGCCTACACTCTCAGTTTTTTTTTCTGTCATTAAACCTGCTTCACATGGAACTGTGCCCAAAACCAAGGCTACACTGCCATTTCAAGAGGAGGAGGGTCAAGAACACAGAATAGAGCTAAGTCTCATTCCTCTGCTTGAGGTTTTTGTATCATACTCCCTCACAGTGTACGTGGACTACCACAGTGACTTATTTTACACAGAGCTCAGTACAAGAACTGCAGGTAGAAAGAAGAGTTCTTTAGTGGAATTTTCTTACATATATTCTTATTGGTGTGATGCGACACAGTACAATACGTACGTTATATAATACGTTAAGACACTATATGATCCGATAAGACAACACAATGGGATACACTGCTGTTTGGAAAATTTAATGCAATGTTTTGCATGCGTCAGATCTATCTGATGCATTAGCCTGCTCTCTTTAGGGCAAGCTGTAAAAAAGACTATGGACAACTGCTTTAATGGGAACAACTCAGAGCCAACTTTCTCCAATAGGTTAAAGCAGCCTTTGTGTTCTGTCCTGTTGCTGGTAGTTTACTGAGGGTTTTTGTAAGAGGATCTAACCCTGTGGGCAGATAAGCTAACCTTTGGAAATGCCATCACTCTCACCGTCTCCCCCAGTAAGTATGCCATTTATTATTATGTATCTTCTTGTCTGTCCTAATTATGTCAGATTTGGTAATGCAGGCTTAATACCACTATCACTGACAGAGCAATTGTACTACCCTATCAATTGGAATGAAAAAGATTTGGAGTATTTCAGTTAACTCCCTGGATCACAGTGACTGCTATTCTCTATATATCAAGTCATGTAGTTTTTGTCAAGGGGACATAGTAAGTGCTTCTCTTCCCCTGACTTTTGGAAAGGCGATCTCTCTTCAAGTGAGGCCAAGTGGGTATATTCTTATAGCATCAGAAAGGAATTGTATTTCCTTATTAATGTGAATGAAAAAGATTTTGTTGATGTATTGAAATCGTTCTGTAAAATTTGCATAAAGAGTATTACTGTGAGGCTGACTACCATATCATCATGTAGTTTTTGTAGAGGGGATATAGTTAGTGCTCTTATACTTATCCCCTGACTTTTGGAAAGGCGATTTCTCTTCAAGTGAGGCCAAGTGAGTATATTCTTATAGCATCAGAAAGGAATTGTATTTCCCTGTCAATGTCAATGAAACATATTTTGTTGATGTATTGAAATCGGTCTGTCAAATTTGCATAAAGAGTATTTCTGTGAGGCTGAATACCATGTCGTGATGTAGTTTGTAGTTTTTGTAGAGGGGATATAGTTAGTGCTCCTCTATTGATCCCCTGACTTTTGGGAAGGCGATTTCTCTTCAAGTGAGGCCAAGTGAGTATATTCTTACCAAAACAACAATTCTGTCTGGAACACATGCGATAAACAAATTACTGTGATATTTGACTGGGACCTAATGGAAGACTTGCATAATGTCTGTATTGGTGATTGAAATGTCAGCAATATTATTAATAGTTGGTTTATAGTTATTAATAGAAAGACTTATGTTTATAATGTTAGTGTGATAAATGTAGTTTGATTAATTTGCGTTGCCCTGTAAAAGTTGTAAAAATGTGTTACTTTATGCTTCGTTTTTACAAGCGTAACAGACTCATTAAAGTAGTCTATAGACACAACCGCTGAATTGGAAAAGTATATACTGCTATTGTCTATGCACCAAGTCATGCAGTCTTTGTAGAAGGGACCTAATATCATCACAAAGGAACTGTGTTTCCTTGTTAATGTGAATGAAAAAGATTTTGTTGATGCCAGATTTGCATAAAATGTGGAGTATTTCTGTACTCTAGTATTCTCATTAGCTTATGTCAAGTCATGTAGAGTTTTTGTACTGGGGATATAGTTAGTGCTTATACCCCCCTGACTTTTGGGAAGGCGATTTCTCTTGAAGTCAGACCAAGTGAGTATATTCTTACCAAAGCAACATTTCTGTCTGGAATTTTTGGAATTTTGCAGTTTAATATTGAGGGGCATCTAGAAAAGTAAATTTACCAGAAAGATTGTTTGCTTGCCAGATGTGATGTACCAGTAGTAACCACCTAACATGGTTACTGTTAATAGAACCCCTCATTTCACTGCATGGACTTGTACAATGCACATGCAGCAGATAAATTAGTGTATGACAGTGACAATTGTTAAAGGGAGACTTGGATAATGTCTCTCAGTTAAATGTTGAAAAAGTCAATTTATTAGGGGGATTGTTTACTTGTCATATGTGGTATACTGTAACAGTATATTTCATGTAGGCCTAGAAGTGGTATAATGTAACAGTAACTGAGATTAAAACATACCAAAATTACTGTTAATTTAAGCATCAATTCACTATATTTGTATGTTGTACTTGTACAACACATTCAACAAAGTATTATGACTGTCACTATTATATCACAGAAAGATTCTCATTATGTCTGCATTATTGATGATGGAGAGAGACTTTTGTTTACATTATTAGTGTGATAATTGTTAGTGTGATAATTGAACAGTTTGATAAGTTTGCATGGTACTATGGAGGTCTTGAGTGTAAAAATGTGTGTTACTTTACCTACGTGTTGTTTATAAATGCAACAGCACCATTACTTAAACAGTCTATTAATGCAGCTGCTTAAATTGAAAAAAAGGTAGACATATTAGATGTAGCCTATATGCACACAAAATTTGGCTGATTTTTCTTTTTTGTCCAGAGTTGTAATGGTAGAACTTTTGTCACTTTGTACATGTACACTTTTACTGCTGATCAGACCATAGATGCTGCTAAAACTTATATAGACATGGCTAAGTACACAAAGCATATTCACAATATGTCAAATGTGTATCTTGCTAGAATATTAGTTGTAGCCTAACCATTTGATGTAAGTATTGTATAGATACTCTACACAACGTTTACACATGTAAAGTGTAATTTTCTTTGTAGTCTGTAGATGTTATCACAGTATTATCACTATTACTGTTAATTTAAAATGTCACTGCTGATCAAGGGATCAGCACTGCTAAAACTCTGCCAAAGACTTTGTCTTCACCAGAGGTAAACAAAATGCATTTCACACAAGTGAAATGTGTATTACTAGTAATAATTGATCTTCTTCCATCAGTAAACATAATCTTTGATCAGCGAATCTCAGAGAGATTGAATGAAAGTTGGGGGGATGTTTCTAATTAATGACAGGCATAAATGTGTAGTTTGTTGTTCACAGAGGACCCTCCAACATCTCTCCCTGTTATGTCAATTCTGGAATCAAGTGGTGGACAA
Organism: Tenualosa thibaudeaui; assembly: GCA_027481765.1. NCBI lineage: Eukaryota > Metazoa > Chordata > Actinopteri > Clupeiformes > Clupeidae > Tenualosa > Tenualosa thibaudeaui. The sequence goes on from JAIFZK010000096.1 coordinate 5,719,147, forward strand.
GGGCCAGAGGTTTGTCTGGCCGAGTCATTTGGGGATACGACCACAAAGATGACAGTGGAGGCTAATGGGAAATCTGAGGAACATGAAGTTTCAAAGGCAGTCCTGTCTACCCAAAGCAAAGCCTACTACTTTGCTTATTTTCAGTCAAAAATAGAGAGCTGCAAACTGCTAGGTAAAGTGGCAGACAGGCAGGAGGAAACCGATGTCCAGCCAGTCATCCCAGGTAAGGCACAGACATCATATGTATGCTTATACATACATGAATGTAGTTTTTTATGTGTGTACCAAAAGAAATTCTGTTATGATTTCATAAAACTTGATCTGGGAAATTAATTATGTTTAAGTCTTATACTAATTAAATGAACAAACGTGACAAGTGTGATAGAAAATGGGTTTTGTGTGCATTAGTTACTTCTAGTAGATGCCTGTTCCTGTATGTTCATATAACCAGTATGGTTTTCTGTTTACAGCCAAGGGGCAAGTTACCTATGGCAAACTGGACTGTGATGACAATAGCACCATTAGACAGCAGTCGGGTTAGTTGACATTTCAGGCTCAAATGTTGGCATCCTAGCAAAACTTTTAATGTTTTAGACATTTTTGCATAGCTTTTATTGCTAGTTTGGATCAAAATCAAATTTTTTGCTAAAGCTTTGTCATTGCATCTGTCTGCCTCGTGCATGGTAATTACGACACAATGTCACCCCTTTATATTAGCTAATCAGAGGGTAATCCATGGTATTACTGCTGAAATATCTGCTATATATTTTTTATGTGACCAAAGATGTTTGTGTTGACCTTTTCAGTGGAGGCACCGAATGAAAAGATTAATTTCATGTCATTGTTGGTCACTGGTCTGAGGATTGTGTTTGCAAAAGCAGTGGCAATTAATGTGATGATGACTGTAAAAGTGCTGGTGCTGTAAAGGTAAGGTTACAATGGACATGGAACCAGTTTATCCTGTTAAGAACTAATTTCATTGCTTGCAGGCAAAGTCCATTATGGTGCTTTTAAATCATAACACACTGGCCATTGGTCAGTTTTCACATCAGCTTGTGATACTGCATTTTTTGCCTGAAAACTAATGATTTTTGGAGGTATCCGCCCAACAGAGATGATTTGTAAAAATACCCCATTGTCATCATTATCATATTTGAACTGATTCCAGTAATATTATAGGATAATATTTATTGTTAACAGCTTCTCTGATTTGTATAGTATTGGCCTGGAAATATATATGTGCATGGGTAAAATACATTATTTATTGTTAATTAACAAATTATAGTTAACTGAAATAATAATTTCTTTATGTTATTATATGGTACAGACTTTCAGAAATACCACTTTAAAATCTCAGATTTACTTTATTCGAATCATTGACATGACCCCTGTTTGGATTTTTCTGTGTTTTTCTGAACAGAGCAAAATTGCTGTGGATCAGTTAACATGATTCTCCAGGCTGATCTGCAAGTAAATCATGTTGCTCCTGTACAGTTAAGATCTGTTGGATGGACAGACAGCACATTTAGCCTACAATAGTTTTACAATTTACATAGATTCATAATTACAATAGTTTTCTATATACAATACAACTAGTATACACAATTTAAAGTGTGCACAGCTTATAAACTTCTTTGTCATGAGCCTTTGAATTTTTTAAAATTCACTCTTTGATTACCTGTAACTTTCACTATCATTCTATAATATACTGTTTGTTTAGCTCACAACTGTCATTGTAAGATCATTTTATATTTTTATTGTAAGATCTACTAAGATGTGTATTTCTAGCAAGTGTCGCTTGACTGTCTTTGTTTGATTTTAGGCAACATAATAAATTGCTCTTCATAATGTTATGAGTTAATAAAAATGCGGTGGAAACAATGAGTCACCTTAGAGCACCCTAAACCACTAGTTTAACTGCACAGCAGCAGCAGGCGAACCCTCAAACCACACCAGCAGATAAGAATCTGCTGCAAAGCTACGTTTCCAAGAAACGGCAAGGGAAGTTGAGCTCATGAGTGCATGGGCCTGCAAAATCATGAATGATAGAGTGCAAATGCACAAAGATGTTGTCTTCATAACAGCAAATACTATGCATACTACCATACTATTGATGCCGCATCTGAGAGATGCTTTTCATATTACAAATGTTTGAAAAAATCATGTATAGTAAAGCCAATCAAGACTTGACCTCACACACCCGATCATACTAACTAGATGAAGTAACTGGATGCACTAACTTGTATGACTTCAGCTTTACCAAGGCAGTAATCAGAACTTTGAAGGGGGCACTATTCAACCAATCTCAAAAATGCCATCATAAGTTGTCTGGAAAGTTGTTACACTGCACTGTTAGTCCTTGAGCAAGACCCACAAGTTTGTGGCAGTAAGTCTCATAAGTGTTGTTGGGCAAGTTGTGCCACCCTAGAGTTGAAAAATATGTGATAGCATTGCATTCAGGGTAGCTTTTTGTGTGTTTTTTGTTATCAGCTTGTTTATGTCTATTATAAGCATATGGAGAGTTATATTACAGGTCAAAAACAAATAGATATTCCCACAAAACCTTTTTTTGTTTACATTAAGGCAATATTTTTTTTCTTTTGTATTGCAAGTTTTTAGAAATGCCTGTGGACAATTCTGTCACATTCATAACGACAACACAATGCCATTTGATATGATGTGAATGATTGCATAAACTCTGAGCATTCATTCTTCTTGGTTGTAGAACAAATTTTATGAAACTTTTTGTATAATCATTTGTATCATACAAATACCATGGCATTTTGTTGCCGTTATGGACGTGACAGTGTACTATAAGGGTAAACAAATTAAACTGCCTTACCTATATATTTTCTAAAAACCTACACCCTATGATTCAATGTGCCCACCTTCTTCCACACCAAGGACAATGTGTAGTCATCTGTAGTATTTGCACTGTATTGAAATGCATTGCTTTTCAATATACACCCATGGGGCTGAAATATGTGGTGCATTCTAACATTGTTAATGTTAACATTCAGCATAGCCAGACTTTTCATAATACTTTGGCCAGTAGAGGTGTACTGTAAACCCCCCTAGCCCATGTCTTAAACGTGCATGCATATTATGGGATATTTCAGTAGATAATGGCTCATCTGCATGTGAGAACAAAGTATTTCAGAAAACTTACAATACAAAAAACTATTGTCTTAATGTGAATTATCAGCTGGGGAAGTTTTGAGGGGATATGTCCCCTTACCGTACTCACCCACAAAATCCCTCCATAGGCTTATAATGGGTATAAAGTGGGTGATAACACACAAAAATGCAATGCTATAATTTAGTTTCTAATTCTAGGGTGGCATACCACTCCAAAAATCACTATGTGCCTTACTGCCTTCAGATGGTACTGACCAACCCTCTGGCTCAAGGACTATGCGTACAAAGGCTAAAAGAGCTTATGTATTGGATGCCAGCAAGTCTAGCTGTGCATCTGTGTAAAACTCCTCCCAGTGCCTTATGAGACGCGCTAGTCCGTGGACTGGCAGCCTGGGCTTTTCAGTCAGCTGGTTAGCATGCATTACTCTGATGTTGCTGGGACATCATGGGTTTAAGCCTGGGGCTGATATTTGCTGATATGATGCTGCATAAATGGTGCAAAAATGGATGGGACGAGTGCATGGAAGTTCATATTTTTCTCTGCTAAATTGCTCACGGGGTTCTCAACATACAGATAACATCTACATATCATGTTAAACTGCGCTTCCCAAAGGTATTAGTCACTAGTTGCTGTGATGAATGTAACTTTGAATTTACATCAAATTTACATCAAATTTTATGTTTACATTCTGCAGATCTACGTCTATGGACACCCATTTTTCTCAGTGCAACAGCTCACCACCTCTTTACACATGGCAAACCATAGAGCCTATTAAAATAAGCACATAAGCACGAGAACATAGCGGATTCATTGGTATAAAGCACCTATGAAATTAGACATTTCTGAGTAATCCAATTTATAAATCACAGAAATATCTGCAGTCTCCAATGCATCACACCAGAAATCATTTTTAAAAGTGAAAAGCCACATTTAGGCCAGTTTTTACTAAGTGCATTGATAGATACTTGTTACGATCTTAGTAGGCTTTTAAGTAATACAGTCACTGGCTTATTTAGATGTTAGGCTACTATAAAAACATGATCGTGATCATGTTCTTTTTTGTAGTCATTGCACATTTGCATTGCTTGTCATGATTCTGTTCCCGGATACCTTGGCCACCCACTGGACTAAAGCTGCATTGCACCTTCTTTGTTTGTATCTCCCATGTGCTTCTGTCCTGTCTGCCTGCCCTGACCCTTTCTCCTCCCCTGCTCCACACCTATTCCCCATGATCCTGTTCCCCGTAATGAGTATTAGCTGCCTCCTGTTTGTCTTAGTGCTCCTGCTCCCTATTTAAACCCTTGTTTGTTCCTTGTTCACTGTCTGATCATCTGACCATGTTCCTCGCTAATATAAGTCTGTATGTAGTCTGCTCACCTACCTGTGAGTTCTGTTTTCCGTGTTTTTACCTGCTCTCGTTTCTCGTGTCTGCCTCGTGGAATTCTTTTGAGTTTTTTGTTTCTTCCTGAACCTTTTGAAGAAGTTTGGATAACTGTCTTGGTACCTTTTGGATGTTTTTGAGTTTTCTCTGTTTTTCCCGAACCCCTGCTTTTTTGATACCTGTTTCTGGAAACCCTTTGTTGGATTACTTGTGTGTTTTTGCTTTACCAAGATCTCCTGAGCTTTCTCCCACTTCGTACTGTTTTTGTATAGTTTTTGCCCATCGTGAAACTACCAAGATCTCCTGAGCTTTCTCCCACAGCGTACTGTTTTGTTTTTGCTCATTGTGAAATAAACCGTGCTGATCTGCATTTGGGTTCCCGTCTGAGTCTTATCGAACTTAACATTGCTGAATTAAAGAGGAGCACAACTCTGGTTTTCTCTTTTGCATGGTTGTTGCATTAGCTTAGCCACAAGCTGTAGGGGGAGCTCCATGAGGAGAAAGAACGCGACAAGATCCCAGTACCCCCCGACCATGCTGCCCCACACATACTCCAATGTCATTCAGTCCACACAACGTTAGCTGTTTTGGCATCGGTTAGCTTCATATATTTGCTAGACTTCTATACTCTTTGGGCATAAACAGGGCTACAAATTGTTCTGCCAAGACAGGCACAGTGTAGGCCAACTTACAATCACAGCAAAGCCAGGTCAGCATCACTTATGCATGCTTCGCGCTCTCAGATTGCTTGCCATTCAGAAAAAGGTTCACCCTCGACCTTCTCGCTCTGTGTCGTTCCTCACGCATCCTACGAGATATTTGAACTACATTGATGGAACTAGTAGGCCTAAGTAAGCACGCATTAAGCCATGAGTAATCAATTCTCCATTTTATCTTTTCCTCCACTTTCATAACTTCTTTGCACATTACATAATAGGCTTAAAATCAGTAATCCATCGTAAACGACGCTGCATACCATTATGCATTATAGCTATCTGCTGGCGCATGTTGGATTTAAAACAAGAGGCCAGTCGCTTCCCAAGAGTTATGTTTGCTTTTTGTCCGTAATGAGCCAGTAGATGTCTCAGTGAAAGTTACAATTTTTGCCCAAAACAGGTCAGTCAACTTAATCAATGAATTCTAAATGGTTTTATGAATATGAAAATGCTGCATAGGGTGTCTTTAAGGGTCCGACCAAGTCATTTTGTGCCAGAGCTTGTTGTTAACTGAAAAATATGACTATGAAGGGGAATTTACAAAATGGTATTCTAGTAATAAAACAGAGAACATGAATATTGTTTTGGCATTTCTGGATGTATCATAAAGCATAAAGTATAGTTTTATGAATATAAATCCCTAGATCCCTAGTGATTTATTTGATCTGTGATATATCCAAATCATATCTGTGAAATATGAGAAGCTGTACGAACATTAACAAGTGAACTCTGCCAAAGAAAGCGTGTTTTTGTAAGTTTATTATACTGTCAAGCACTGCCTACTATTGCAGGTCAACACAATGCCTTTTTGCCTCTCCCTGTGGCCCCCTTGTGGGGAAAAGTAGACGTACGAATACCCAGTACTGTCTATCCTTTAATGTGTAATTGAAGTTTACTGTGATCAGAGGGCTGCCTATTTGAACACTATATAATTATTACAATAAAGTAATCAAGATATAATAAAAAAAGAAAAGAAAACTGTAAAAAATGTTAGCTTATATTTTTGTAATTCCATTATACTGTCAAGCAATCTGTGCACTGTGCAAGCAGCACAATGTGCTATTTTACTTATATGGCATTTGGATAGCTGAGTTTTGAAATTACTTCTAACCCAAAAGCATGTCTGTTTACTGTGTCTAGTAATGTATGAAGTAATGTATGAAGCACAGGGAGAATACAGTATGTGTTTGCCAGCTGCTAGATACACAGAGTGAATTGGTGACCCCTAGCGTTCAAACGGGGTCATCACAAAATGTCACTGGACAGGTAATGGCTGCTTTCGTTATAAATTCAAACCTATGTAGGCTACCTGCAACACCATGTTTTAATATTCTAATGGTTGATACTTATAAAGATACTGATTAATTATACTTCTAATTCTAATTCTAAATCTAATTAATTTGTTATTCAATATTTTGTAATTAGTCTTACAATGTGTGTAGAGTGAAAGTTTTCGTTTGCAGGCAACAGATATTAGTGAATGCTAAGCTGCACTGAAAAATATAGGCCACAGGTGATTGTTGGCTCTTAGGAGCCATAGGCCTACTGACAAAGTAGGCTAATGGGTCAACTGCATGTGTACTAGTCTGTATATCATGTCTTATGAGCCTCTTGTACACAGGCGTGACTGTCAGATAACACTGATGCACATGATTACAATGGAGGTGATTATGCAGTGTACACATGGCGCACAGATGGACGTGTCATGGCGCTCTGTTATGTCTTGATTCAGCTGTTGGATACAAGAAAGCAGTTTTTGGATCTTTTTTTAATGAATGACTAGCTGCATGCTGCATGTGTGTCAGCCTTCCACTAGACCTGACTAAGGTTCCCTTTACAGAGGACGTCTCATCCAGTGACCACCAGTCAATCCTTAGTGTCTGGCAGTTTTCAAGACAGCATCACAGGTTAAAAATGTGTATTTCAATCTTACTTTGTGTACTTTGAAATGATAGCCTATCCATTCTGTTCTTGCTTTTTCTAAGTTACAATAGGTCAGGTTCAAATCAGGTTCAAAAATTGTATTCATAGGCCTAAAATTACATAGGCAAATTTATTGATATTGTGTTAAATGAGTTTCAGAGTAGCCTACTTGGTATCTGTTTGATTCCAACAGTTACATCAATTTTGAGCTTTATTTTGTAAAACACTGTAGGATAAGAGCTTAGGGAGGAATAGGCAGCGTGGCAGGTTTTTTGTTAGGGTATATTGCACTGTGGTTGTCCTCGTCCAACAACAGAGTGATATTTGGATCTGGAATTAAGCTAGTGGCACAGACAAGTGAGTAAAATCATTTTGTTCAACCTTATGCACCAATGAACTACTAACTATTGTGATGTTAGTTGGTTGGTCATCTAAGTTCCAAATGGAGATTCATATAATAAATATTTGCAAATAAGAATATGTAAGTTATGTTATATTTCTACTCTTTTCCTACACTATTTTTTGATAGCATTCCTTAACTACTGGATATTCATCTTTTTGGGGGAATTATGTTAAATTGTTGATTTTGAAGGGTAATGAGAATAGTTTAATTTTGAACATTAATGTGCTTCTGTCAAAGACAATGAATCTGAATCTGAGCAACATTGTTAAGGATTGCTTCAGAAATTGTAATAATAGTTCAGTAAAATAACCTGAGTTTTAATCTAAACATTATAGCCATTCTTCATAAAACTGCTGTAACACCATTCAAATATATGATATCACACAATGCATTCAAATATATGATATCACACAATGCATTTTAAGTGCCAGGGAAGTGCTGTAGTTTTTGGCATGCCACGCAGCTTGGTGTGGATACGGGTGGAAGAAATAAGATTTTGTTTGGACGTGGCACTAAACTGCTTGTTGAATCACGTAAGTCCTCATAATTCATGCTCATATCCACAATGGCCGTATGTTTATGTAATCTATTTGAATTCAGATTCATATTTGACAGAAGTATACTCCTAAAAAGAGTAAAAGCCGCAAAGCCGCAGATTGTGCTAATCATGATTATTTGAGGGTTTGCCAATAGGAATGTCTAAATATCTTTTCAGCATGAACAAGTATGACGTATTGGACATCACAATACCTGCTTTTTGATTCGCTTACTTGGAATTTACGAAAAAAGATAGATAGGCTAATGTTACTTTTGAAACTAAAAATAGGCGGCTTGTTTGAGTGTTTGAGAACATAAAAAATATTACAAAATGATGAAATATTCTACAGTATGTGCTAAATGACCTTGGGAACAACATGGTGTCTGATGAGGTAGTATTTGACAAAGCCCAAGGTACAGTGTGACTTCAAGTGGTGGAGGATATAAAATAATATTTGGAAGTGGCACTAAAGTTATTGTTGAATCAGGTAAGTCTGATTTAAATGTGCAAATAATTTAATTTTGTTTTAAAATCAGAATATTTAAATGAATTATTTATTGTATTATTTCTAAAATGCACATACATAATAGGCTACTCACATGTTCACACTGAAATGGGAATTTGAGTTTTAAAATTCAATTATGATGAAATAAGTAATTAAATCATAATGGTATCCCTGAGAGTATTCAGTTCTTTTCTTTAAAGAATGTATACTGTAAACACAGTGGACTAATGGTTGCTGTTGATAGTTTTTGATATGGTGTATTATTGGGTGTGACTAAAGGGGACAGAATTATCTTTGGACATGGAACTAAAGTGACTGTAGAAACACGTAAGTCAGATATTTAATATTTGCTAAATGTCGTGTTTCATAGGCAAATGCTTAGGTAAGTTAAGATCTCATTTTTCTATCAAAATCAAAAGCACATATTGTATGACAAGTTTGCCTGATAGATTAAAAGTTGAAGACGTTAATGAATGCAAACAGTACAGCAACCTGTTTATGGTAAGCAGTTTCATAGTGTGTGACTGGTGGTACAGGTGGTAAACTAATCTTTGGCAGTGGAACTAAACTTATCATCGATTCAAGTAAGTTTTAGAGATCTATCATACTAGTTCATAATAGTTGTGGTCATTGGCAATTACTTTCATGCTAAAAGAAAAATTAACTACAGCATCACAAACAAAAGAGAATGTGTAGATGGAACTATTCATGGATGAATGGAGGACTGCTTGCTGTGCAAAGGTTTTACTACTGTATTACAGTACAACCATAATTCTTTGACACTATGGCATCCTGCTTAGACTGAAAAGAATCACATATTCTCCTAACCATTTCAGAACTGAAAGAGGTATTTAATGATCTTAACCAGTGTAATTAGCAGTTCTCCTGGACTTGTACCATCTCAGTTTTCAGTATGATATGAGTATCAGTGTGCTGTCTTTATACTCTTGAAGAGGGCGAGTAATAAGAGAATCCACAGTTTTATCCCTGAGATTTAGACATGGCATCCCTCTTTTGGAGAAGAGAAAAGTGACTGATACTTTCAAAGAGATCATTTATCATAATTGCATGTAGAAGTCCAGGGGTGAACTTTAACCTCATGTTGTTGTGAACCATTGAATTCTTACTATAATGCAGATTTCTACACAGTGTGCTTACTTTGTTCATTGGAATTTTGTGGTAAAGACACTACCCTTTGCATCCATTCATGCAACTTATTACAAAAAGGGGGTATTTTAAGATACCGTGTGACTTTATAGAGAAAGACCTCAGGTGATGAAATGCCAATGCAGAAATGTTTTGCATATTGATATGTTAGAAAACTATGCAGTGATATAAGTGCAGTGTTTCATTACATAAAATGACTGCTCATAAGATTCAGAGTACACTATGTCGGGAAAAAAACAGATTGCTGGTTGGGATCTAGAGTTTTTGATGTGAGGCACATCTCAGTGTGAATTCTGACGGAGCAAACAAGATCATATTTGGGCATGGTACGAATCTGACGATAAATACTAGTAAGTCTCTTTTTTATGTTGGCTCAAAAGAGTGCAAAGCCTTGAAATTGTTGCCATATCCCCAAGAGCACACTGCTGTGTGTGTAATTCAAATGACCTAAGAGAATTGCACATTTTGAAACATTACAGTGGAGAAGTTATCTTACAATATCATGCTTAAAGAGTTGAGGGTAGCTTGTGAAGATGAGTAAATGAGGGTTCATAGGTAAGTCTGGAATTTGACATGGTGTTTAGCTTTGTGTGACTACTGACTCAGGAGGAAACAAACTCGTATTTGGAAAAGGCACAAAACTGAGTGTTAAACTGAGTAAGTTTTGATTTTATCTAAATTTCTTATTTCTTCTTTCTTATTTCTATGTGCTAAATATTTGGTACAGTATTTATCTCTGTGTGACATCTAGCATTGGTGCTAACAAGATCATATTTGGCAATGGCACTAAACTTATTGTGCAGTCAAGTAAGTCTAAGTTTTATTTCCTCAGAGAGCTTACGAATAGATTGAAATGCTTTTATACATATGGGAATTAATGAGTGGTTAGTGACATACATAATTGTCATACTATACAACATAAAATAGTATAATTGCAAATATACAATTGGAGGTATTTGCATTGTGATATTATGAGTTTAATCTCAGTTCAGAGTGCAGCATAGCAGTGATGTGTATCAGCTCAGGTCAATATGTTTTTACCAGACTGGGGGTTATAACTCAAAATAGGATGGTGGTCATACTGGACGTTCTATGAAATAATTATGGCTATACTTGTGACTGTTAAGATTCTTCTTTATCTGAATTTCTTAATTAGGAGATGTGGTCATAAATAATCAGACCGTGTTTAGTTAAGACATTCAGGATTTTAGTCATGACAGTTTAACATCCACATGCATGCTCATGTTTGATACATATATACAGTATATGGTTAGGGTTACTTTCACATGTGCTGTATTCAACAATGAATGTACAATCGAGACCAATTAGCCTATAACAGAACACAAGACAAAAAAACCAAACATTTATCATTATAGATAAAATAATACAATATATTAGTGTCCTAATTTTAATATTGAATCAGTTGAATCAATGTTTCATTGTGGAAAAAAAAGAAAGAAAGGGTTGCGTGGAAGAGTATTTGACAGGGACTTAGTCTTGGTGTGACTAGAGATGGAAGTGATAAGATCATATTTGGGAAAGGCACAAAATTAACTATACAGTCACGTAAGTTATATAATTTGTCTTAATCAAGCTGTTTATGATCTGGAGATAATCGTTTGAAGTCATATTATATAATACATTTTGGCATTGTAATTTTTCTATTCTATTCTATCTCTGTCAAGAAAATATAAAGTTAAGCAATGTTGAGCCATTTATGTTGACAAGACAGCATGTGATGCAGGGCAACATAGCGTAATTAATTAAACAATTAAGTCCTGTTTGACTGAGGTGGTGAATTAACTGTTGAAGCAGTACATTTAGCCTAAGGTATATCCCATGGGTTTCATGAAAGTATATTCACAAAAAGGCAGCAGTGCATGCTTTTAATTTTCATTACAATCAAGTATTTTGTAAATTTCCAGTGTTGAGTAAAGTTGAAGAATAAACAGTATGCATTGACCATGAATATGTAGATTGAAAATTGCTTAACATGCCTAATCTTCAAATTAATGTTTGATCATACAGCAAACAGTATTAGTCTGCACAGTATTTGACATGCACTGGCTTATAGTGTGTCAGGTCAAGGAGACTACCGAGTCTTATTTGGGACAGGCACCAAACTAAGTGTTGGGGCAAGTAAGTTGGAAATGTCTTCTAGAATATGTATCTATTTTTATCTTTTACTGAAATGTAATAGAAAATTAGTCTGTCAGATTTATGACATATAGTGTATTAATCACAGTGAGTTATGTGATTGTTGAAATGGATACATCTGATATTTAATTTTGCCTGATAAGTGGGAAACTGATCAGTTCTCAAAAAAAGTATTCATATTTATCATGACAAAAAAATATGAACTAGAAACATTAATACAACTGATAAAATAATGGCCTAAAATAAATATATTTATTATTAGTATATTGTATTTTATAACACTGGTATATGAAGTTGTTCCATCATTCTATGATAAAATAGTGTAATATCCAAATGCAGTCAGTACAGCAACCTGTTTATGTCAGGCAGTTTTGTAGTGTGTGAATACTGGTGCAGGTGGTAAAGTAATCTTTGGGAGTGGAACCAAACTCATCATACATTCAGGTAAGATTTATAGTAGACTAGTTATGGTCATTGACCGTTCCAGTAAGATAAGAGCTGTATAACTCTTAGCTAAGACTTGAGTAAACTTTTATACATGTAAGTTTCTATGTGCAAACAGAGATTACCAGTGCTGAACAAAAGTCTGTGTTGACATTGTATTACAGTTGAAGTCCCCGTAACATTAATTTAGAGTTGAGGCGAGCAATGTGTTTGTTATGGATGATACATTCACTTGCTATAATTTGGGGCATTGTAGCCACTGGCAGCCAAGCAATTGATACTTTCAAAGAGATCATTTATCACCATCATAACTCCATGTATAAGTCCAGGGGAGAACTTTAACCTCATGTTGTTATGAACCATTGAATCATGCCTAGAAATATTAATACAACTGATAAAATAATGGGCTAAAATAAATGAGTATATTGTATTTTATAACACTGGTATATGAAGTTGTTCCATCATTCTATGATAAAATAGTGTAATATCCAAATGCAGTCAGTACAGCAACCTGTTTATGTCAGGCAGTTTTGTAGTGTGTGAATACTGGTGCAGGTGGTAAAGTAATCTTTGGGAGTGGAACCAAACTCATCATACATTCAGGTAAGATTTAAAGATTTATAGTAGACTAGTTATGGTCATTGACAGTTTCATTAAGATAAGAGCTTTAAAACTCTTAGCTAAGACTTGGGTGAGCTTTTATACATGTAAGTTTCTACGTGCAAACAGAGATTACCAGTGCTGAACAAAAGTCTGTGTTGACAATGTAAGTTTCTATGTGCTAAATATTTGGTGCAGTGTTTATCTCTGTGTGACATCTAGCATTGGTGCTAACAAGATCATATTTGGCAATGGCACTAAACTTATTGTGCAGTTAAGTAAGTCTAAGTTTTATTTCCTCAGAGAGCTTACGAATAGATTGAAATGCTTTTATACATATGGGAATTAATGAGTGGTTAGTGACATACATAATTGTCATACTATACAACATAAAATAGTATAATTGCAAATATACAATTGGAGGTATTTGCATTGTGATATGAGTTTAATCTCAGTTCAGAGTGCAGCATAGCAGTGATGTGTATCAGCTCAGGTCAATATGTTTTTACCAGACTGGGGGTTATAACTCAAAATAGGATGGTGGTCATACTGGACGTTCTATGAAATAATTATGGCTATACTTGTGACTGTTGTGACAGTGTTTTGGTTTTTGGAGGGCAAAAACCTCTTTGTCTTTGGGCAAGGAACTCAACTTTATGTTGAAACAGGTGAACAACTGTATTTGCTCTGTTTAAGAATGCTTAGACTCTGGTTTGATCTTTGGTCAGGCGTACTTTTAAAATTTGTCATTAAGTCCATAGTAGAGTGATTAATTGTCCATTTTATTTGGACAACGCCATTGTTGCTTTTTACTGTAAATAGCATGTGAGAGTGGGACAATTTGTCTCTTACAAGCACATCCATGATGTAGTGTTTGTCTTAGCAGTATATGTCATGGAGCATAGTGTAGTGTGTCAAGTACTTCAAACTATAGAATCTTTTTTGGGAGTGGAACAAAGTTGAGCATTGAAACAAGTAAGTTTCAGATGTAATAACAGAAGCAATAACAGTTAAAATGTGTCCCATTGTCATGAAAGTAAAATCTATACATTTTGGTAACACTTATCTTAACAAATACACCTAAAGGGTTTGTGTTTAAAAAGTGTGACCATACATGTGAAATAGGCACTATTGCAGGACCAAAACCAAGCTTAGGCAGACTAGCAGATTAGTAGTTTGTGATATGGTGAGTGTGACAGTGTGACTGGAAATGAGAAAATCATATTTGGTAGTGGCACTACAGTACTGGTCAACTCAAGTAAGTCGCACATTATTAAAAAAGTTAAGCATAATTTTTGACAGCTTAAGAAATAAGTAGCAGTTATAATGTGTCCTTTTACATTTCATTCAGACATATGTAACATTCTTTTATATAATAAGACAAAAAGACTCTCTTTTAAGCTTAACGTCTTACATAGAGTTGCACTGCATTCCTTTAGTTTTAATAATCCAGTGTATTTGTCATGGCAGTGCTGTGTATTTGTCATGGCATGAAGTGGAGCCTCTAAGCTCATCTTTGGAAATGGTACTAAACTTGTTGTTAAGTCAAGTGAGTAGAAAATTGTTTTTCTTCTTGGAAATTGACGTACTCCCATCCTTGAAGTACTTACTCTTGAAATACTTACTCTTACTCTTGTAATACTCTTGAAATACGCATGAATTATTGATACCTTTCTGATTGCACTTGTTAGGTGTAATTAGGGATCAAGTGAACTTGTTTGTGAGCACAATATTTGTGTGGTTGATGTTCAAACTGATGTTTGAATGTATAGCAGTATTAGGCTGCACAGTATTTTACATGTATCGGAATATAGTGTGTCAGGTCAGCTACCATTTTCAACTACCGAATCTCATTTCACAAAACTACAAAACTAAGTGCTGACAGTCTCTCACATGTACCTGTCTCACATACCTGTAGCGTAATAATCATAGCCAGTTATGGACAGAACACTGAAGTGATTGTTGAAATAGATACATCCGATGGTACATTTTGCCAGATCAGTGGCAAACTGATCAGTGCTCAAAAAAGTTATTCATGTTCATCTTCAGTAAATATATGAACTAGAAATGTTATAAATATTATAAAAAAACAATCTTTACTCTTGTCATGGTGTTATATATCATTCTTTATTATTCTAGATAGTCAACAGTAACCTCTAAAATTCCAGTGCATGCAGTCAATACAGCAACCTGTTTATGTCAGGCAGTTTTGTAGTGTGTGAATACTGGTATGGCTGGAAAAGTAATCTTTGGGAGTGGAACCAAACTCATCATACATTCAAGTAAGACTTAAAAATGTATTGCACTAGTTCAGAATAGTTATGGTCATTGACAATTTTATGACAATATCAGCTGTACACCTCTTAGCTAGTTTAGAGTGAACTTGTACACATATAACTTTCTATATGCCATTAGAAAGTTACACATACACATTCAGCATGCATAGGCAGACTATGCTGCAGCAGATTGGTAGTTTGTGATATGGTGAGTGTGACTGTGTGACTGGAAACAACAAAATCATATTTGGTAGTGGCACTACAGTACTGGTCAACTCAAGTAAGTCTCACATTATTAAAACATGTTAAGCACTGTTTTTGACAGTATAAGTAATATATATATAACAATTTTAATGTGTCAAAGATATGATTGCTCCATTTGCTACAAATTCAGAACATCAGTGACATTCTTTGAAGATAATACTCAATACTCGCATAGCGAGACTTTTTTTTAAGCTTAATGTCATGCAAAGAATTGCACTGTTTTGCTTTAGATTGGTTTAAATGACCCAGTGCTGTGTATTTGTCATGGCGTTAAGTGTTGTGTGACTACTGGTTCTGGAACCTACAAACTCATCTTTGGAAATGGCACTAAGCTTGTTGTTAAGTCAAGTGAGTAGAAGATTGCTTTCCTTCTTGGAAGAGGACATATAACTAAAACTAAACCTCTGAAATATACACTGATAATTAATACCATTCTGACTGCATTTGTTGGGTGTAACTGATGTTCTTGTGTGCATCATGTATTCTAGTATAAAATGACTATGTTGTCTTAGTGTTTACCAGTTCATATTGATATACATATTAGTTAATTTCTTACAATGGCTCACGGTCAGATAAGGATTTATACATGGTACAACACATAGTGTGAGGACTACTGCAGATAAAATTATCTTTGCGCATGGAACTAAGCTGCATGTAGAAACAGGTGAGCATAATATAATATAATTACTCATTAATGATAATTAATCATTTGGATTATTGAAGTATGCAGTTTGTTAATGGTGAAAGTGGTATCATATCAGCAACATACTTTGACAGGACTATGTTATTGTAGTATGATGCTATGTAGTGTGAAGACTGGTACTCTTGGGAAAGTTATCTTTGGCAAGGGTACCATGCTTAATATTGAAACAAGTAAGTATATAATTTTCAGAATAATGTCTGATAACATTTAATGTCATTTAATGACACTTTAATGTCATGGTTATTGGGGTTGCCTGTTGTACATGAGACATTTTAGCATAAAAAAGTGGTGCGTGGCAACTTACAGCTCTAAAAATGTGTTTAAAAAATAATATTCAGATATGGTTGTTTTATACTTCAATCAGTAAAATCAGTAAAAATGATTTATAAGGCATTCAAAAGCAACAGATTCACAGTGTAGTATTTGATATGATGTCAGTCTTTGTGTGAATCAAGGAACAAACAAGATTACCTTTGGCAGTGGCACTAAAGTAATTGTGGAATCACGTGAGTTTTAAAATATTATGGTCATATTAAGAATGTATTGATGATTTAAATTAAGAATCTCTATTTCTATCTTTAAATTGGGTCTATCTTTAAATTATGCAGCATTTTAATATGTACTATATGCTTCAGTTTATAAAACAGTAAAAGAGAAATATACTATAAAATGTTACACAAAAGTCAAAATTCAGTATAAACCATTATGGGCTTTTCAGAGTAGAAGACTAATATGTAGAACTGCAGTCTTCTCTTGGAAGTTAATGTACTGCAGTTCAATGTTGTGGGACAGCTGATTCTACTGGAAGAATTTTCTTTGGTCATGGGACCAAACTATCAGTTAGTGGAAGTGAGTACTATTCTAGTCTATTACTTCTACTATACTAGTCTACTACTATCAGAGTATGATGGGAGTATAATATTTATCACTCTTTGTATACCCAGGGCAAAGCTTTTAGCATGCATGGTAGTAAAGAAAAATACAAAAATGAAGTAATTAAATACTTTAGTTTGTGTACTCTCTTGGGTACAAAATCGTTAAAGGAAGCTTGCAGTTCTACTAATGTGTAATTTCACAATACGTAACATAACATACATACATAACAAATATAAATATATACATTTATAAATATATAAATGTTTTTTGATGGAGATATAGCTTGCGTACTGTCAGTATTTGTAGTGGTCTATACTTCAGTGTGACTACTGGAGGCTTTGAAAAGATCATATTTGATACTGGTACTAAACTGACAGTGCAGTCACGTAAGTCTGATTTAATTTGCTCTCACTTTAGTTGGTTTCAACGTAAAATTATTCTCCTGATCAAAGTCACGGCATCACATTACTTTGATATTTGATGCAAAAGACAGAAAAAAGAAGACACATAATGTAAAAAAAAATGTGAGGTGAAGATACAGTATGTTATTAAGAGAACACACTATATCATATACATACTGCAGGCTAATTTTACATTCACTCAAGTTAATGTTGTGAGGGGGAATGATGTGTGTATTCTGGTGGTAGTAAACTCACCTTTGGCCATGGAACTAAACTGTTCATTAATTCTGGTGAGTCTTTTGACATTTCTTTTCTTTTCAGACCTGTAATGCACTTATATAGCTTATATTCAAATAACTGACATGTTTTAATCTTCAACTCTTCAGGTATTATCATACATAGGAAAGAAGCATAAAAAATGGTCAGGGCAAAATTTTTAATAAGACGGATATATATTGTTTTTTTTTAAAAGCTAGAGAACAGTAGCCTATATTTTATAACATTTAAATATATTTTCACAAATCAGGTTGACTGTCTGTCTGACTGTAATATACATGTCAAATTGGACAGATTAAGGATATAGTTTAATGTAGTTAGGTTTAATGCAGTGTTGATGCTAGGAAGATTATCTTTGGTAAAGGGACCAAACTTTTAATTCATACACGTAAGTCACCATTATACACAAATAACTTTATTCCTTTACATTTAGTATTTTAGCAGCAACAGTTATCAAAATGCCTTCACTTAAATTCATCAAATTCATGATGAAATTTATCAGTCTTGCAACAGCAAAGATTGCATGAGAGAAGCAGCTCAAAGATGTAAGAATGATTGTGTTCTATTTGTTACTAGGCCTTTTTTGTGCTGATATTCACTGTTACCTTGCAATTAGTTTGTAACTGTCAGCATTTGCTAAAGTAGAAACAGGGTAGACATCAAACTTTTATGTATGGTGACAGACACAGTGTGAATGATGTTGGGCAGAAAATGATGTTTGGGCATGGAACTCAACTTCATGTAGAGACAGGTAAGTATATCAAAGTGATAAATAATTTGGTTAGGCCATAAATGACATGAGTGCATGTTAAATCCTTAATCTTTATTTTAATAGTTTATACCTAATATACCTATATAAGTTTATACCCTTTAAAATGTTTACTTTTGGATCTTAGCCCAAATTGTTGATGTAATGTACCAGTCACTAAGAAGATAAGACAACTCCAAATAATAAATAATAATTTCTCTGAATAGTGTAAAATCAGGTTTGACCCTGTTGACCCATGTTTGACTCAGCAGTATTAGGTATGAAGTATAGGGTAGTGTGTCTACTGCATCAAACAACAAAATCTTATTTGGGAATGGCACAAAGTTGACAGTTGAAGCAAGTAAGTTTTAGATATTTTCAAAAACTGTTACAAAAAACAATTACAACAGTTTTCACTGTCATATGGAAATAAGATATCCAATTATTGATAATTATTACATGAACCTGCATGGACTTGTTGTAAAGCTGAAAGGTGGATATCTGTATGGTGAATTGGATTTTAGTAAAGGAAAATAAATTACATTTGCAGCAAAGAAGAACTGAATACATTTAAACAATAAACAAGAAATGTAGCCTAGTATCAGAAGGTGACTTGTACTCAATTCAAGTAATTGCAGAGTAGTGTGAATTTCATTTACATTTACATCTACATTTAGGCATTTAGCAGATGCTTTTATCCAAAGTGACTTACAAAAGAGGATAACATTCAAGCTACAACACAATGAAAGAACAAATAAGGAGTGCATATTGCTAACATAGAAACTGCACCATTTTATGTTGAAAGTGCAATAGTGCAGAGAAATGAAATTGTTAAGTGCATTCTCAAAGTTTACACCAGGAGATATTCTTGGAAGAGCTGGGTCTTCACGAATTTCAGGCAAGTACTTAAACCAAATAAGAAAATATTGTAAAGCATGGCCAAATGCAGTTTGCTGCTCTTTGTATTTGTATTTATCTATGCTATGCTTCATCGAGTAGTTAATGATATGATGAGTGTGACAGTGTGACTAGCAGCAACAAACTCATATTTGGTAGTGGCACTGCAGTACTGGTCAACTCAAGTAAGTCCCACATTTTTGACAGATGACATGTTTTTCCATGTAAAATTAGTTACATTAGTTAATTAGTTGCAAGTTGATGGAGTTGCATTTCATTCAAAGCATGAGTGACATGGTGCCAAAATATTATTTGTTGGAAGAGCTCGTTAGATCTCTCTTAGATCATTTAAGTCTCTGCTAATGGATACATTTATACTCTTGAGTTGTGGTGATGCAGTGCCAAGTATTTGTCATGCTGTTCAGCTTTGTGTGACTGCTGGTGGTGGAAACTACAAGCTATTCTTTGGGAGTGGTACTAAGCTCTTTGTTGAACCAAGTGAGTAAAAAATAAATATAGGCTATGTTTTGACAAGAAAGAGAAAAAAAATGGTAACAATTCCATTCATTATCTATTTATGCCACTTTGAATGTGAACTGTCACTTAACTGAAGGGTTGTGAACACAGTTTGAGGATTCCTGCCTGAAATTACTATGTTGTGCAAGTATGCCCCAGTTTTCAAACTATACTGGTGGATTTCTCAAAATCTGAAAATTAACAAGGTTTTATGACAAGACACAGTGTGATCACACAGAATAGTTTTTGGGCATGGAACTTCTTTGTTTGAGATCATCAAAATTAATATGAATTACAAAGTTTGGAGGATATAATTGTTTAATATTAACATTTCAACAGTATGAAGTCATAGAAGCATTATAGGTAAAAATGATATTGTGCTGTAGTGTTATATTTTCGCAAATACTGGTACTGTTGGAAAAGTTATTTTTGGTCAAAATACCAGACTTTATATTGAAACACGTAAGTGTTTGCTGTATCAAAAAATTTTAATTACTATGTACTATTTGCTACATGGGTCATTGGGATCAAAACGCTTCCATTGATTACAACTGAACTAAGCCTTCACAAATAAATTCTAATTATTGATGTGATTTTTTTAAGAAGTTTTGAAGTTTATAAAATTATTTTAATGTTAAAAATAGTCAGCAATAAATAATTCACAGTTGTAATGCAACATGAATGCCTCATACCAGTGGTTGTGGTATTTGACATGATGTTAGTCTTAGTGTGAATCAAGCTAACAAGATTATCTTTGGCAGTGGTACTAAAGTGATAGTGGAATCACGTGAGTTCCACATTTTCTTTTTCTTTTTCATTTTTCAATTATGCATCAGCAATTAAAAAAAAAAGTCTTACATAGTAGCCCTTTTACATTAAGGTCTTAATATTGTAGGCCTATTGAAATAAAAATAAATTCTAATCTCTACAGATATTGCCAGGAAAGCCATGCAATGACATTTCATTCAATAGTGAGAAAATGTATAAAACTGTGGATCATTAAATCAAATTGGTTAGTTAGTAGCTTTCTTTTCTGGGCTGTGTTGCAGATTGAGAACATGTAGTTGTTTATGTAATGATGTTTAGTGCTGTGTGGATTCGAGCAGCAGTAGGAAAGTTATCTTTGGGAAAGGGACCAAATTAATAATTTATACAAGTAAGTAGCCACTTAGGACAATGACTGTGTTATTGTCCTAATTTGTGTTGTTGCATTGTTTCTGAAATACATTCTTTTCCTAATAAGATGTGATCCTCATAATGTTTAAATTTCAGCATACAGTATAGTAGCCTACTGGCAAAAGAATTAACAGTCTTAGATGATGGCTTTTTTTGCAGTAGGTTCGCTATTATGAGCAAGCACAAAAATAATGCTATGGTAAAAAGTGTTTGCTCTATGGTGTCCTGTAATAAAGTATGAAAAATAACACTAGGCCAGCTGATCCCAGAGTTTAAAAATGAAACAAATTTACAATTTATTGATGAAATTGTGTTGTAGTTTATTGTGATTGACAGTATGATAAACAACTAAAATGTCTGCATAAGCCTTCATGTTTTCAGGCAGTTGTACATTTTGTTTTATATACCTGAGACAAACTTGTCTGTTATCATGCACTGTTTGGTAATTCAATTAGAATACTTGAATGGCTGAAGACAGTGTAGGTTTGCTTTAGCTACTAGCATATTGAACAGTATTGTTGATTAAACCCTTTTGTATCCTGCAGATATCACTAAATACTAATTCTAATTATTCCAATAATTCTAGTATTTCTGGTATTTCTTTCAACACATTTATAACATGAAAAATACATCCATTTGGATTCTTTCAAAAGCTTTTCATAGAAGAGTAAAGAGTCAGTATTTGATGTGGTCTATACCTCAGTGTGAATACTGGAGGGGTTGACAAGATCATGTTTGGAAGTGGCACCAAATTGATTGTGGAGTCACGTAAGTTTGATGTACATCAGCTCTAATGTCAGTTTTTGATATTTAGATAAACTTTAATAGCACAGTAAATTAGAAATTCATCCAGGCTGAAATACCTAAAGTATGATATTCATAAAAAAAAATAAAAATAGGCCCAAAAATATGTGTGTGCACTTTAAGCACACTTGAGATGTTACATTACTGTTGCATTCTGCAAAAGTATGTTTGGTTCAGTTGGTAATTGATGGACAGTTGGCAAGATTTACCTCTAAGTTAATGTCTTGGGGGGAAGTGGTGTGTGTATACTGGTGATAAGATTACCTTTGGTCATGGAACTAAACTACTTGTTTATTTTGGTAAGCTGCCTCTGCATTACTTGCCTTTGTTGTTCCTTGTCATAGTTCTTCAGTCACTGGACATCTTTTTAAAATGTTATTAGTAAATAGTTATTAGTAAATGGCCTTAAAATCTTCTTCAGATATCAATAGAGACATATATAAAAAAGAGTGAGAAAATAAAAAAATGTAGCCAAAAACAATATTAAAAACATCTAATTTTTCACGTATATTGAGGAATGAGTTGCAGCAACTAATTGGTCACCTGTTCAGTGGTCTGCCAAGGGTGCAATACCCAATGCTTTGAGTCCCTATTTCAATAAAAGTGTCTGCTAAATCATGCTTACCTTAAATATTATACTGAGATGATATTTTATAAATCAGGTCAAAAGGTTTTCTTGTCTTTGCAGGCAGGGCATTTGTTTTACAAATTTAACCAAAGTTGTTTATGTAGTGAGGTTAAGTGCTGTGTGAATGCTGGTGGTGGCACAAAGCTTATCTTTGGGAAAGGGACAAAACTTTTAATTCATACAAGTAAGTGAACAAGTATGCATTAAATAAACATACTGTTTTCCTGTACTTAACTTCAAGTTTGTTTAACATAAACGTTTAATAGTAGAGCTGGAACAGAACATTCACTCCTGTTAAGAAAGCCAACATAGGTTTTGAGACAGCTAGATAAGTCTGTGTGAATAATGCTGGGACTAAGATTACATTTGGTAAAGGGACTCACCTTCTTGTGGAAGTAAGTAAGTAATGTTTTACTTGTTTAAAAGAAAGATACATATATTGTATTATTTGTAGGACACACATAGAGAACTATTTTAAGGCCATTACAGCACACTAATTAGGGCATTGCAACTAGGCTATTACAATGAAAACCCTCGCACCTAAAGATGAAGTAAAGTCTAAAGATACATTTACACCAGATTACTTAAAGGGTGGTAGTTCATCACATTATAAATATAGAAGTTTATAGATGTGAGAGTGAAAGTACAGTATATGATTTTTAAAATGACATTCGATTTCAAAGAGAGAGTTTGTACAAACATTCTCTAGGGTTTTTTTTATAATGTCTTTCTCAGTGAGAATTTAAATGTTACTAAATACAATTCTCATGAAGTAGTTAAAAATATGGACATGATGGAAAATCATGGAAAGAATAATGGAAAGTCAGTACTTTCACGTTTTTGGCATGGCATCTACCTTAGTGTGACTAGTCAGAGCGGATATAAAATCTTCTTTGGTGCAGGAACTAAACTTACTGTGGAACCAGGCAAGTGAAATTCAATTAAATAGGGAAATGTGTATACAGAGTTTGCTCTGAGGGACATGAGATGCTGATATTTTTTCATTGACCTAAAACATTTCACGACTATCACAAAAATGTAAAATTTATTGATGATATCAATTACAATATCACTGTATGATAAAGACCTTAAATGTTATCTGTACCAGCGTTCAAGTTTTCAGGCAGTTGTAATTTGTATTTTGCAAAGCCTACCTGAGACAGACATTTCTGTTAGCATGTACAGTTGCTTGATAATTCAGTTAATTCAGATAATTCTTTTGTGGTGTTACAGATAAATAATAATTCCAGGTATTTTTCCAATGCTTTAACCATAAACCCAAAGACAAATCCATCAGGGATCTTTTAAAGATTTTCATAGAGGTTTTTGTATTTAGTTAGTATTTGATGTGGTGTATAGCTGAGTGTGAACGCTGGAGGGGTTAACAAAATCATATTTGGAAGTGGCACTAAACTAAGTGTGGAATCACGTAAGTTTGATGTACTTTGGCTAAAACATATTTTTTCATTTTTAGAATTATATTAACAATGGTATTGAGTGTACTGTAATTTACATAAAGTATTTTGACCCAAACATTTGCCAAATTTTAAGATCATACAAGGCAGATTACTATTTCATTATACAGCAGCATGTTTGGTTCAGTTGGTAATTGATGAACAGTTGGCAAGATTTACCCCTAAGTTAATGTCTTGAGGGGAAATGGTGTGTGTATACTGGTGGTAAAATTACCTTTGGTCATGGAACTAAGCTACTTGTTTTATCTGGTAAGTTGTCTCCGAATAAGTTGCTCTTCTTGTTTCTTGTCAACAATTAACTCATGTAATTGTCTGACAAATGTTTGACTTTGTTACATAAAATGTAACTGATATCAATAGACAGCATTTGAAAAAGATAATAAATATATAGATATAAAATATATATAAATATTAAAAAGTGTCACACAAAAGCTATATAGCTATATTTCAGAATATAAGTTAATTCTTCCTAATTTATTGAGGAATTGTGATTGGCAGAAGTACCTAATCAATTCTCACTGTGGTGAGTCCTTTGACTAAATGCATCCACCAATCCACTTATCTTAAATATATTTCATTGCATTGAGCATTTCTATAGACCAGATTTAAAAGTCTTTTCAGGGCTGTTTTACAAATTATAAATAAGGTTGTTAACGTAGTAAGTTTTAGTGCTGTGTGAATGCTGGTGGCGGCTTATCAAAACTTATATTTGGCAATGGGACCAAGCTTATAATTCATACAAGTAAGTGATCACTATGCACTAGGTAACCATACTATTGTCCAGTAGTTGTCTTGTGTTATTGAGCATTGAACTGTAGATCTGAAACAGAATGGTTACCTCTGTTATATAAGTCTGTGTGAATAATGCTGGATATAAGCATACATATATTTTGTAGGACAGGGGCATTACGGTGCAAACCCTGTATTAGTCGGAAGATTACAAATTAATTATAGTGCTTTCCACATTATTTTATTGAGATTTATAGACCATGTTGTCTATGTAAAAATGGTAATGGTAATGGTAATGTCATTTCAATGTTAGAGGTTGTGTATACATTCTCTGGGGTTTTAGTTATGATGTCTTTCTGAGTGTGAATAACCAAGGATTTAAGATCATATTTGGTCAAGGAACTAAACTGACTGTGGAATCAGGCAAGTAAAATACAATGGTACTGGGAATATACATACATAGGTTCAGGAATTACTACTACAAAATGTTAATTGTTTTAAAAAATATATATCCTGGGAAAAAAAGACTATGTAACAAATATGTGTTGAAAGTGTTGAAATCATTTGCCTGCATGACAGCAAGTCAGCCATGTGCTGATATCTGTCAAAAGATTATATGTTAATGGAGAATTTAGATGTTACGATGACATGCAAATCCATTCTTGTTAAAGAGTTCAAAATACAGCCATGGTGGAAAGCATGTGCATGTTGTCTATAGTTCCAGGTTTTTGGCATGGCAACTACCTTAGTGTGTCTAACCAGGGTCGAAATAAGATACTTTTTGGTGCAGGAACTAAACTAGTTGTGAAATCAGGCAAGTGAAATCCAATTAAATCTCTTCATTTTTGTGTATGAGGGACATTTGTTGCAGAAGTATTTGTTGTGTAGTAAGATACTGTGTGATGAGTGGCTATGGAGACCAGCTGACCTTTAGCAAAGGAACAAAGCTTTTTATCCAGACCAGTAAGTGATCACAAATAACTTGAAGGATTTCTGTAGAAATGACTGGTAAACTCATATTTTTTTTTACCATACAAAGTTGCACAAATGAGAATTAAATTAAAAAAGAGTGATCTTTGATAACATAAAATTCATAATGTTGAAGTGTACAGCAAATGAAGGAATAGAATTTATGTTGCATGGATTTTGGCATAGTGTCAAGCTTGGTGTGACTGACCAGGGATATAAATTCATCTTTGCTCAAGGAACTAAACTGACTATAGAAACAGGCAAGTAAAATTCACAAAACCATTAATATCCTACATCTTCTGTCTCCATGTTCTGTTTTTGGATATATTATCCAAAGTCAAACAATTGTAGTGCATAAGAACACACTTCAAATATGACAAATTGCAAACTCACGAAAAACATTGATCATTGATGTAGAATAAACATTAAGAGGGAATATCAACCAACTGTTGGGTCTGCATAGTTATGTGGTACATGTTACATTAAATTACTAAATTAACCTATTTCAAACTACATGAAATATGATTAACATTATGTCAAAGAATATTGCGCTATACAACATGCAGTTGATATTTTTGAGTTTTTGGAATGGTGCCTCGCTTAGTGTGACTACTCAAGGAGCACAGAAAATCATTTTTGGACGAGGGACTAAATTGACCGTGGAATCAGGCAAGTTCCAATAAATCTCTTAATTTGGATGTTAGGGAAACCGGGTAGGAAGTGAAACCTTTAAAGAAGCTTTTTAAAATTTAAGTTTTGTAGTGAAGACAAGGGGAGAGTCCTCTATGGACATGGAACTAAACTAATAGTTTGAAAAAGTAAGTGATATGAGATTACTGTATGAAATTATTGATTACATTGCAATAACAATGAATAGAACCAAACTAATAGTTCGAAAAATAAGTGATAGATTACTGTATGAAATTACTGATTACATTGCAATAACAATGAAACTGTGGTCATCATGATTACATTCCTTAAATTACCATCAGAAAATTGAAAATTGAATCCAATTGAATATCATATAAATTGTTACTAACAACATGATATAAGTGTGCAAAAAGCGCACACATAATAGCAGAATACACTATATGTATGTAGTCTGTAGTTCTGGGTATGGCATGTTTCTTTGTGTGACTAGCCAGGGAGGATGGAAGATCATTTTTGGAAAAGGAACTAAACTGACTGTGGAGTCAGGCAAGTGAAAGATCATTAAATCTCATAGTGTGGATTCTTAAAATATGTGTATAGGTCTGCTTTTGTTGCATACATAGGCATTCTGCAGTGAAAGGATTTGCAGACAAAATGACTGTATTAAATATGAAAAGTTTTTGGTCAATAACTGTAAATTTTTAAATTGTCTATGGAAATGACAGATTTCTCTGAGCAAGTATTTTGGGCAGTGTTACTGCAATAATAATGCAGCTTAATAGAATGCAGCATTCAGGTAATTGTGTACAATTTAAAATAGTTCACTGAAACTCTTGACATTAAGTATAGTCTGACATTGACACTCACAATGACAGATTGATAGGGTAATGTTTTGCTGTTATTTAGACCAGTGATTGTAATTAAATGTGAATTGCATAAAAGTGGAATAATCTGTAAAATCCTTAAAAAGTCCATTGCTAAATACTTGCTGAGTGCATGAGTCAGTGCTGTCAGGCAAAACTTTTCTTTGTATGTGGAACAAAGTCTCATCAGAGAATATTACATGCTTGATGTTCGCAAAAAAATGATAGCTTCTTGCAACAGTTTCAGTAATTTAATGAGTTGATCGCCCCGAATTATTCTTTATAAAATTACATGTAAACAAAGTACAAGCATGTGATTTCTGAAATAATGAAAAAGTGCAAGCAATTATATCTTGTCATTAAGATAACTGTCATTGACAGTTAAAATTGATACATATGATGAAATAATTTACAATTATTCTGTAATTGCTCAGTCAGACTTACAAGGTAAATGTTATGAGGCAGAGCAATGTGTGTCTGGTAGCTTTGGAGGGAAAATAACATTTGGTCATGGAACACAGTTAATTGTGCAGATCAGTAAGTGTATCAATTTATTTGTGTTTAATTAGTTGATAATATCTTGATAGATCACTCTTATATACTTTAATGTAAATTTTGTTACGGAATATATATAAAGTAGGTCAGGTACTTGAGGTAGATTAAAATATTAATTCCCTAAAGCTCAGTGCTTGGTGTTTATGTTATGATGCTGCATGGTGTGTGGATTTGAGTGGATATAGCAAGCTTACTTTTGGAAGTGGCACCAAATTACTAATTGAATCTAGTGAGTATAAGTTAAAATCATGCAAGGTGTTGGGTTTGGTTGCCCCAGTTCTTTGCACATTTTTCATATCTAGTTAGATTTCTGTTAAATGAATTTCATCATATTGCACTAAAATCATAATGAATGCAAAAATTAGCTGACTAAGCAGTCATTACCTGAAAATGTCAGAAGAATAGGTTTATGTAAATGGTAAATCAGCTGTCATTTTTGATGAGCCTTAGTGTGACTACTGGGGTGAAACTTATCTTTGGAAAGGGAACCGTTGTAAACATTCAAACAAGTAAGACAAATTCCACACTATACATTGGATTTGGACTAGAGGGACTTAAGTATAGATAAATACAGTCAATTTCAGTTCATTTTGGCATTTTTATTTTTAGCAGATATCGCATCCAATCATACTCTAACTAAGGTGCCAGAAGAACAAACATTAAAGATTGAGAAAAAAGTTTCTCTGCACACTTAGATCCATGCAATTCAGTTAAATAGATTAAAGCAAAGGTTATTTTTAAGAGTGATTTATGAAGTATTCATGTCATAATGTTGCATGATGTATGATATATGTAGGCTACATCTTTTTATGAGATAGATTGAAACATAATCTTTAGGTATCATTAGGTCTTTATGTCGTGGTGTTGCATGATGTGTGAAGTCTGGTGGATATGGCCAGGTTACATTTGGACATGGGACGAAATTACTAATCAAATCAAGTGAGTATAAGGTTAAATCATGCAGGGTGTCCTGATTGGTTGTTCTAACTCTTTGTAGTAATGCTGACTAGTTGATAAGTAATGTTGACCAGTTGATTGGTAATAATGGATGTCATAATAAATAGGCCTAGAAGGTGCAAAAAAATAGAATCATTTAATTTTAATCTGCATAGAATATTAGAATATAGAATATCATAATATTTGATAAGCCATTTCCTAAAGTGTGACTACTGGGCTCAAACTTATCTTTGGAAAGGGAACCACAGTGCACATTCAAACAAGTAAGCATAATCTACTTTTTCACTTTATACATTGGACTTGGATTAAGCACTTAAATGTAAATAAAAGTCAATTTACATGAATTTGGCAATTTCTCTTTTAGAGTGCATATGAAACAGTTGTGAATACTTAAATATATGTATCTAAATGCTTGAGTTGGTCCTTGAGATAGATTGAAACATCAGGCTTTTGTAAAGGTCACTGCAAGGTGTTTATGTGATGACACAGCACAATGTGTGAATTCTGGTGGTGCATTTGGCAAGATTATCTTTGGAAGTGGCACCAAATTATTAATTGAATCAAGTGAGTATATAACATCATGAAGGGAGTCTTGGATGTTGTTCTAGTTCTTTTCTATAATAATATGTGACATCTACTCAGGTTTCTGTTAGATAAGTAATAAGCCAATCTGAATAACCTGTAGTAGCACTTTGTCATAATGCAATCTTAATGAATAGAGAATGCTAAATATCTAACAAATATTTTGGCCTTTTTTTTCTTTTAGCAGAAACGAATTAGATGACTGAATTTAACTATGTGAATAGCTAATAAATGAGCTCTTGCTTGAGATAGATTGAAGCATCTTGAAGGGCCATTGCGAGGTGTTTGTGTCATGGTGCTGCATTATGTGTGAATTCTGGTAGTTCATATGGAAAGCTTATATTTGGAAATGGCACCAAATTACTAATTCAAACGAGTGAGTACATTACAACATTTTGCATTTACATTTATATACATTATGACATAAGTCATAAGTGTAAATATCAGGACTATTGTGTCCTTTATAATTAAAATATTGGCTGTCGTTACTAATCCAATTCTGGTGAAACTACGTTGATACAGTGGTATTTGTTGTGAAGTATTCAGTAGTGTGACTACTGGAGTTGGATATGGCAAGCTTATATTTGGAAGTGGCATCAAATTACAAATTGCATCAAGTGAGTACATTGTGTCAATGTTACCATTCTCCTGGTTCTTTGTTTTTGTTATCTAGTGATATCTGTTATGACCAGTAATAAGACGGAAGTGTAAAAACAGCTGACTTATGTAATTCTAGTCTATCTATCTAGTAATCCTTTGGAATTTTTGATGAGTCATTTGCTAGTGTGTGAATGCTGGTGCAAAGCTTATATTTGGAGCAGGAATCACACTGCTTGTGCAAACAAGTAAGCCTCATTTACTTTTTCCCACCAGTTGTTACATTTTCACTTGGTGGATAGATGTGGACATATATCTCAAACTGTAAAAACAATTAGCACAATGACTGTAGAAACTAAAAGCCAACCTGTTGAACATGAAGGTTTGTGTAGTCAGGTATGGTACAGTGTGAATGCTGGTAGTCAAGCAAAACTTTTCTTTGGGCATGGAACTAATGTCATTGTCCAAACAAGTAAGTATTCTATAAAAAATTACAATGCTATAGTCTAGTGAACTTAACCGTTCGTAGTAAAACTTTTATGAAGAATCCAGGCTAGAGAACAGTCCATTGCATTCAAGTGTGTTGACTGAAAAACAAACAAAAAAAACCTAATGAAAACTGCACTTTCTGAAACAATTAAATGTATCATGCTACATTTTGAGAATATTAGCTTTGTGTCATAATAATTCTATAC
The DNA here is from genome assembly GCA_027481765.1 of Tenualosa thibaudeaui. NCBI lineage: Eukaryota > Metazoa > Chordata > Actinopteri > Clupeiformes > Clupeidae > Tenualosa > Tenualosa thibaudeaui. The sequence continues at coordinate 5,749,758 of JAIFZK010000096.1, forward strand.
ATTACAGTATTGCAATTATTTTTTAAATAAATGCACTAGTAAAGGTTATAATAAACAACTATTCCAAGACATAGGAAAATGCTATTTGGTTGAGCAGTGTGTGACTACTAGTGGTGGAATTAAAATAATATTTGGACAAGGAACACAGTTAATTGTTCAAACCCGTAAGTTTATGCCTTTATTAAATTGGGTACATATGTTTTTAACATCTTTGAACCATCTTTAAAGTGTGAATGTAGAGACATTTAGAGGATTTGCTGTATTAATATTCAAACAATGTTAATCATCTCTGATTATATCATAGTTTACCCTAAAGCTGGAATGTGCCTAATACGTATGATAGTATAACTAAGCACATTTTATGTGCCTGTAGCTGAAGTGAAATATAAGTAATCTTTAGACTAATTTTAGGTATTAATGTCACAAGGCTACATAATGTGTGGATTATTTTAGTGGTGCATATGGAAGTGCCAAATTATTTATTGAATCAAGTAAGTCTACTGCAAAGTTATGTAATGTTACTGGTTCTCTTCATTCTTGTAATTCTGTTTACATACAGTGAGATCGTAATGATAATGGAGGGAGAAGAGCTGGAATGCAAATTCTGAAATTAGTTCTTTTTTAAGATACTGGTCCATGTTTGACCAGACTACATGAATTCCAGTAAAGTGGTATTTGTGTTGAAGTGTTTAGTAGTGTGACTACTGGGAGTGGATTAAACAAAATTGTATTTGGAAGTGGCACAAAACTCATAATTAAGAACAGTAAGTTGGGATTTTTGTTCTGTCATTTGTCAGTTTGTTAGTAAGCTTGTTAGCAAGTTTGATTGGATACCACTTATTTTTTGACTTGGACTTAACAAAATAATGCTTTCAGCTGGAATTAAATTTTAATTGTTGCTCTGTGCTTATTGGCACATCCTACTGTATGAAGTTTGGTTTGGTTTAGTTAATTTTACCCCATATGGCCTACTAAATTACATGGGAAATCTAGGATCATGAGTTTTGGTTAAGATAATGTCCAAAATGATTATTCAGTTGATGGATGTGCTCTCCTGGAACTGTTTGAAAATAACAAAGGGAATATACTTCACATTTCAAACTTCATTGCTTTGATAACTTACTAAAAAAAAAATCCATTAGTGCAAATTCTTGGACAAAATAGAAAACCATGTGTCAATCTCAGACTCTTCCCCAGTCTCTATGGGTATATGGCTATATGTGTAGGGCTGAAATAGTGTGTGACACAGAACACCAAGATAGTCTTTGGAACTGGTACAAAGCTGTTTGTTGACAACAGTAAGTGTATGCTTTGTCAAGTTATGACTTTAAAAGTGTGATATATTTGTGAGTGTGTGAGTGGTTGAACTCTGTAGTCTAACATTGATTTAGAATTGGGAATAATTAAATAGATACTGATTCATATTAAGGCCCTTGAAGGCTGTATAGCCTGTCTGATGTTTTTGGAATGTCTATAATTGTGTTACTCTTAGGGAAACAAAATTCTTTGGAAGTCGGACTACATTATATGTTAAAACATGTAAGAGTTCTTATGTTTTAGCTTTTATATGAAGCATGCTTAGTAGTGTAATTTTTGTGGTTGTTTGAATTAGAATTGTTCGATTTGGAAAATTGAATGCTGCATCTTAAAATCAGTACCCCATATGCACTTTAAAGTGTAAAGCTTAGATATTATTAATATCTAAAATGTACAACCCTACATTGGAACAAAGTTATTATACAGACCTCACACATAGTGTGACTAACACTGGGGTTGGGAAAATTGTGTTTGGTGCAGGCACAAAATTAATAATCCAGACACGTGAGTGAAATAATCATGTTTCCTATTGTTATTTACTGCTTTAGTATAGTGACCCATCTTAGAAAATGTACGCCACTGATGTTAGATAATAGATGACTTGATTGGTTTGTCCTCTGTAATGGAATAGTTGGATAAAATGAACAATATGAGTAAAAGAAAGCTTATGCTAGGTTTAATTTTTATTTATTATCTATACCTATTTTTTACTAGGATCCTAATTTAATTACATTATATCCATCAAGAATTATTTCAAATGATTTAACTTTCCATACATGGAAGTGTATGTATTCAGTATTGAGGTAGAATCTTCAACTGTATTCAATTACGTAAATATTAAATAAGATAGATGGACATACATTGTAAAATACAATTCAACTGGCAAAACAGTACATTTATCCATAATTATTGCTCAGTCCTGAAATCTTAAAAGAGTGCACATTGTGGTTGAGATTATTTTAAAATAATCTGTTATAAACTATACATGTTATGATTATGGTAGTTGTCAAGATGTGCTGAAGGAGTTACAGACATGATGGCAGTGTGACGTTTGGAAACAAGCTGGAGTTCAGTCAGGGCACAAAACTCACAGTTGACTTGAGTAAGTAGGCTATAGTGTTGATGTACACTGTGATATGTAGCTCCCCAAAATTCCAGTCTTATAATAAGTTAATCAAGAGTAGGAAAAAGTTATGCAATATAACTATTGACATGATCATAACAGGGCATTAAAGCAAAAAATAGTATAGTCAGAATTACAAGGAAAATGTTAAATACATGTAGAAACGGAAGAGTCATCAGAGAGAAGTTTTTGCAAAGATAGTGGCCAGTGTGTGAATGATGGGGGTTTTAAGGTCAACTTTGGAGGTGGAACAAAACTACTTGTTGAATCAAGTAAGCATAATTGTTCAAATGTTCATGCATAAGTGTAACTTAATAATAAGCAGGCAAACTTTATTTTTTACACAAAGAGTAGTGATAATAGGATGCACTGTTTAGCCATCATTAGATATGCCATGCTTTCTGATTATATGATTCATGCATTTAAATTCATCATGAAGACAAGAGACACAGTACATATGATTTTGTAAATAGTACATTGGCAGGTATAGCCACAGGCAGATACTGTATGCATTATAATTTCATAACACGAACTGCTAACAAGCAGTACAAGGCAGGTTGGTTTTTGTTATCTGCGCTATTGTTGTGTGAATGACGCATACAACAAAATAATCTTTGGAAGTGGCACAAAACTCATTATCAACTCGGGTAAGGAAAAAAAAATCACTGAGTAACAGTAATTTATCATAAAAAGTTCTATTAAAAAAATCCACTGATGTTGATCTTTGGAACAGAGAAAATCTTTATTTATTTACTTATTGATTGATTGAGCTAATGTGGTTGTTTCAACAGTGCAATATGAACATGTGTATCATTAGCTGTAAACCATAAATGTTTATGCTAGTAAAATGCTAGTATTGGTAGTAGCACTGGTGTAGTTACTGTCTCTTTGGGTGTAATTACATTAGTAAAGTAAAATTGATGGCAACAAAAGTGATGGCAACAAACTGTGAAAGTTATATTGAGTGGTCAAGTACAAGAAAAAACACATGCAAAGTTCTTAAGTTTGAAAATGTAAGAGTGACTCACATTTTATTAGTGCTGAGTATCTTGCCATAAAGTAGAACTGAAGAATTCTTTGCCATTTAGGTATGTACTTGTACTGTCAATTAGTTTTTTCTGCTGTGCAGTGACTGTTAGTGTATACATGAACAGTTTACTAAACAGGCCAATTTGGTGTTTAGCTGTGCAATGACTGTTAGTGTATGCATGAACAGTTTATTGAGGCCTCTTGCATAGCGTGACACAGACTGGACTCCAAAAGCTTCTATTTGGAAGAAGCACCAAAGTGACTATAAATAGCAGTAAGTGGAATTTTTAAGTTGAGGTACATTACTATTTGCATTGATACCATTCCACTTTGCATTTTTATACAATTATATAGCAGTTTTTTGGACTGAAGCATCAATCATACTAATAATGTTGCAAAAGTGTTTTCTAAACCATACTAGCTAGTATCTTTGCTCCATCTACTTGTATAGGATGTTTTAGATACATTTCATGACTTAATGAAATGGTTTTTCATAAGAAACACTTACTACACCTTCCAGTCATTAGTTATAGGCATCATTGGCATCATATTTATGGCATAATTGTTAGGGGAATTAGTGTAAAAAGTGCAAAAAAGCAGAGTGAAAAGAGTAATTTTTGCAGAGCCTCTAGTCACTGTGTGAATGCTGGTGTTAAAATCATCTTTGGAAATGGAACAAGACTCTTTGTTAAATCAAGTAAGAATAATTTTGAACATTCAATTAGCAAACATTGACAGGACATTAAGCCTAATTACTTCCAGCAACACATAGTCCTGGATTTCAAAATGAGTAAATCTAAATTGATACTGACTGATTCCTGCCACCATTTCTCTCTGTAGTGTTGTACAGAGGTAGGTTTTTGGTGTACAGTAGCTTATTGTGTGAATACAGGAAACTACAAGGTTATCTTTGGAGCAGGCACTAAGCTCCTTGTAAATACAAGTAAGGAATATTTTATTTCATATTAAATGTATGTATGTTACACTGACTTTTTATATTTTAATGTCAGGTAGGGCTAATTGATTGAATATTTAGGTTAAATATTCAGATTCACTCCAATTCCCATGCACAGATTCCCACCATTAGTATTTGTTTAGAAGATTGACACAGTGTGTCATACAGTGCAGACAAAATAATTTTTGGATCTGGAACAAGATTACAAATTAATGCAAGTAAGTTTTACTAAAATAGCACATTATTTGTCATACTCAGAGCCCTCATCTCAGTAGCTTTCTTTTCAAAGTTTTAGAATGAAGTAGATATGCAGCTGTTTATTGAACAGCTCTCATGTGACACAGAGCACTTTAAAATTTTTATTTAGAAGTGGAACCAAATTGATCATAAACAGCAGTAAGTAGCTCTTCAGTACTATTTAAAGTAGTTTGTATAATTAAATACGCTGGAAATAAATTGCAATAGCATGAAATGTATTTCCTAATAGGCCTAGTGTTTATGCTCGAATGCACATAAGTAGCAAGCAGACAAATAGAAATTGAATAATCTTGTTGGGGGATTATTCTTTTTTTGCATGGGAAAATACTAATAGGCTATTTGCAAATGCATAGCTCCACTTATTATCATGTTTTTAGATATTAAAGAGAAATTCACTGTCATTATTACATTTAAAAAAATAAAGATAGATAATAAAGATATTATAGATAATAAAGATAAAGAATATAAAATATCAAATGAAAGATGTAATCTGTTAATCTTCAAGAATGTAGATAATCCAGTGGTAAATCCATGAGCAAGTGTTTTTGATGGGCTGTATGCCAATGTGTGAATGATGGAACACGGAAAATCATCTTTGGAAGTGGAACCACTGTTATTGTAGGATCAAGTAAGATGTTCACAGTAATCACTGATTAACAAGCCTATGGGATAACGGCTGATGAGATGTGCTGTTATACTGAATTAATGAACAAGGGGAGGCAAAGAACTTCACAAGCTGTAAGGCAAGTTTCCCCTTCCAAATTCATTAATTCCATATAACACACTTCTGTTTGTAATGAATAGTAAGGAAACAGCATGCTTCCATGCATGTAAGGAATAGATGTCAATTTAAACATACAAAAGCATGCAGGTTAGTTATAAAGAAACCTGTTCAGATGATGTACTAATTTCAGTCTAAACAGTCTGAGAGAACTTTTATCAGTGTTGTGTAAGAGGCTACCTAGCGATTAATTTGCAGCATTGTGTGGTGTGGCAAGACTAATGCAAAAAGACATTCCATAGAACAGGTTCTTGTGTAGAGCAACCATGATGTGTGGGTGTTGGGGGAAGAAAGGTCATCTTTGGAAAAGGCACAACTTTGGTTGTGCATACAAGTAAGAATTTAAACATGAAATTCACACATTACAAGAGATAAAGTGTAAGAACTCTCAATCCAAACTCAAATGCTGAATCGTATACATTGTGAAGTTAATTTACTTATAAACTGAGCAGAAGAAGAAAGGACAGTAACATGGATTCTCTCATTCAGACTCTAGTCAGCACTCCCTCTTAGTATTTGTTAAGTTCACATAGTGTGAAATATGGAGCAGAGAAAATATTTTTTGGAACTGGGACAAAATGAGCTGTTCATAAAGAAAGTCTATTCAAAATATGAATCACTGTGCAATGGTAAATAGTTTGTTTCCCATTCGAAGGTTTAATTTTGTTGTTATCAGCTAGTCTAGATGACCAGCTTATTGAACAGGTGTCTTGCATAGTGTGACACAGAGTGGACTTCAGAAAATCCTATTTGGAAGTGGAACCAAATTGATCATAAACAGCAGTAAGTACTATATCTGAAACTGTGGATTATGTAGCCTGTTTTATATTATTGCAGAAAGAGCAAATATAGTAAACAGCTCACAATTTTGGGATGAAAAGAAGGACACACATTTTCAATTGAGTCCAACTTGATAAACTGGTCAAAGAAATGTTCTCTTGTAAGCTGTAGAAACAAAGGTGATCTGATCACCAAATAGGTCTAAAATGTTTATTTAGTGTACAAACAGAGTTTGACAGAATATGATATATATTTATCTTTAGTCCTAATGTCAAATAAGGCTTGTATTATCCAGCATTTCCTTCAACCTCCGGGTCTATGTTACTGTTGGGCTCTGTGCCAATGTGTGTATGAGGGAACTCAGAAAATCATCTTTGGAAGTGGAACCAGTGTTATTGTAGAATCAAGTAAGATGTTTATAATCATTTTATAATATAATTGGGTGTTGTATAACATTTAGAAGTCTATCTCTGTGTTATATAAAGTCTACATAAATTGATGACATTGTTAACAAAGCAGAGGGTTGAAATAGGGTTAGGGTTACACACTAAATTAATCTAACAAATATAAATATTTGTCTCAGAGACAGCATTAGGATTAGCGCTGATTTATAATGCAATACCTTATGCCTTTTACTGTGTATTTACTTGGATTGTTTCAGTGTTCCATATCTTAGAAGTGGTATTATAACTGTAATTCTGCAGACTGTAATTCTCTTAAATTAACATCAAAGGCTAGCCAGCCATTAAATCAAACCACTGTGTTGTAAAAAGAAACAAACAAAATACAGTATCTTAAGCATCTTAAGTATCTTAAGTTCTTGTTAAACACATACATGATGTGTGGATGCTGGGACAAGAAAGCTTATCTTTGGAAAAGGCACAGCCTTAGTTGTGCATGCAAGTAAGAAATCAAACCTAATCTCATGTATTGCATAAAGTGAATAATTCAGTCGTTATCTTCTCCAGTTACAGTATTCTTAATGATTTGTTGTTCTGAGGTAGTTTCCCATTGATTACAGAATACATTTTGTGAATTCATTGACAGTTAAAAAATACAGTCTTAATGGTGAAGATGCATGTTCCCACTGTAAGAGGTGAAATTTTGTAATTGAACTTGAAAATATTACACAAACAGCCAGTATCACTTATATTTTAGTTAGTTGTCTAAGTTAAGTTGATTGTCTAAAGCCTTAAAGCAATGTTTTTGCTTGACTGTATGTTATTGTGTGAATGATGGGACATGGAAAATCGTCTTTGGAAAAGGGACATCGCTAATTGTTGAATCAAGTAGGAAATTTTAAAACTGGTCATCAAACTTTTTTTGGTCAAATGTAAATATAATAATTTATTAAGGTGCTTATTATTGAACTGCTTACAGTAATACGTAATATTGTGTACTTTTAAACAATCCTAGCATTAACAAAACACATGTTATGTATCTTAAATAGCCATTATAGCTTTAGTTGGCAATATAAAGAGACCCTCTTGGTTTATCACAATATGGACATTATTGCATTAGCAATAGCATTTGAGGTGACAGTTTGTTGATTTGGCATAAGTAGTGCTAACATTATGTAAGGGATAATGCCCAGCCATCATACATCACAGAATTATGTTTGTTCAAAGTGTTAATATGACCATAAAGCAATGGTACGTAAGATTAGTTTAAGATTAGACGTTGCAGCATTTCAGTTACTCCCTGTTCATGTTTTTAAGGCAGTGTTTATTTACTATTTGACATACAGAACTCTTATTCAGTTTCAGACTGGTACAACATGAAATGTCGAAATGACAAACAGTAAATATTTCAAAATGGATAGTCCAGTTTAAAAGTAGCCTGTGTGCCATGTAATAGCCTATTTATGATGATTTGCTTAGATTGGAGATTCCTATCATTAAAGTTAGTGAGGAAGTAAAGGTTTTTGTTATGCATAATCAGTCTGTGTGAATAACAATTACAAGATAATATTTGGAAAAGGTACTCAACTTATAATTGAAAGCCGTAAGTACAAGATCTTTAAAATATTTACTTTTCCATCAAAGCAAAATGCAGTGTGTATTAATTGTTCAAAATATTACTCTTAATTGGACTGAAATTCAAAATAATATTAGTTAATGATAACTACATTATGAAACATTAAGCATTTCAGTAAAAATGTTGAGTATTCAGTGAAATGTAGAGGTAGTGCATTTGATGTGGCATTTAGTCTTGCGTGTATGATAACCAGGGAAAGGAAAACATTTTTGGATTATTTTTTGTAAACAACTGATCAAACATTGAAAAGTCACAATTGTAGATTAATTTAACTTATGTTCACTTTGAAGTTCACCTTTAACAATAAATTATTAAACATGGATTTCGCCTAGTTACCTTTAATGCATCACTAGAATTACATACTTTCTGCTGAGATTATTAGACAGCAGATTCAGACAGTGTGACTGGAACCGGTGACTGGAAATTGCTCTTTGGAGTAGGGACTAAATTGATTATTGAAAAAAGTGAGTACAAAGTTACTGTTTATAGAGTGTGTAAAGAAAAGAGATAATGGTGGAGTACTATTACTTCAGGTAAAATTATACATGTATCTACAATACTATTTTAGTTACAGTAGGAAGTTACATTGCAGTAAACTATTACATGCAGACTGATGAGTCTTTTGTGGCTGTTTGTAATGTTATTGCTGTGGCCTGTGACATTGTGTGTCTTCAAATAACTGGAAAATCATACATGGAGCAGGAATAAGATTGACAGTTGAATCCAGTGAGTATAGATCTAATTATGTACCCTATATACACATGACTTTAAACATGTGCAATCAAATAATCAAATAAGTAATGTTTTCCAATGACAGACAGTGATCTAGAGTAGGCTATGTTTGACCGAATTTTACTGGACATTACATTACACCAAGCGCTTCTTAGATGTACCTCACAGTCTGTGTCACACATAGCTCAACAACCATGCCATTTAAATACTTAAAAATTACTTAAAATACTTTATAGCTTAAAGGATAGAGGAGCGTATATAGGCTTACGTCATGTAAAACAGCATTGACAGTTTTTATAATAAGGCCAGTGCCTGTGTGAATGACAACAGAAGGATACTTTTTGGAACAGGTATCCAGCTCAAAGTTGAGTCAAGTAAGTTGCCAATTGAAAAATCAAATGTAGTTGTATTTACAGTCGATCAGCATATCAGTTGCTGATCGTAAAGTTTGGACTTCTTTTTATGAAAGGGAGGTTGATTAAGTGTGTTTGACTTAGACTTAGCATCCAAATTCCTGAAAATAGCATTTAACTCCCTTACTTAATGTCTGTTTATATTACAAAAGAAAGTCACATAGGAATGATTTCTGATATTTGTATAACTGACTAGCTAAAGGAATCACTCAGAGTTTTTGTACTGAGGCCAAGGTCAGTGTGAATAACAACCTCAAGCTTATATTTGGAAAAGGGACCCGTCTTAGAGTAAAAACACGTGAGTTGTAATATGTTGATTATTCTAAAATGTGGAAATTTGTGTTTAATGTATCAGCATTTAGTAAGGCATAGAATCAAGCTTTTTTGGTCTGGGGTCCAGTTCCAAACAAAATCCCTAACTACTTTTGGTGGTTGGGAATATGTAACTGTTTTCTATGTTTCTAAGTCTGATCGGTCTGATTTAAAATATGACAAGGACACTTGGAATGTGTTACACATACCAGTTAGACTTTAAAATGTTCATGAGGCCCCAATGTATTTGCTTAGAGATTTCTTAGTGTGTGTATGGTAATCAGAACATTATCTTTGGAAGTGGAACAAAGTTGTTAATTCAGTCACGTAAGTTTAGCACTTCTAATACTTACACAATACAAGTTTCTTCAAGTTGCATTTGTTAATACACAATCTGTAAATATAAGACAACACATACTCAGAATAGAGTAGACAGAATACAGGGAAACCATGTTTCCTTTATGTAAGATTCTGAAGTTCAGATAAAGTTATTTTTATGAGACATTGAGAAAATTCAGTTGAACACTGAAATACTGGCATATTAACGAAATAGTTGATCAATCTTTTCTAATACAAAGAAATGTTTTTCACTTTAAATAAATATACGACACAAAAAATATTTATGCTAGTAGCATGCTGTATAGATAGTCTTTGTTGGGATGATGAGTCTGATATTTAGCTATAAAAGTAGACACTGATAATGTCCAATATTAATGATTGAACTTTAAAATATTCAACAAACTCAAAGAGTATCATCTCCAGAGTTGTGTAATTGCTTAGATATTTCCTACTGTGCGTATGGTCAGAGGATCATCTTTGGAGAGGGAACAAAGTTGTTCATAGAATCACGTAAGTGTCACATTCTAATATTTAAAAACTATATAAACTATATAAACCAGCGTTTTTGCAATATACCCTGTGTCTGTGACTGTTGCCAAGATAATATTTGGAAGGGGCACAAATTAATTGTTTAGATATATGCGAGTTATGCATGTTTGCAAGATGACTGTTGTAGACTGATATATAGAAAAAAATAGCAAACAGTAAATGACTTTGTTAGAGGTGGAAAATGTTACACTGTAAGGGAACAATGTCATTTTGCATGTCATACAGTGTAAAATGAACAACTATTTAATTTCCCATCTGTACTTAAGTAAAAACTAAATGTTATTTACTTTTAATGAATTCTAACTGTAATAAGTTGGTTCCTACTGTCAGGTGCTTAGGCAAGCATTAATACGTTTCAAAAGAAGCACTATTTGTCAGTGAAAAGAAGTAGCTGTAGGTTTTTGTCACAATGCAACTATGTGTGAATGTTAACAAGATAATATTTGGAAGTGGGACGATACTAAATGTACAGTCACGCAAGTTGTTTTTATTTACTTTCAGAGAAGAATTTTACCAAGTATCTTGTTATTCTCAAAATAGATTAAGCTATATCAAATTTTGGGGCAACTTTAATGCTGGTGCTAATACCTTTAATGGAACAATTTTTTGTTAACCTTCTTAGTTGTATTGTTATATTGCAACAGTGTAGGTGCTGTGTGAATGCTGGATACAAGATAGCCTTTTGGACAGGTACAGCATTCCTGTTTTTATGTTTTTAAATTATAGTTAATGCATTTGTAATTAAATTGCAACTGCAGAAATGTTGCAGTTTACTTTAAACTCAGCAATATATGTCTGAGAAAGCATATTAAATTGACGAGTGTGTAAGACCACGTGTTTAAATCTAGATACATGTGTTTAAATACTATATTACTTTTAATTTAACATAATGGTAGACTTAAACTGCATTGCGTCAGAAGTACGCTGGGAAGGATTCAAAATATTGCATGATGAAAAACATATATACAATCAGGAAATACATGAGTGATTTATGTATACATACAATGTATGTGAACAACCAAAAACACAATTGATGCCAATGCAGCAGCCAATGACAAAACTTTAACTTTAATAATTCATAAGGAAATATCAAGCCTATCTACTTTTAAACTGATTTATTTGTCCTCTACAATTTGTGAGCTGTCCTACATTTGTGAATCTGGTGAAAGGTTATTGCTGAAGGCCTTTGCATTGTGTGACAAATTCAGGATGGAAGTTGATTTTTGGCAAAGGAACTAGACTTTTAGTAGACTCAAGTGAGTACTATATATTAATTAAAGAATTAATTTAAGGCCCCAATTTCATAGTGAAATGTATAATTTAAATCAAAATATTCAGTTAATATGTTCAAATAATACGTTCAAGTAAGGAAGGTCTTATGCAAGGAAGGATTTTGCTGGGTGATTGCAGGCAGTGTGTCTGCTGGATATAAGATCATCTTTGGGAAGGGAACAAAACTTACCGTTCAATCACGTAAGTCATGCAGAAATCAGAAATATGATATAAGTGATAGAAGAAATTGCCAAGTATTGATAATAATTAATTAATTATTAAGGGTAGTTAATAATCATATTAGTTAAAAAACATACCATCAAAGTTAATATACTGGGTACCTGACGTTTGAAATCTTTTAAAACAAAACGGGAATATAATGCAATGTCACGTCTTGCCAATAATGTATGAAAAGTAACTTGAATTACTAAATGTTTGCTCTGATCAAGTGACCACTTATAAGTACATGGTTTCATTTTGTATGCACTTATATCACTGTGTGAATAGAAACACTAACAAACTCATTTTTGGCACTGGAACAACATTGTTCATCTATGGTAGTGAGTAAAATTCAAGTTTATAGTCACTAGCTGTTGATGATAATCACATAACAGTATCACATACAGTTATCTGTATTTGTTTATGTCTGACCTTGGGCAAGGCTTTGGTATAATAGCACCTAACGCACATTCAAAAAGTCATGCAATGGCAACAGAATATCAAGTTTCCAGATTTATCTAAAAAACACTATAAAGCTAAATTGTATTAGTGTCATTGATTTCTTGTATATGATTTCTGAACCTGTAAAATATTTTTGAAATGATTTTTGAAATTCATCAAAACATTAGATATTGTGAGAATTCTTGATATGTCTTGATTTTAACAGTTTAGACCAGTGAGTCAACTTCACTTTTAAGTCAGAATTTTTGTAATGAGTTGCTATTAGACAGAAAAATTGGGCAATTTTAGAGTCACCATTGTTGCCAAAAACAAGCTTTGTTTCTGCTGTAAGGTTTGACACTGTGTGAATAACTATGACAAACTTATATTTGGACTTGGGACACGAGTTGTTGTCTCTTTAAGTGAGTATAAAGTTTTAACTTTACATTGACACTTTTTAAATGTAAGAACCAAATTCTCCACACTAATATTATTACTGCAAATACTATGATTTGTTGTATTGTGCAAAATGAAGAAATGTAGGTAGCCTACTAAGTTCCCAATATTAAGAAAGTAATGTTAATGTCTTATGTGAGTCATTATGATTTTTCAACTAAATATCCGTAAGTTATTGTGACACCTAAAACTATACTTGTCCAAATGGAAAATAACAGTAACAAAGAGTGCTGGTGCTAGGGAGCTTTATTACTGTATGTCATAGCACACTGGTTCTCTTAGATGGAAATTTTTGGAATGGGGACTAAAGGTTTCAAAGTAGATCCTTTAACTGGTAGTGAATGATGTAATAATAGGCACGTAATAAGATTCAGTCTGAATTAAGGATACAGATAGTTACAGAATAGTAGTTCGTGACTAGGTTTATTGACCATAGTGGATGCATGGTGTGACTACAACTGGGACCAGAACATTATTTTTTGGATCTGGAACAAGGTTAAATATAGTGTCAAGTGAGTAGTTACTGGCTAGGTGATAAAATCTAAACATTTGTGACTGCTGGATATCAAATAATTTTTGGAAAGAGAAATAGATGTTAAATCTAACAAGTAATGGCATTTATTTGCTGATCTGCAGTTTGTTTTTGCTCAGAGTTTTGATGTGGGCATGACTACAACTTTTTATTTGGAAATGGAACAAGAGTTGTTGTCACTTCAAGTGAGTAGAAGTTTTGGAGTGCAGTGTTGGTACTTCAATTCTGGGAAATCTGAGCTATTTGGGGAATAAGTTGCAAACATCCAAGCATGTAGCTGTATTTTTTTTTCATTCTCAATATTTTTGGCCAATTCCAATTTATGGATGTCACAGCACATGAGCCTACATAGTATTGTTTAAATAGTTTGTACAACTGAATACAGAAAGCCTAAAATTATTATATAATTATTCACATCATCCAAATACCAAAAGTACAGTTTACAAGAAGCTACAGAGGAAAAGCTTTCAGTCTTTGGCAAAGAGTTATTAACCTAGGTCTAGGCACTGTGTTTATGCTAGCCAGAAGATAATTCTAGCAATGGGGACTAAATTAACAGTTCAGCCAAGTGAGTAAAATGCACTATAATAATCATCTGATTAAGACATTTACAGATAAAGAAATATCCTGAGAATTTTCAGGTTTCCACCTAACATCAGTAAAATTTCCAATTTCCAAGTAACTACTTTTAGTGGACTCGAGTGAGGATGTTAGAACATGTATGACCAACAAAATAGTGAAAATGCTTTGTCATCTGTGCTTTAAACCAAAATCTCCAATTATCATTTATTAGAACAAGTAAGAAGGTTCATGATGGCCATGTAGTTGGTATATGCTTGATTTAATGAAAAAGGCAAAACACTGCTGTTTGAACTTGCAATGAAGGCATTGGGGGATTTTGTTAGGTAATCACAGGCAGTGTGACTGATGGATACAAGATAATCTTTGGGAAGGGAACAAAACTTACTGTTCAATCAAGTAAGTCTTGGATATAGTAACATATATGATTTGTGATAATTAGAACTGGGCCAAGTAATGATAAAATTGAATAACCGTAGTGAATAATCTCATTGGTTATGGCTGAGCCTGTGAACATGCTGTTTTATCAACCATAAGGACTAGTTTTGAATTACTCTGAACACACAAGAATATAATAGTGCAATATGATGTATTTCCTTTCAAAAATCAAAAGAAATTAAATTTGAAACTCATGAATTAATCAGGAGATGTTTGTTCTGATCACTGTCAATTTATAGACATACAGTTAAATGGGATTTTAGGTGTCTGGATTTTGTGTCAACTTATATCTATGTGTGAATACAAACACTGGAAAACTCATTTTTGGGACTGGTACAACATTGCTTGTCCAGAGTAGTAAGTAAAATTCAAGTTTATAGATGAGAGGAGACGTATACAGCTGAACACACTTCAGTATTTGTGTATTTATTAGTTTGATCTAGTTTGAAAACATCACCTTATCATACAATAATTTTGGACACAAAACTCTGTTGACCAGCTAGTGTAATATCTACAGACAATCGTAACTGATTACCCCAGATTTCCTGATTTAATACTTAATATCCTGAAAAAACCTCAAGCTCCAAATTCTCAAATATTATGTCTTGATTACTGTCATATAAAAGTTGAAAATTTGATTATAGTGTCCATGAACAGTTATTAGTGGCATTGCAAAGGTAAATGTTGGATAAAGAAAAAAGTTTGGTAACACTTTAGATTATGGTACACGCATTCTCCATTACCTTACAGCATATTAACATGCAAATTAGTAACATGTTAGTCATTTGTTAGTCATTACAAATCACTTCTTAATAGCTTTTTCCTACATGACCTTATTCTACCCATAATAGACCATTAACTAAGAATTTCTCCAATATGAGCTCCTAACTACTATTTAATTGTAGTTAGTAATTTAGCTGTTGGATTTAAATTATGATCTTAATATGCCTTGGTTAGTATGGGGCTTATAAGGCAGTAGTACAACAGGGACAGTTATTTTCCTTCCTATTTACCAGTACCTAATAGTCCCCAAATAAGTCTTAATTACAGCTTTTTGATTGGGAATAACTGTCCCAGAGAATAACTGTTCTTGTTATACTACTACCTTACAAGCCCCTTACTGACCAAAGCATATCTTACTTACTATGAATAAGCAGTAATTAGGAGTTTATATTGGAGAAAGTCTAGTTAATGGCCTACTATGGGTAGCATAAGATCATACAGAATAAAGTATTTGGCGATTTGGTAATGGTAATAAGCTGCTAATTAATGGTGAATGTGTATCCTAATCTAAAGTGTAACCAAAAGTTTAAACTGTTCATATAACTGAGAAAATTTCACCTTCATGTCATGCATCTGGACACTAAAATTGAACAAGAGGTGCCCCCCTGCTTTTCTGCAAATCTAGCTCTGTTTCTGCTATATGGTTTCACATGGTGTGAATGAATATGGCAACAAACTTATATTTGCACTTGGGACGAAAGTTATTGTGAGTTCAGGTGAGTTTGATTTTTACTTTTCAACTTTTTAAACATATGAGAAAGGATTTGTTATATTTTATAAGAACTGAAAATATAGCCTACCTTTCAATTCCCTGCATTCTGTTGTGGTGTTAATATCTTCAAAGTATATTTAAATGACTTATCCCAGTGTGATAATTACCTAAAGTTATTATGGCACCCACGAGACTTGACCAAACTTGAACAGATGGAAAATAACGTACCGATAAGTAGGAACGTTGTGGGACTGTTTGAATGCTTTATTACATTAAGTCGCAGAATAGTGTGCCTCTTAACCAGAAGCTTATATTTGGAATGGGGACTAAGTTAATAGTAGTAAATAGTAAATAGCCACAGTTTCTATGTCACAAATACGAAAAAAAAACAGTAGTTGATGAACCAAGTAAAGATTTAGAGTAGGCTTATTACAGTAACTGGTAGTGATGCAATAGCAAGCCAACTTTAGGCATTTCATATAATAATAATAATAATAATAATAATAATAATACTTACATACATACATACATACATACATACATACGTACATACTGAGGGTAGAGTTTGTAAATAGGTTTATTGACCATAGCTGATGCATGGTGTGACTTCAACTGGGATTGGAAAATTAATATTGGGATTAGGAACAAGATTAGATATTGTCCCAAGTAAGTGGTAGTTCTTGGATTTAAATAGCTGTTTAGTGGTGAAATAACTAACATTGTGACTCCTGAATATCAAAATTATTTTTGGAAAGGGAAGACAGCATTTTAAAATGTCTCCTGACCTCTAGTTTGTTTTTGCTCTGTGGTTTGGCACTGTGTGAATGACTACAATAAAGTTATATTTGCACATGGGACAAGAGTTGTTGTCAATTCAAGTAAGTAAAAGGTTTGGAGATCAGTGTAGGTATTCTGTATTATACTTGGGTGGTTGTAAATGTCAGTTGTTTTTGGAATTGCATTTTGGTACAGATTTTGGGAACCTAAAATATCCAAGTATTAAGTAGCCGGAATCATGTTGTCATGCGATTACAGAATTCCTTACATGGTACCGTTGCAAGAGTTTTTAATCTAGTTCAAGGCACTGTAATGAATAAAACCCTGGGATGTGATAACTACAGAACTACAGATCTCCTGAAAATGTCCTGGGTAAACTGTTAATGAAGAATAGGTGGAGCTGATAGCTGATTATGACCAGTCTCATTACTCACCAGCAGCAAAACTATGGATGTAACATTGTGTTTAAGTAGAGCTGCAGAGCTGGGTTTTGTAGCCAATGCAATAACTGAGTGCTTTCACAAAGATAGTCTTTGGATCAGGTACAAAGTTTGACCAGTGAGCATCATTTATTTGTGTATTTATTGTGACTGATCAGTGCATGTATAGAATAGATCTACACTTCTCTGACTGAATGACATTTTTGGAAACATCTTGGAAAAATCTAATAATTCATCGTTGTATAAAACTTGGGCTAGCTGGCTTAAAGATATTCTTTGGAAGTGGAACCAAACTTACAATAGAACCTAGTAAGTCAAGAGAAAGAAGTTCTGTAGCCAACTAAATAATGCATTGTGGATCATAAGTATTTATCAAGGCATTATTGTATTTACCAATTTATCATGCTAGCACATCGAACAAGTAAGGATTACGAAAAAGCAGGGTTTTATACCCATGGTTTTCACGGTGTGAATAGCTACAGTGACAAAATATTTTTTGGATCTGGGACAAATTTACTTGTTCAGTTGGGTAAGTAATTCTAATTGTATCCCATGCAGTCCATGAAAATCTTTTGCAAATTTTTTGTTCTGTAGTTTGAAACTGTGTGATTGGGGAACTGTGCAAACAAGGTCACATTTGGACAAAGGAAGTAGGAAGTAGGGTAGAAGTAATGAATTCAGCCACTTTTGTTTACTTTATTAAGGGAAGCTTAAACGTTTTAAAACTAGGATATTCTGAAGACTCTCACAAAAACTGAAAAAAAGAATTAGTTTAGTCATACCTGAGACAAGTGAAATAAAATTTGTGCTATGCTGCATTGCGTATTAAAGACTACAAAGCCAAACTAATGAGGTACTAAGTCACAATAAAGGCAGTATTTTAGTGTGCTCACTGCTGGCATTGGACAGTTCATATTTAGCTCTGGAACAATGTTTATGGTTGATAGTTGTGAGTGCCATTCTTTCCCACTGCACACATTTCTGAGAAGATGAATGGATGTAATTGGGTGGTCAACTGTGCACTTGATCCTTTGATTATGTTCTCAAAAATGTAACCCTTTTGAATTCACAAAAACTCCTTAAATTACTCCTTAAAATACCTTAAATTGCAACTTTACTTCAAAGTATTTAAGATACATTACAATATTTAATCTTAGTGATTTAACTGCTTTGCTACCGAGTGTTGGCTTCCATATTTAGGAAGTTATCGTTCTTAGTTTATACAGTGTGTGACTGAATCTGGACTGAATAAAAGGATTTTTGGATATGGAACAAAACTCAATGTTGAAAGCAGTTAAGTATACTCTTGCAATAAATTACAACTTATTTTACTTTACCTCAATTCACATGATAAACATATTTAAGTTGTACATGAAGTGCTATCTTATTCATAGAAAATTTGGTTACACTTTACTTGAGGTTTTTGACATACAATGACATGAACCTGTCAGAAACATGACATGTTGAAAACCTCAGGTAAAGTGTTACTGAGAATTTTGTGATTAAGATTTAAGAGCTCAACATGACTCTGTACTGTATGCATAATTATACAGACTAGTCATAATCGTTAGGTATTGTCAAACCTTTATGACTGTGTTTGCGATTCTTCTGCAAAATTTTGAAGTAAAACAATGATGTTGCCTACTGCAATCATATGCAATTATATTGCATATGATTGCAGTAATGAGCATGAGCATTTCTCCAAAAGAATCTCTTTCAAATGGGAGCCTGTAAAACAGAAGTTCCTCCAGGATTTCACAAGTTTTTGGAATTTTTTGTGATCAAAATGGCTGATTTTTTGGCTGTGTTTCTTTTTTTAAATGTGAGAAATTTAGGTTGTTTTCTCTTTAAATTTATCTAATCTAATCTGAGCTTTAAAACAAGTCTGTATGCATAGAACAGTATAAATACATTCATAAATAGTTTAATAGAAAGAATTGGGAATTGTAATGAAAAACAGTGCTCTGTGCTTACAGAGTAACTGCTGTGTCCTAGGATATTGTGTGACTGTTAGTGGCCACAGGCAAATTTTTGGTTTTGGAACACAACTTCTCATTGACACCAGTGAGTATTGTAACAACTGTAGTCCATCTTAAAAAGTAATATCACTTCGAGAAAGTAATATCACTGCATAATAAGGGTGGTGGTGGTGTAGCGGTTAATGAACCTGGCTAGCATGCTAGTAGTTTGGAAATTGTATGTTCGAATCCTGGCTGTCACCATTGTGCCCTTGAGCAAGGCACTTAACCCTAAATTACTCTAGGGGAGACTGGCCCTGATGTTATTGATAGCTGACAAATATAAGTCACTTTGGATAAAAGCATCTGCTAAATGCATAAATGGAAATGGAAATGGATAATCCATGCAAATTAGTGCATGCTAACATCATGATTGAATGACTTTCTGTTTCACTTTATATTTACAAAATGTTACATGACCTGAATGAAATAAACGAATGAGTGTTTTATTAAGAAAGGCATTTTGCATTTCATGTAAGGACTTAATTAAAAAATATTTGTACACTATTGCTTGCAGTCATATTTTATGTGACTGGAGGCACCATGGCAATATTTGGCTCAAGATAACTTTTGACAGTCTGTTCAGTCGAAATTAGGACTTACTTACATTACATACTAACATACTTTACATTTCCAACCAAGGTGTGAAATCCATGCTTTATGAACACAGAACTCATTGGAATTGGCACAGTATTAAAGGCACAATGAACTCTGCTAGTGTTACTGCTTCTGATGCCATTTGTTGGCCACCTATCATTTGATGATTTTGGTGAAGCTACTTGCATTCAGTACCTCAGATACTTTCTGTCAGGTCCATAACGTTTTGCACGTTGTGCAAAATGTTCACTGTAATACAATTTAAATGTAAATTGTAACACTCAAAATGCTTCTCAACACACGAGATGCTGATAAGAGGTTATCATTCATAGTGCACACATAGTGTGACTCCTAATGGATTTAGCAAGATGATTTTGGGTTAGGAATGACTGAATATTGTGAGTGAAATGTAGATTTAGATTTAGATTTTAGTAGATTTAGACATGCATGTAAATGCATGTAAAGATGCATATCTATAGGTTATTGCCACAGAGCATTCATCAGGCTGCACCTTAGAATAGACTGTGACACATTTTTATAGACAATTTTTATTGTGAGAAAATGCAATGTGTAAAAGTAAAAAAGGGCTGCCATCCAGTAACGTATGATTACCCTTTCTTACTGTTTTCCATCACACTGGTTGAATTGTTTATAATATGTTTTTGTAGCCACTGAACAGACACTTATACAGTGAATT
Source organism: Tenualosa thibaudeaui (assembly GCA_027481765.1). Lineage (NCBI taxonomy): Eukaryota > Metazoa > Chordata > Actinopteri > Clupeiformes > Clupeidae > Tenualosa > Tenualosa thibaudeaui. Next base: position 5,770,344 of record JAIFZK010000096.1, read on the forward strand.
GAATTCAATGAACTTGGAAGATGATACAAAAACATTTGAAAATAAATTAAAATAATATATAACACAATGCATAATTGTGCTTTAAAAGGATGGGACAATAACTATTTAATTAATGTGTCTTAATGTGTTTGTCTTTTAGAGGAGGAAAGAACTCCAACATACTACAAGCTTGAAAAAGATGGGAAGGAAGCCTGCTTGGCCACTGACTTTAGCTCACATAATGCAGCTGACCAAAAGCTTCCTTTTAATAACATCTCAGAGGCCACACGTATCCAGGACGACTCCTACTTTAGCAAGGCTGTCCTCACTAAAGATGGCATTTGCCCCAGTAAAGGTACAGTAAATCTTAGGTTTACTGAACCAATCACCAAGTATCATATTATGATTTAACAAAATCTGACAAATTGTTTATATTTTCACTTATAATCACTTTGCATTACCTGATGGTATTATATATTCATTGTTCTTCTAGGATCCAACACTTGTGAAGCTGGACCAGATGGAGAAATTGAACCAGGTATGTTAAAAATTAAGCAAAACAAAAAGCAATTTATTGAACTATTAATCATAAAAGGTAACAAGGCTAAGATAGGCCTATAAGAATCCTATATCTAGAAATGTATGCATAGCTTGCACTCTGAAAGTAAATGTTATTCCATAAGTCCTTACACCTTGGTCTATCTATCTATCCATCCATCCATCCATTGGGCTAAGTGATTATAAATTGGGTGGCTGTCAAATAGTGAAAAGAAGCATTCATTGCCTTTGCCACACATTGCCACATAGTGATGTACGGAATCAGAGTACAGCGTTAACATTCAAGGGAATTACTACTTCTGATCTCAGCGACATAAACATTGCCTCAGTTTCGCGGATATTCCAACAACACACCAACCAATGTCAACCCACATGGGTAAGCAGTCCCTTCAAAATAAGTGGTGTAGCCTAAAGCTCAATATATGCTTGATTTGTGCATCGAATCAATGTTATTGTGACATGAGGCGACATGAACCCCCACCACAGGGCCTCAGTATCACCTGAAGTGCACCTCAGAAATTTTCTGACTGCATGTCAAAGCAATGCAGACCGCAAAGGCTCTGATTGGGCCACTTGCTTTGTTTTGTTTGCTGGTGTAATTCAGCAGTCCACTGCACTTAGCAGCATGCTAGCACATCGTACACTAAGCTTTGTAAATAATGTCAGGCATAGTTTTGGATTCAGTGGCAGAATGTCCCGATTGTACTGTGCCTATTTTCCACAATGTTTTTGTGCACTGCAGTAGTGATTTCTTATGAATCATCTTTTATCTCTGCAATGTGATTATTATCATTACCATAATGAATAGGTTAAAGGAAAAATCCGGAGTCAATAGGCTATAATGCCTATAGGCTATCCCTGTTTTTGAGGCTGTTAGTGCTGTCGGTAGGTTTAAGAATGACAGCATTTGGTACAACCTAGACCGAATTTGCAAACTGCTAACTAACACTAACTGATGGGGGCACTGGAAAATGAAACTTCCTTGCCCTCCTCAGTTAGCGTTGTCTGCTATATCGCTATTGAGCAATGTGAAACAACATCGCTACAGGTTGATTCACCCCAGATAATCCCTTTAAGAAGCTTTATAAAACATTGTAATACACTAGGCTGGAAGGGCATATGCTACAATACTGCAATATTTCATTAGTGCAATCGCAACTAATATTGAACGGTTATATACTCATGTCAATCATTATCTTATATCTTATTATGAACACTTAATAACCCTTTATGAATGAATTCATAATGCTTTTTGAATAAAAAATGCTGTGAAAATATGTACACTAACTCATTTTCAGTATGGCTGTAGTAACCATAATTGTGATTTTGGTTTCTAGATCCAAAGTTGAACTTTTTGACACTGAGTGTTCTGGGCCTGAGAATCCTCTTCCTAAAGACCATTGTGTTCAACGTTTTGATGACTGTCCGGGTCTGGATGAGGTAAAAGATTAGGCTACTGCTCTGATGATGTGCAATGCTGGGCTTTGTTGCTTAGTATAAATGATAAACATTAATTACACATACAATGTTATTATTCATGTATTATGTTATATTATATTAATGTGCTGATTTGTCTGTTTCTACAGATAGTTATATGGGCGACTTGGAGGAAAAGCTGCCTTTGTTGCCTGAATTGTGTGTGAATTGAATTCACACACAAATGCCTTGACAGTATATAGCATAAAACATTGTATATATAATAATCTTAGAATATTAATTTGTGCATTTGTTGGTTGGTTCATTTATTCATTCAATAAATACAGCTAAATATTGAAACCAGATATTTTGATGAAATACATGACAATTTTAATCCATGCGCCATGCAGATGTCTGTTGTGTGTATCTTATCTGTCATGCTTGATTGTATGGATTTATATCTGCAGTGTTACAGTGTTCTTCTCGCCATTCATATTCATTGTAATACTTTTTAAATTGTAGGTGCATGAGAGATGCTTTTTTTCATTTTCTATGCAATATTTTATTTTGAAAAAATATTCTGAAAAACATTTTACATGTCAAGAATGTACATACTATACAAACTCCAGTATTATCTTTTATGTCTGTGGAGAAATTTTGTTGAAAATAAAATAAATGAGAGCATGAAGATAAAAGCATGTTTTGTGTCTGCATGTTTCGGAAAAGATCATTAGAACTCACCAAATTACATTGCATGTGGGGCAGCAGTGGCCTACTAGTTAGGCCATTGGGCTTGGAATTAAAGACTTGCCGATTCGATCCCCACCCATTTGACCACTGCTGAACCACTTACTACTCCCCGGGCACTGCTGTAGCAGGCAGAGATTGTCTTGGTTAAGTGTGTACTTCACCTCACTGTGTTTCGCTGTGTGTTTCACTAATTTACGACTTAGACAAATGCAGAGACCAAATTCCTTGTCGGCTTGGGCGACAAGACTGATTCTCTATTCTCTACTTTTATCTAAAAATACAAAAGAATATTAGGGCTATTTATGACATTACTTTGTTATCATCATTATAATGCTCCAGGATCATAATCACTAGCTAGTCAGCAAGATTTTTACAGGGAAAACTGCACTTTCTTATAAACCTTGATGAATACAATGGTCACAAACACAATCTAACTAGACATGATACAGTTCAGCATGGTCCAGCAGCTATCACCATGGCTGTAATCCCTCATAACTACTGATATTAGTGTTTGTTTACACATACTTACGACTATACTCTTAAAGCACTATGTTGTTATTGAAGAAGCCTTTACACATGAAAGTAAAAGTAAAGTAAAGTAACAAAGCATTATAAAGCTTTGATACTAGAGAAACATTCCACTTTACTTTTTGTGTGAAATGGTTGCTTATTGATTTTCATGAGCATTTCATACCTCATAACACT